>JALXJV020000002.1:37501791-37730128 GCA_024633595.2 Lepomis macrochirus | reverse complement strand
TTTTACTTCTACTGCACATGTGTCACTACTACCAGTATAGAAGTATAACCAGTAAGCTTTTTAAACCTTATTTTGTGGCAAAGTCATCATAACTTTTTCAGCAATTTCTATCAGATTTGACTGCAGACTCTATTGATGTAGTTTTTATGTCCTGTTGACCTGTGAAAATGCAGTTCTGGCTCTCTCTCCATTCATTTATATGGGAGCCTGGTCTTGTTAGTCCAAAATAGCTGCCCGGAGGCGTTGCCAAGATGGCTGCCGAGTGGCAGGACTTGCCTATAAGGACTTTGGAACCTCCTCATCAGCAGGAGGTTGGTATGAATTATGGTCTGTGCATCTCCAGTATGCAACTGCCAGAAACAGGTGTGAGGTATCAGCTGTCAGCAGGTGAACAGAATGTCAGACATTATCTACTGCACTTTGATCACATGACTCGTAGCAGCTGTTTCCTCTAAAGTCTCATCAGCAACATCTTCCTAAAACAGGAGAGGAGTGGCGTTCTCTCAGGATTCACTGTTTTCTGTGAACAAAAACAGAAAACATTCAGAGAAAAGCAGCGAGCAAAGTTCAGTTTTTCATTATGATTATTTATTGAGAGCAATACATGTTCAGAACTTTTAAACCTTTGGATGTAAATTGTGTTCACAAGAAACTCATTTGGCCTGTTTTCTGTGTGTCATTTGAAATAAGGCAGAGATTGTGACGTCTACATCCTGAGGTTATCTCTATCTTCAGTAGTAAATCCTTAACCAGCAGCTGCATGGTGTTCAGTGACTCAGGACATGGAGTGGTGGCATGAGCAGGTTTTGGACAATATACCAGGGGCCTGTACCATGAAGTGAGTTCAACACACCCAGGATATGTGTTTGTTAGCTGGCTAAACTATGACAACCCGTTCCTCCTGAGTTACATACAAGATTAGGTCAAATGAATAAAGCGTTCTTTGAACAACACAACACTAATCAGTTGTACTCCAGTCTGGTTAATGAGACCTCTGCTGTGTAACAATCAGAAACAAATGTCCTGAGTTAAGACAATATCAGACAAATCAGAACCATCTAAGTCTTCTCTGCTTTGGTTCAATTTCATAAAAAAAAATAAATGTTCAGAAGAACTCCTTTTTAACACAACACTGAATTCTGAAACATTAAAACGGCCTGAATCCCACTGTGAGGATGTTGGGATTTGGCGTACAGGCTAAACCTTTCATTTAATACAAAATCACCACATGAATACAAAATGATCTCTATCTTTAAACGTCTGAGCACAATTTTTTCTAATGATCTGATAATAATCTCTTGCTTTGAAGAGTTTCTCCACAGTTTGTTTGTGTAGCCTATCTGATGTTATGCTGCCACCTTGTGGACAAAGTTTAATAAGACTTTCATTGACTGATTTTATGTTATTCTTCATTACTCTAGAAACCATTTGACATCAGTGAGCAACAACATACTGAAGATCTTCTATCAATCTGTTGAAACCAGCTGTACAGAAGAAGTATCAGTCCTGGTGAAGCCAGCAGCAGATTTAACAAACTTCAGGAAGATCAGTTCTGTGGGCAGACGGCACAATGACACATCCAGTTGTGGCCAAGATGATAAGACAATAAACCAAAAAACAAGAGAGCCTTTATAATGCAACTGAATCTTAAATTTCACCAGAGGGTCAAAGCAGAGATTGTGGGTTGGATCAGACACTGTTTTTTGTGCTTGTCTGATAACCGACTTCTCATAGATTGTCTGACCCCCATAATCTTCATAGCTGTCTCCACCTGATGAGCGATCTGGGAACTAGACTGAACTTTCAGGTTACCTTTCCTCTCTGTAACAGTTAAGTCTACATAAAAAAATGTATCCTCTTTTGAAGTCTGGAGCAGAGACGATCAACGTGGGCCTTCCAGCTGAGTGCTGGATTATAGACCAATGGGATCAGTGCCCTGGGGCCTCATGTGATGCATGGCCCAAGGCTTCCTTGGGATGTTGAATGCCAGGGCCCTCAGTGTTCACAGTGCATGCTGCCCCCCAGGCTCCTGGTTGCTTCCGGTGTGAGCTAACCACTAAGGGCCCCCTTAGTGGCAGGCTGACTGGCACACCTGAATAACATCATGCCTATCATGCATTCCTGTCGGCTTTCCTGAAGCCATGTGGTCTGAAATGGTCTCTCTGCACCACTGCCTGCCTGCCACACCAAACTCACTGCACTGACCAGCTGCACGGAGGATTACCCCTGGCCCTGATCAATCCATTCAAGATTTGGGATTGTTCATCAAACAGTTTTAACTAGTGATGGCGAGAAGAAGCTTCATGAAGCCAATTGGTTCACTCATGAGCCGAAGCTTCACAGTGCTTCATTTGCTCTAGTGTGGCATCAAGTGAACTTATTAATATGGTGTCTGTCTTTATGATACAATGGCAGGGTCAAAAGGGAAAGTGGAAACAAAGGAGAGGGTTATGATGTGATTTTGCTTGTGTTACTTGGTTTGTGACTTTGGATACGGACATTTTAATCATTTGTATTTAAAAATAACTTTTCCACAGTGCTGGACTTCAGGTGGTTTCTTTTTCTGAAAATAATTCTGCCTCCTTTAGAAAATTATTATTAGGGTAAGACGTCCCCAAACCCATCAATTTGTGTGTTCAATTTAAAGTTCAAAAGTCCACAAAATGTGAAGAAGGGTCAGTTGCATTTTGTTGCTCCTTTTAAATCGCACTTCAAACCCATAAACCTTTTCATGAATAAGGTACGTGGTGGGGTGCGAAGCTTCAAACGTCACCACATTCGATACCAACCCAAGCCTCAATAAAAGCATTCCAAATTTCTTGACACAACCCTCCAATGATACGGAAGGACACATTAGTTTGAACTCGCTGGCTGACTCTAGTCTGCTTCTGGGTTCAGTATGTCAATTTAGAAAAGAAAAAAGCCAAGGTGTTTACTGACCAGATGTGAAATGCTGTTAATAGCGTCATCTGTGCCACCAACTGAAAGTGATCTAAAAACACACCAACATCTTGCTTAAGAAACATATTATATCATCTCAAGACATTTCATGACAACAGAGCCACAGGCCTGGAATCATTCTTCACCCTTGGGTAAGGTTTTTTAGGCACAGGTGTAATTACTGATTTTTTCTACAAGGTGGGGATGGTGTGTCAGTCTACTGATTTTTGAAAGACGGTGCACCCTGCAGGTGTCATCTCCTCTGCAATTGTCTTCAGGCCAGTGGCCTTCTTGCTATGCAAGTATTTAAAAAGCGATCCGACCTCCTGGGTTTCCATCACCAGCATGGCGCCTGCTCTGTGAGGGAAACTGTCGCAAACATTCTTCCATTCAGAAAAGTCCTGAGATTCAAATCTCCCCAGTTATGTATGGTTTGTTGTTAAGACATATGGCTATTTCTTTCTGAGGTACAACATTGTCCACACAGAATTCTGAGTTTAACAGCAGTTAGCCCTGATTACATATCTATTTCTTCACGTTACCAAAGCCATTGAAGACATGGGGTAGTTCATTCAGGTGCAGTGGAGGCATCCCGTTGTCTCAGTTTGACATGTAGTTTTCATAGCTTGTAGCCTTGCAGTATATTGTAGCCTCTTGACCACATTTCAGTGGTTAGAACCGAAAGAAAGCGCACAGGCAACACTGACCGCTTGTCAAAGAGGAAGCTTTATACTTGATGAGAACAAAGTGTAGATTTAATATAACCAAGTGTCAGGATGGAGGAAACATGTCCGCTATTGCTGCTCTGTAAGTACACTCTAAAAACATCAGCAGAGAAAACCAGACATAAAGACGAGAAGAATTATAAATACAGCATCATTTGCCTCAGAAATGCTCCTGTAACATTTAGTAGTAGTTTAGAAGTCTGTTGTATGTTCTGTTCTGTCTGTTGTGCTGTGTCCAGTCTGCTAGTGTTGTTGTGAGCTCTGCCTGATATGTTGTCTGTTTGGTTATCATTGCTTTTATCTGTTTTGTTCAGTTATCTTAGTCTGTTCATGAGGTTATCTGAGTTTGTGTTGTTTCTGTCATCTTAGCCACTGTGTGTTATTAGTTCGGCCCCTGTTGGTTTTGTTGCTAACGCCTTGAGTTTAGATTCCCTGTTGCTGATCTGTTACTTTAAACTTAGTTTATGATTTGCTTGCTATCTTAGTGTGCTTCATCTACCTGTTGTTATTATTTATCTGATCTGTCAGCTGGTGTTTAGTGGTGTTTTCCTTATTTCTGCTCTTTTCCATGTTATTGTTCTGGTTCCTGGTTTGTCCTGTCTCTGCTCCTTACCCCGTTCTGTATAACAGTTGGTCCATGTTTTCTGTTTTGTGGTTTTGTTCCTGTGGCCTGTACTAAAAGGAAGTTCGAACCTACTCAGAGTTAACTCTGGGTTATCAGACAAACTCAGGGTTGACAAACTTTGACAACTACCAGTGTTGAGCAGTAGCGTCGCTACAAGTAGCGCCGTTACTAGTTTAACTACATTTCTCAGTAGCTTGGTGGTAGCGTCGCTATTTTCTCAATCAAATAGCTTTTCAGTAACGAAGCTCTTTTATTGACAGAGTAGCGGTAGCTTCCACACACGCAACATTTTCCCAACCATTTCTGATGGATCAGTCAGTGACACCACCGCCACACACAGACCTGTATGTGAAGCCGGCAGAAGCGCTTCCCTGTGATGGTGACATCACATACCGATCCTTGGGTTGATGTTTTGCGACTTTGCTGCAGGGGAATAAAGACACGTGTGACGGAGTGTCTCTCTCTTCTGTCTCTCTCTCTGCCATGAATGTTTCGGTTGTTTAGGTTGCAATGTTGCCAGAGCACAAAGTCACATTTAAACTATAAAAAATATAGAATTAATTAATAATTAATTAATTAAATGAATTAATAATATGATAATTAAGTTGCTTTATACAAACAACAATGGTTCTCCGTTTGTTGCATGAGGAAGTACATTTAGCAGCAATGATATGGCAGTAAGTAGGAGAGTTTCTGTGTCTGATTTAGCTCTCTCACACATTGGAGCAGGTTTTAGTCTTTCTTCTATTGCTACTGTGGAATGAAGTTGGTTCAATATAAACTAGGCCTATGTTGTGTGTGTGAGTGTGTGTATATAAATATTTATATATAAACGACCTAATTATAAACTATTAAAAAATTAAAAGTAGCTTAGATGTAACTAAGCTACTTTTGCCACGTTGCTGTAGCTTAGCTTGCTACATTTCACTGGGGGGTAGCTTCTGTGTAGTGAAGCTTCATTTAATGTAGAGTAGCTAGTAGCTTAGCTCACTACATTTTCCAAGTAGCTTGCCCAACACTGCCAACTACACTGGAGTTAAACGGTACTACAACGGTGGATAAGATCTTGGTTAGTTGAGTCGGTGTTAACTTAGTTGGAGTTTTTGCACGTTTGCATTAAAGAGGTGTGTTCGGCCATGTAGGTAGAGTTGAATGCTTTGTATTTCCCCCAGAATAATGCACATAGAATGTGTCAGGATATGATGAGCTTAAAGACACATTTACAGGCATATCTAACACCAATACAGTTACTCATTTAGCTGATGTTTTTATCCAAAGCTGACTTATAATTGTTACATATGTCAGGGCTTGCACGCCTCTGGAGCAACTAGGGGTTAAGTGTCTTGCTCAGGGACACATTGGTGTCTCACAGTAGATTCAAACCAGGTTCCCTCACACCAAAGGCATGTGTCTTATCCACTGCGCCATCACCAAGCCAGGGAGGCTTGTTGGCATCGCGATTGAGTAAATTTTTAGCCTAATCATCTTCCCAGTGTTTTATTGTAGTTCTAATCTCTACGATGTATTTTATGGGCTCTTCTTTTATGTGTAATATGATTAAAATATTGTCCTAAATTTACAACTGCACATCAGGTCCATTGTGACAGAACAAAAGGAGCCAGCGGAGAGGGGTAATAATTCGAGACAGAATTTAATTTCCAAGATCAATCTACAAGTAAAAAACTTGAATATTCTCTGACATTGTAGTCAAACATTTATGAGAGAAACTTCACTTTTCAAGGCTGTGTAAAAATCTTTGGTATTTCTGTTGTGTCCCTGTCCAGTCATTGTAACGCTGTGTCCGGCTCTGTCGTGTCATAGGAAGGGTGTTCTGCCTTTGCTGTGCTGTTGTTTTGGATATTGGATGTTGCCAGTCCCTGCACACTGTTAAGCCTTGTTTTGCCATTTTGTGTTGGATTAAATTCCTTGAACTGCATATCTGCTCTCAGTGTCTTGCATTTGGGCTCTCACTTGCTTTAGCTCACCCTCAATCGTGTCATGCTGTTTAAAAATGATTAGTTTAATGTGTTGATAGAAATATCTGTATTAATTCTCTAACCATTCACACAAACACATTGTGTGTGTGCTGCTCTCAGGTGTTTAATGTCTTTCTTTTACAAACATCAAACCGACCTGAGTGTCATTTCTCTTTAGTTCTGACCTCACTGCTGTTCTGCTCAACAAACCACAGTGAGTAATCCTCATTTATCAGTTAGTGTCTGAAACACTTACTGACTCTGTCTGCGAAACTCTGATAGAGCCATTAATGTTGAGGACACAGCTGCAGTCTTTTAGACATTGAACAGGACTCAGCCCACTGCCATTTCAAAGTTTGTCTGTGTTGTGCAACTTTTTCCAAAATTGTCTAATAATTATTAATGTTCCTGACAGTTTGTGGGAAATGCTAATATTCCGTTCATTTGCTTTCAGTGGCACGGTCATCACCTAATGAGCACACAGAAGACATTTAAACACAACAGTTTTAAGTTAGTTCAATCAACTCAGAGTATGTTGACCCTGATGAAAGTGCGTGCATGGGGATGAAAAAAAGCCATCCTCCCGAGGAGGTTCACAGCATCAGTTGCCGGAGTTACTGATCTAGGGTTTACATGATCTCGCTCAATGAAAGAGAAAGTTTCACTCATTAGAGGTTGAACATACCTTTTCACTAATCCTGCTATCTGAAAAAGCCCAGTGGCCTGTACTACGAGGTGAGGTAACTGGCTTTTCGAGTTAACTTCAGGAGTAACTTCATGACGCTCGGTGCAAATTCCCAATAAACACATACTACAAAAGGTGTAGGTGTTAGCCGAGAACTGTTGCCATGGCACATGGCGCATCTCTAAACTGCTCCCAGCAGGTTTTGTTTGTGGTTAACTTGAAGCTACCCTGTAGCCTATATGTGAGCTACACACCACATCTGTGCTGAGTGTTAATGATGAGAAGTAGACTATTAATACACACCATGGGGGGAAGCTGTGGCTCAGGAGGTAGAGCAGGTTGGCTGTTAATCGGAAGGGCGGCGGTTCAATTCCCGGCTCCCCTGGGCTGCATGTCGAAGTGTGATGTGTGTGAACGTTAGTTTCTGTTTGAGCACTTAGGCTTCAGGTTTCATCCTGATTTGTTGCACTGCGGTTGCAGTTAAAATTCAGTTATTTAAGTTCATCCAGTGAGCCCGGTAGCCTCTTGTGTATCTAGTGTATCCACATAAATATATTGACTATTTTAAGTGCCTGGCTGGGGTTAATAATTCAAGATGGTGGTGGTGGTGCAATGGATAAGATACCTCCCTTTGGTGTGAGAGACTCGGGTTCAATTCCCCACTGTGACTCATCCACCATTGTGTCCCTGAGCAGGACACTTAACCCCTAGTTGTATAGCAATTGTAAGTCTCTTTGGATAAAAGCGTCAGCTAAATGAAGAAATGTAATGTAAATGTAAAAAAAAATCCTAGATGAAAGTGTCAAATTTGCAGGAAGAAAAGATTGGAAATTTCCTGAAATTCATGTTACAAAAAATCAATAATCTCTGGTATTTTCTTTTGAATACGTCCAATCCACAGCAAAGTCTCTACGGTGCATGATTGTGGGCTAATCAGCAATAAATACAACAATTTCTGATCAACCCATAGTAATTGCATGCTTAAAATAACAAACCAGTTGAAGCCCCGCCCATTTCAAGTCAACCCGAACCACTTCCGGGTTAAAACCTGTCCACTTCCTGGTTAGGCTCCACCCAGTCCGAGTACAGATACAGATAATTATATGGTTAACACAGATACAGATGCAGATACAGATAATGCTGTACTCGCTCATCCCTAGTGGTGATGCTGTAGTGGAGAAGACCTAGGACCTTCATATCATTTAGTGTGGGAGCCTAAATGCAGTTAATTATAAACAATTTTAATTTATGTGTTGAACAGTCAGTTACATGATTCATTTACTGTATGCAGGGGAATTGATGCTTAAATGTGTGTGGATAATTTAGAGTGCTTTTGTGTTGTATTGGTAATATTTGGGGAATAGACTGTTATGGCCTTTAACCGTATGCACCTAATTGCGGGGGACGTTATCTGACAGGTGCTTTGTGGAGTAGATGGGAGCGTCAAGCTAAAGCTTCATGCAGTGGAAACCTACATTTACTTGCAACTGCAACTTAACTTTAAAGCCCTCTTTTCCAGCCTCTCTGACTGTGAGTTCCAGCAGCTCTCAGCTGTTTGAAGGAGAGTCTGTCTCTCTGAGCTGTGAGGAGGCCGACAGCTCTGCTGGATGGACGCTGAGGAGGAACACAACCAGAGACACCAGGACTCAGTGTGGAGCTGACTGGGGAACATCGACTGTCTCTTCCTGTAAAATTAGCTACATCGACCCATTGGACAGTGGAGTTTACTGGTGTGAGTCCAGAGAGGGAGCAACCAGTAACACCATCAACATCACTGTCCCTGGTAAGATCAGACTGTGGAGTTAGTGTTGATGAGGCTGTGTGTAAATGATGAAATGCTGTAGTTTGTCTCTGTGTTGAGGTGGACCAGTGATCCTGCAGAGTCCTGTCCTCCCTGTGATGGAGGGACATGATGTCACTCTGCACTGTAAAACAGAGACCCCTCCCTCCAACCTCCCAGCTGGTTTCTATAAAGATGGCTCCCTCATCAGGACTGAGCCTACAGGTCACATGACCATCCACGATGTTTCCAAGTCTGATGAAGGCCACTATAAGTGTGACATCAGCGGTCATGGAGAGTCTCCATCCAGCTGGATCTCTGTTACAGGTGAGGAGGTTACCTTTGATTTCAGGACTTATTTCATCCAGAGATTCATCTGACCAGGCGGATTCTCTCTACAGGTAAACCTACAACCACAGCCCCGCCTACATCTGCAAATCCGCCCCCTGCCTCAGCCTTCCTCCAGCTTGAATTTAGAGTGATCTTACACCTGGTGGTGTTCTGTCCATACTGCATCTCCACGGTCCTTATGGTGTCTTTATATCGACGCAGGGCCACAGGTAAACACAATTTAAAATCAATCAATCAATCAATCAACCTCAGACTTCAGTGTTGATGATTGACAATTGTCTCTAACAGAAACTAATAAATAATGTGCACTTTCTTTGTAACCTGCTCTGACTGCAGGAAGTGACCCGCCCATTCCCATGACCCCTCCAAACCACACTGAAAAGGGATTCGATAATGACTATGATGACATCATCACTGCTGTCATCACAGAGCATCACTTCTGAGCTACACCGATAATTATATACTTGATTTCTGAAGTCGGCTATCTCGACTTCCTCTGGCTTTATTGTGTTTTCACTTTTTTGACAACAAAGATTCACGCTCTGTCGGCTCATGCTAAATTGTATGTGTTTAATTTAACTAAATAACAATTCATATTATACGGTATTTCCTGTTTACTTTTATATGCTGTACTATTAAAGCCAATGTGTCAATGTGTCACTGTTTGGTGTTGATGGTTGTATTGTGGTGCAGTCAGGTTTCAGCCATTCCCATGGAAAGTAGCTCGTTAGAGTGGTTTCTGATCTGACTGACCTGGAAAGGCCTTCATCTCAGAACAGTTGGTTTTGACTCCCTCCCTCCCTGAGACAGCTGCGTGATAACATTGTAGTATAAAGTGCCCTGTTTCTTCACTGGCTCTTTATCTTACACTCTGCAGACTGGTTGCACTCTGTATGTTTGTTTAACTATTTAAGAATAAAGCCTTCGTTCCATAAACCAGACAACTTCTTTTTCTTCTTCTTCTTGTTCGTACATATTCTACGTAGTGACGAGCATCTACCCTGCAGGCATTCTCCAAGAAGAAGAACATAAACGCACTCTGTAAAGCAATTTGTCCGTTTTGGGCTACTGTAGAAACATGCCAGCTTCCATGTAAGACGACAGGCAGTGTATGTACATAGAAATGGCTCATTCTAAGATAATAAGAACATCTTGGTTCAATATGTAAGGTCTTTATACACCACTGGAAATATTCATGTATATAATATTTAATGATTACGTTTCTGAAACTCAATATATTCCATACATGAAGGAATATAAAGCCTGATAACAGAGCATGCTGAACTGATTAGTGCATTAAAACACAACTTTATAGCTTTATTCATTGATTTTGGTGAAACTGGATTATATTTTATTTACTGTAGTGTTAGCACTAAGTAAAGTCACGTCACCTTCTCGTTGCAGCAGAGCAACCGGATGACATCAGAGGGAAAACCAGAAAATATTAAACTTTCCCTCATAACCATAAAACACTTCCTGTCACACATACTGAACAACCAACAGCTGTAGCTCAGTATATTCAATACATGGGCAGTGGCGGCCCATCGACTGTGCTGAGGGCTGGAGGAGATCCTATGCTACACAGATCCCTGACTTCATGAATGACATGAGGGCCAAATTCAAACAGCGGACTGAAAGACTGAGCAGGAGAAGAAGAGAGAGGACGTTTTCTCTAATAGTTTGGAGGTCTTTGGACACAATTATGTTGAAAAGACATGAAAATGTACTTATTGCATAATTAAGGGACCTAAAAACCTAGGCCCCCCTGACACACTCCTCGCTAAACCCTCGTAACGTAAGAGGTGAGTCCAGAATAAAACTCCCTACGTCAGTAAGTGACTAACTGACCCTTCCCAGACCCACTCTGACCAGACTCACAACAACTCTGCTTTCCAAACACCAATAAGAGGAAACTGCATTTAACACAGTGTAAATAAACCTATATGAAACACTGGAAAGAAAAAAGTAAAAACTAAAGTATTTCAGAACGTGATCTGGTCCTATTGCAATGGCAGAGTACCTCTCTCCCTGCAGAGACAGAGAGCAGACAGATCCTAACCAAGTACAGGCTCAGTCAGCACAAACTGGACATCAAAAACAGGAGACACAAAAAAACATGGTAACCAAGGAAAGCAGAATATCCAGGCACTGTTGAGACAGAGCACTTAGATAGCACCTCTAATAAAGTAAAACATTCGATGAAATAAGGTAAATTAACTCCAAGTTCAGCTCTGCAAAGTCTGATTTCAAAGAGCTAAATGAGCTCTCAACAATAAAAAAAAACTCCCAGGAGAAGGATAAAGGGCAGATCATAGACTGTCCAGGAGCTCCCTGATGCTCTGATCAAGGTCTGGGAGGAAATCCCCAAGGACACACATGTAAAGTAACATATGTTGTGATAGCAGGATAGTTGGTCGTTTTATACACCTTTTGTAAAACCAATAGGCAAAGGAACTGAAGCTGTTTCATTGGTTTCTTATTTCTGCAGCAAGAAACACAAAGTCAGTGGGTAATTCATCTATTCAGGTGTAACACAGGCATCATGTTTTCTCAGTTGATGTGTATTTTGATAGCTTGCAACCATGCTGTCTCTTTCTGACCACATTTCCGTGGTTAGAACAGAGAGAAGCTGTCCAATCAAAATCAGCTCCTGTTCACTGACCCGCTGTGACCTACATGAAGATCCAGCTGGTTAGTTTAAGATCATTATCATATCACTTCATAATGAATCTCTGACTTTAACAAACAACTTGAATCTATCTAATGAAAAAAGCTGCTTCATCTTTCACCTCAGGTATTCAGAACAATGAATGGACACACATCCTGTAGGGTTTGTTTAACTGTCAGTGAACGCATCATCCTCACTGTGACTGTTGTTACTTTACTTTTCATCTCAGTGTTTCTTTAGTTTTCTGTCTCTCTTCACATCATGTTCTGGCTCAGAGCCTCATTTTCAAACTGAATATATCAGCTTTGATGCAACTAAACTGTGGAGCGGAAACCACAACCCTGCCGGCCACAGTCACAGAGGGAGGTGGGGGTTTTTATTTATACATGAACATGAACTGATCAGAGCGTAGATCTAATATAACAAAGTGTCAGGATGAAAGAAACACTGTGGCTGCTCTGTAAGTACACTCTCAAACCATCAGCAGAGAAAATCAAGATACTGAGACGAATGAGTTTGTTTTTTACAGCATTGGTTGGCTCAGACATGCTCCTGTAACACTGATGATTTTCAGAATATTACTTTAAGAGGTTACTTTATTTATTCATTCGTTAACCACACAAAGATCACTGTGTGCATGCTGCTCTCTGGTGTTTCGAATGTCTTGTATAACCACAAAGTCAAACCCACCTGAGTGTGATTTCTCTTTAGTTCTGACCTCACTGCTGAGCTGCACAACAAACCAAGGTGTGTAGGCTTCTTTTATCTGCCTCTCAAACCTTAAATGACTCTGAGAAACTCTGATAGAACTGGGGACACAGCTGGTTGATCAGACACCCAATAGTACCAGGGGCAGAACCATCAATACCTCATTACTTTATCACTGTCAATATAACCTGCTAATGTACTCTCATGTAGGTCAGAGGGCTGTGTCCTGGTTTATAGGGTTAATTATTTAATTTAATTAATGACAGCAGCTGTGAGGAGGACGACAGCACTGCTGTATGGACACTGAGGAGGAACACAACCAGAGACACCAGGACTCAGTGTGGAGCTGACTGGGGAAGATCAGCTGTTTTTTCCTGTTACATCAGCTACATCCTCCTATGGGACAGTGGAGTTTACTGGTGTGAGTCCAGAGAGGGAGCAACCAGTAACACCGTCAACATCACTGTCACTGGTAAGATCAGACTGTGGAGTTAGTGTTGATGAAGCTGTGTGTAAATGATGAAATGCTGTAGTTTGTCTCTGTGTTGAGGTGGACCAGTGATCCTGCAGAGTCCTGTCCTCCCTGTGATGGAGGGACATGATGTCACTCTGCACTGTAAAACAGAGACCCCTCCCTCCAACCTCCCAGCTGGTTTCTATAAAGATGGCTCCCTCATCAGGACTGAGCCTACAGGTCACATGACCATCCACCATGTTTCCAAGTCTGATGAAGGCCTCTACAAGTGTGACATCAGCGGTCGTGGAGAGTCTCCATCCAGCTGGATCTCTGTCACAGGTGAGGAGCTCAAAGATAATTCTCAAACTGACCTGGTTTTGTTTTCTAAGTTGGACAGAAGTTATGAATCAACTTCTGTGTGCCTTTCTGTTAACATGATACACCGCTACCTTTAAACAGGTGCGTAACATGTGCAGGTAAACAAGACTAATATTGCAACTTTTCGTTTTAAATATTAAATATAAATCAGCTTCCAAACCTGGAAAATACATTAAACAAAATGGGTAAATATTTAAATACTAAAATTTGCACCAAACTGAATGGAAGAGGCCAAAAGGAGGATATTGTCATATATTTTTTTCATGTTTTTTTGATAATTATTTTCTGTTCATTTTAGGGAAACCCACCACTACACTTCCTCCTATGTCCACTTGTCTTTCTTCATCACCAGCTCCTCCTCCCTCTCTGATGCTGTGGTCTGTTCCACTGTCCTTGTTTTAGTTCTAGTGGTTCTACTCAGATGGTGTGTTCAGGGGAAACATCCAGGTTAGACACAGACTTCTGTATTGTACACGTGTTAATATTTCCAAATCCCCTTGAAATAACACTTGTACTAACCTGTTTGAATGGGATCAGACAAGCCCTGTGTTCAGCACAGACAGATGTTACATCAGCGGTCATGTAGAGTCTCCATCCAGCTGGATCTCTGTCACAGGTGAGGAGGTTACCTTTGATTTCAGGACTTATTTCCTTCAGAGATTCCCATGATCAGGTGGATTCTCTCTTCTTCCTTGTGCTGTCTTTATATCGATGCAGGGCCACAGGTAAACACTGAATTATTTACTGACCTTTATATCACTTATCAATCAATCAGTCCGTTTCATAGTCTCACTCTGGTGTTGATGATTGACAGTTGTTCCTAACAGAAGTTGATAAATGATCTACATTGCCTTTCTAACCTGCTCGGACTCCTCATGTTCTAGTTTGACTTGTAGATGATGTTGAACTCGGGATCTCAGACCTCAGCAGCAGTGATAGTTTCACTTTAAAGTCTTCTAATGTTATTCTTTAAGCCCCTGTGTGAGAGCAGTTATTGGGATAAACTCTGACAGGTTTAGTGAAGCCACAGTGACTCAGATAAAGACTGACTCAGGTGACTTTGATTTATGATAAAGTTGTAAATGCATTATACAAAGCTGCCAACATGTTTTTGGTCCAAATGAAATCTCATACTTGTTCAGGTTCTGGTTTGAGTTGTTTTGTTGATGTTTTTATTCAGATGTTTAAGATGGAACTCAGCAGCCTTTAAATCTCACCAGATCAATTAAAGCAAATTATCTTTTCTCTCAGTGTATTTTTCCCATGTGATCGTGTGGTTTTGTCTCTGGGTTCATCACTTCTCGTTTCCTTGTAGCTGCTGTAGAGAAAACCACAACGAAACTCTGACACATAGTGGTATACAAAGAGGAAGGAGGAGGACTTTTACTGGCTGTCAAACTGCTGTTGATCTTATTTCAGCTGTAGAATGGAGGAAACTATTCAGAGATAGCTGGGTGAGTCCAATATGCTGGACATGTTTTGATGTCTAAATGTTAAGAGATGATCACTGCTGCTTCCAGTGTTTGACGGTTGCCTCAATCCCCTAAAACTTACATGTCTCTAAGAACCTGTGAAGGAAATTTAGTAGCTACCTGATTTTTTTCACTGCAGAGTTTGTTTCCAGGAGGCGTTACTTTGTTTTAACACAGAAATGTGAATGTGCAAAACTCAGAACCCAAAACACAAGTTGACGCCCACACAGTATGTGCAACAAAGAGTGATCACTCTGCACTTGTTATTACACAAAAAAATAAATAAAAGCAATAACATGTTCAGCCCCCCAAAATGTTTGACCAGACATCAAAAAGTCTTGAAAATGTTTTAAATATTTGGATTCGTTTATTTATTCAGTCAGGTTTTAAACCTTTAGTTCACCATTGGTCTAAATTCTATGTCAAAGCCACTCCCACGCAGTTTTGAATAAAACGATGGGGGGTAAATTCTTATTTGAAGGATTTGTTTGTTTGTTTGTTTGTTTGTTTGTTTATTGGCAAAAACATGTCACTGCCAATTCAGTTACGATGAGAAAACATTATCAAATATATTTCAACACAACCATCACTGAATACCATATAATAAGCTTAAGGTTAAATATATAAACATAAATATTATGATGCTGACACAAAGAGAACCACAGAAAATGATATTTTATTTAAAAGAAAACATACAGCTGAACAAACAACAGAAGAAGAAAGTTTAGCTTAGAAATGATGCTTAGTGGTGACATCAGCAATGACATCATCATACGGTTGATCCCTCGTCTTCTCTGGGTGGAGACATCGTCATAGAAACACGAAGTGTGAAAGTGGCTATAAAAAGACTCACCAGGAGACAGCTTCACACAAGATGATGGAAACTCAGGTAAACTCCCCCAGCAGTGATGTTTGTATCAGCTTGCGGTTGAACTAATCCATGCTCCTTACTTGACAAAATCTTATTTATCTTGTTGGCCTGGCCTGCTAAGGCCAGTTACCTCTGCTATATGTAGTTTTCCAATGAAATCACTTATCAATAAATGGCTTGATTATTGGGTCGGTTGTTGCTGCATGTGTTCTCCTGAGTCTCTCTCAGACAGACACAGACTCCTTCATAAACTCCACTTAGGGATAAAAACAACAATAAAGTATAATGTGCTGAAGCATGTCAGGCCAAATGAAAATCAAATGATGTCGGGTGAAAACCCGTCAACATCAGAAAGGCTGGAGTCATGGAGAGACCTCCACTTTGTTTTGAATCAGACAAAACCAACACAGAGTTGTGTTACCTTTCCAGCCTTCCACTCCGAACCGTAGTTGATAGCAGACTAATGTCTATTGACCAAGGTTATTATCGTAAATGAAGAAAAATGAAATAACGACAACTAGATGTGTAAATAACATTGTCATTAACTGAAATAAAAGTTAAAACAAGGCTTCATGAAAAATCTAACTAAAACTGTATCGTAGGTTTGCAAAACTAACTAAAATGAACTAAAATGAAAGCGTAGATATCCTTAGGTTTTGTTTACGTATTTATTTATTTATTTCATAGGGCAGAAGCCTACATTTCGGGTGGAACTGACATTGCGGGGCAGTGGTCTGGCTGGACCAGCAGTTCAGAGGTGTGCGTGGTGATTAGTAAATAACAAAGTCCAATAGGCACCCGTGAATGAGCCGCAGGTGTGTTATGCTTTTGTCCTCTACTTGAACAGCTGGTGCAATGCGTATGGCACGTTCCGTGTGGCTGTCTTACTACGATTACTTTACCAATCAAGAGATTTTAACATGTTTTCTGTTATCTTTTATACATACATGTGTAAAAATAATATGAATGCAACAACTGTACAGAGCTGTGTTTGGTTTAGTTTGGATTGTAGGTAGTGATTTGCTTAGTGTTTGGGCCCCTATGAACACACTTCAGATAGCTTAAAAAGAGACAAATCTGCATTATTTCTACTGATTGTACTTGTATTTTAATGATTGGTGAAAAAACTAAACCGGACTGAACTAAACTGAACTGAGCTTGGCATCGTGCAGCGACAAAGACTAAAACTAACACTGAAACTAATAAAAACTAAACTAAAACTAAGCATTTTCCAAAAATAAAAACTACACACTAAAAACTAAACTGAAAACAAAAAGTCAAAACTAAATACAAATAAAATCTAATGAAAAATCCAAAACTATAATAACCTTGCTATTGACTCCAGCTAGTTTTTTGCAAATTTGGATTTTCTTTTAGAAAACCACCTAAATATCTGTAATATGTTTTCATCCTTCATTTTGAGCTCCAATACATTCCACAAGCCACCAGGTGTCACTGTGTTCTCTGTTTCCAAAGCCCCAAAGCTTCCACATTCAGTCACCACATGTTCTCAGTCAGTCACACTGTTAAAGGTTGTGCATTATTACATTCATGTTAGTGGCAGTTAGTTTGGTAACTTGAAAAAGCTAAGTAGGCGAGGAGAAGCAAGAAGCTTTTGTTATGTTAGACTTTACAGTGCAACTATTTCTGGAGGCAACGGGTGCCACACTATGATAATACTCTCTTACAAGTTAAAGTTCTGTATTGAAAATGTTACTGAAGTAAAAGTATGTGAGTCCAAAGCAGGGGTTTTCAAATTGGGTGAATGTGAGCCTCCCCTTAGAGTAGGTAAGAACAGCCGGGCCCCCCCCCCCCCCCAAAACACTGTCTGCCTGCCCTAACCCACGCCACTGCAGTAAATGCCATGTTTTGTGTGTTCCAGGCAATGATGAGTTTCAATAACAACTGATTGTCTGATCAACAACAAATCTTTTTTTAAATTTTATTTGAAGACATTTTATTTTCTTTTTTTAAGTGCATTCATAAATGATTCTTTGCAACAGCAAATAATTTCCAACTTCATGCAGGCCTAATTGAGGCTACTTTTAAAATCACTGAACATCAGTAGCATATGCCTAACCACAAGTCATCAAAACATGCTTAAAGGGATGCATCATCAAAATGAAAATTCTGTCATCATATATCACTCTCAGTTGTTTCAAACCTGTATGAATTTCTTTCTTCTGCTGAACACAAGGAATATATTTTGATAGTCAGTAACCAAACAGTAAACTGGTCCCATTGACTTACTAAAAACTACTATGGAAATCAATGGTTCCAGTTAACTGTTTGGTTACTGACATTCTTCAAAATATATTCCTTTGTGTTCAGCAGAAGAAAGAAATTCATACAGGTTTGAAACAACTTGAGTGTGAGTAGGCCTATATGATGATAGAATTTTCATTTTGAAGTGAACTATCCCTTTAACGAGTAATCGGCGCCAAAGCTACCGGCAACTGACACCTGACGGTTGAAAAGCCGCCTCGAACAAAATCAGCACAATGGACAGCTCTACCTGATCAATGAACGACAACGCTGTTTGTTCACGGAACACAACATTTAACAGTCAACTGCATTGAAGGCATGTTTTCAAATCGAACAGATTCACATATTTTTCATGAATTTTTTTAACGATCAAAAACCTTTTTGAACAAAAAGGTTTTAGCCATGTCTGCAATATATTTATTTCTTATTATTAAATCCTGGTAATTGGTTGATGAAACATTGATTTAAATTAAGATAAAATTATTTCAAAAAATTATTTCTTCAAATTAACTTTAAAGAAAGGCTTTGTGCTTTCTGTTTAGGCTCTGTGAAAGTTTTAGTGCTGCTTCCAGAGAACGGTCACGCTCAGTATCATTGTTTTTTCCTCATAAATGCAAACACGGAAAATAAAATAAAATGAAGATTTTATGTTCTCATGGAGAGTCAACCCTTCTTCATCCGGTGGGTAGGATTACTTTTGGTTTGTGCAGTGTAGCTAATTCACATAGGCCTATTTATTAAAATATTTAATTATCTGGGAATTGTGGATCTCCTCCATAACGCTGAAATTGCCGAATTCGGCTGAATGTTTTGACGAATTACGCCACAGCACTTATATGATTGCACTGATTGGCTATAGCTGGGAGCAGACAGTGTCAATCAATGTATTGGAGATTGAGAAAACGGCAACCGTGACCATTATACTTTTAAACAGAACCATTCAAAACGAAAGAAAACAGAGCCCCAAAAAACGCAACCCGCAACCCGTGCTGTTTTAACGGGACTTAAAAAAAAACAAACAAACAAAGTCGCGTATTATAAACTGACTCGCGCCTCCCCTGTCGCCTCTTTGCGCTTCAGGGAGGCGCGCCTCACCTATTGAAAACCGCTGGTCTAAAGTATTAAACCAGTAAAATGTCTCTGTGACTGTGTGACAAACCCAGTAGCTCTGTGTCTGGGGTCTGTGTACAGTGTGACTGGCTGTATGTGTCTCTGAATGCATTCAAGGGTATTGGGAGCACCTGGCCAGTGAAACAACTTATTCAGGCCTGCCCACCCATACACCAGTGTTGGTTCCCACGCGTTCCGCACCTCTGTTCCCCATTGTTCTTTTGTTTTGTTCTGTTTTTAAAAAAATATGTTAATTATTATTTAAAGTCAGTTGCATCCTCCTTCTTTGTTGCGGCCTGAGAGCCGTGAGAGGTCGTAACTTACTATTATATATGCTTTCATTAAATTATTTTTCATCACATTAATATAGAGCAGGATTTTACTGCTGTAGTTGTTTGAGCTGGAGCTCATTTTGAACTATTTTGCAGACTTGTTGGGCCAGTCATCTGGAAAATGCTCTGTCCGAGCGTCGCTGAGCAGTCCTAGAATATCCTTCCACTAGGGGGCACTTCATACGTGAAAAGTTTATACCTCGTAATTTGCTGCATGGATTTGTATGGATAGAGATCTGAGCATGTACAGTAAAGTTACAACAACTTCCTATGTCATGGCGGGAGTTCTGAAGTTGATTGTGGCCAACCTGCTTGGAGTAGTACATTACAGAGTAAAACATCATTTTCTGTAGCCAGCAGGTGGCGCTATGACTTTGAGTGAATATTGGCATATGGATACGTTCATGGCGTTGCTCTTATTATAAATGTAAAATTTGGTCCAGATGTGCACTGTAGGGGGCGCTAGCAAGCCATTTTGCCACGCCCATGTGTGAAACCCATAAAATATGCAAATTTTCTCCTGAATTTTGTGCAAAGTTTGGTGAGTTCAAGTTCAAGTATTTTTAGGCCCTCAAAATTGAGGTTACTTTGCAGAAAAAAGGGACCTCACACAGTTTGTGCTCAGGCCCTAATTATGACACTAACGTTCTCATTAAATGAGAATTCATACTATATTGAACAGTCTACCTTCCATATCCTCAACTGTGCGTTATGTTATTGCTCCGCTGGTAGGATCCCCTTTGGACCGTCTGACTGAAAATGCTTCTGATTAGGCAGAAATCTCACATCAGCAACTCTGATAAAGTGAAGATCTCAGTCCCAAACACAGCAAGGTTGCCGTTTTAAAAAGTTTATATTGCAAAACTCTAGGCTACACTAGTTACGTGACCATTCTGTCAAAAACTGTCTCCCACTTCGGGGGTACATCTGTCATGGTGTACACTGGTGTTGCATCAGCTGGGTGGACTTCATTTCCATGAGCCGATGTCATCAGTTTTATGTTTGTTTTGCTCTGCATGACAAAATTGATGGCGTGAGGGCATGTGAAAAATGTCAATTGTGCGAGTCATGCTCAATGCGTGAAAACTTGGCAGCTCTGATAAATAATAGGCTAAGATAACATCTAACCTGATGCTATGAATTCGGTCTGTCATCACACGCAACTCGTCGCATGCATATACACATCAACACAATGTTCAGTATGTGAATTACCAGTGTGGAGAAAAAATGCCAAGGAGAATGAGACAAAGAGAAAATGCAGAGCTGAGACGACGCATTAATAGTATAAAAACCAGTAGGAAAGTGCCCGTAAATGCTTCTTCATGAGTAAGGGACATGGTGTTTCAAAAAGACAAACATAGGCTACTAGCAGTGGCTGCCCCTTATTTTATATCATATTTTCATATCATAACTACCTTTCTGTCAGTTGGAAGTATCTGCATTGACTTAGAACGACAAGCGCTTCATGATGATAGTCCAGTCAGAGCTCTATGTAAATGCAGGTGCAAAGCAAACCTTCCAAAAGTGAACAAAAATTTTAGGCCTATATAAATATTTTAATCATGTTGCCCCAATTATGAAAGTGCACTTGACTAACTCTTGAACACTTTAGCGATTTGTGTTTGAGTTTTTCTAAAAGTAAAATACATGCTACATATAAACAGAAAATATTTCAACCAAACACTTACAGTATAATTCTTCTGTTGTGAATGAAGTAATGTCCTGGACTGATATTAGATTTCTGGCCTGAATTGTTATCTGTCAGCCCTGCTCACACCTAAGAGACAGATTGGTTGATTCCCAAATTAACATGGGCAGTTGTTCACAGGCAAGAAGTCCCAGTTACAGGCATACCAAACCTTATATTACACAACTTGACATTAAACACACAGTCAGTGTTGTGAAATAGTAGTAGTTTGGTCTGGTTTAGGCAAGAAAAATCTTGTGGTTAGTTTGAGGTAAATATTGTGGACTGGGTTTACATCACTTTAAAATGGTTATTTAACTTAAAACTTCAAATATATATGGGAGTTGTCATGCAACAATAACAACAGCCCTTATGGCACGCAATCACTTAACACAAGGGCAACTGAAAGATGAAAGGAAGGGGCTTCCTAAGAAATATAACAAGCGGTCTATACCTGAGGCATGGGAGACTGCCAAACAAAGACTTACTGCTCTGGCTACTTGCCTAAACATATACAATGGATAAGCAGAAGCCAGGAGAATAAACTGGATGTTCTCCACCAAACCATCCAAAGTGAACTCTCAGTGGGAGGGTAATAACACAAGATCAAATCCACCCAGGGCTGAGACCGAACAGTACTGGAAGAATGTATGGGAGAAAGAGGCATCGCGTAACAGCAATGCTCAGTGGCTAGTGGATCTAAGAACAGATCACAGCAATCTCCCAGGACAAGATCCAGTAACCATTACAGTGGCAGACAACCAAGAAAGACTGACAGTTATGAAGATTTGGACAACACCACACCCTGACATGATCCATACCAACTGGCTGAAGAAACTAACTACCTCTGCACAATATGGAAGTTCCTGTCATCATAGCGGCTAAGATGAGTAGGCACATGGCTCAATACATGGACAGGGCCAGAAGGGAATGGGCAGTAATACCAGGGGAGCCAGGTACCCCCTACTGGTCAATAGTGCAGTCACTTGAGACTGCAAGACCAGGGAGACCAACCTGTGCACTACCTGGATTGACTACAACAAAGGGAGGCAAGAGAGGAATAGAGAGAAAGAGAGAGAGAGCGGAGGGAGGCAGCCTACACAATATACACACAGATACAGGCAGTAAAGGTAATGTTGCTATAGACTGAATGAAAAATGGTACAGATATTTAGAGTAGTGTTAATGATATTAATCGTAATATTAATAATAGCAATAGGACAATAATTGTGGCAGCTCCAGAGCCAGGAACACCTGCAGAAAGTGATAGGAGGAGAGAAGAGAGGGACAAGAAAGCACACGACTACGGGAAAGGGAAGAAGTCGAGTTAGTAACACGCATTGATGGGATGAGGTTACATACAGAGGGAGAGAAGGAAGAGGAGAGAGGAGCTCAGTGCATCATGGGAAATCCCCAGGCAGTCTAGGCCTATAGCAGCATAATTAAGGGATGGTTCAGGACTCACCTGAGCCAGCCCTAACTATAAGCTTTATCAAAGAGGAAAGTCTTAAGCCTACTCTTAAATGTAGAGACGGTGTCTGCCTCCTGAACCCAAACTGGAACCTGGTTCCACAGGAGAGGAGCTTGATAGCTGAACACCCACACAGTTGTTTGATGAAGCTTATTTGCTGTGGTCTTCAGTATTAATATCTTAAGAAATGTTAATTAATTAATGTAAATGATATGTTATAATTATAAGTATATAATTTTTACTCATGTTATGAAACACTACACTTTCTAAGTAAGGTCTGTATCAAATAAGTAATTTTCAAAAACTTTAAAGAATAATTTTGGTAAACCTTTATTGTAGATCATCTTTTTTATGCAAATACAGACAAAAAGCAGATTCATTCACAAGCCTTTGAACCAGAACATTACAGAGCCCACCAATCATAGACAGTTTGATTAATTATAGACACTTCCTTCAGAGACACATGTGATTACATATCAGAGATTAACATTTACAAACACACTCCACGCTACATGTTGGTCTAGCCTTGCTGGTCTCACAACCAGCCGTGCTGGTAGGAGGTGGTGGTGGTCCACACGTGCTGGCTGGGGTTGGTGGTGGTCCACACGTGCTGGCTGGGGTTGGTGGTGGTCCACACGTGCTGGTTGGGGTTGGTGGTGGTCCAAACGTGCTGGTTGGGGTTGGTGGTGGTCCACACGTGCTGGTTGGGGTTGGTGGTGGTCCAAACGTGCTGGTTGGGGTTGGTGGTGGTCCAAATGTGCTGGTTGGGGTTGGTGGTGCTGCCGTGTTGTTTGGGAATGTTGGTCCAGCCGTGTTGTTTGGGAATTTTGGTCCAGCCGTGTTGTTTGGGAATGTTGGTCCAGCCGTGTTGTTTGGGAATGTTGGTCCAGCCGTGCTGTTTGTGGTTGTTGGTGCACCAGTACTGGTTCTGGTTGTTGGTGCGGCAGTGCTGGTTGTGGTTGTTGGTGCACCAGTACTGGTTCTGGTTGTTGGTGCGGCAGTGCTGGTTGTGGTTGTTGGTGCGGCAGTGCTGGTTCTGGTTGTTGGTGCAGCCGTGGTTGTGGTCTGTGCATTGCCAGAGGCTGTTTTGAGCAGAAAATGTCATATCAGTTTTACATTAAGTCCCACATTTTAAAAAGATTTTTGGCAGGACGAAGCAAGTTTAGAATATTACTTTATTTGGTATGAAAGTTTCTCTTACCAATAAACAGAAGAAGGACGACACAAATCTTTGCAATCATGGTGATGCAGTTACAGTTTCTTTACTGTGCTGACAAAAAATAAAATTGCACAATTAAATTAAAAGCTGAAAATGGTTATTTGCATTTAAACAGAGTAAAAGCTGACTTAAATTGTTTGCTCATATCTTCAGCACACCTGTCTTTCACTGAAATGCCAAATAAAATGAAACCTTAAAGCTCTTGAACCAGTAATTAAAAGTAGCACAACAAATGAAATGTCTCCAACTTCTGCTTGTTCTGCCCTGCTAGATAACAGTTGAGGAATGACTACTGACCACAATATTTTCTCCTTGGCTTACTATCAATTAAATTTATTGCCAAATATAATAATATAAAATTATCTACAGCAGCTTTCTGATAACTTTACACGTGTACTTGTGTGGAAATGTGCGTTAAAACATTTAACTTACATTTTACAATATCATGAATGTTGTTTTAATTTAAAATCAAAACTAGGGATTCACCAATCAGTGGGCTGGGGGCTGGAATAGTCTGGTTTTCAGCTAAATTGGCCATGAGCATTGAAGTTACAAAATGTTTGTGTATGCTATCAATTATAATTCTTTAAAAAGAAGAAAATGGAATCGAACAAAATTGGAATTAGCAGGTCAGACCTTTAAAAACTTGGTAATTATAAATTGAAAAAATATATAAAACAAAAACAAGTGTCCCAGGAGTCTATGGTTCTCTTTTGATAAATGTATAATTAAAAAGTGATGTTAATAATACTAATAGTACTTTGCCAGTATTATGGCAAACAGTATGTCTATAGCACCTTTTCATACATTTAATTTAACCCAAACATCTCAGAAACATATCTAAAGATATAAAATGACAACTCCAAATTCTTAAAAAAACCCAAATTGCAATGCTTTATAATGAAGTCATATAACAACACAGATGTACTCACAAGTTAATATTCTCTGCTTAAATGTTGTCCAGTGCTGTGAATGAAGCTGTGATCTCTCTGATTTCGGCTCCTCTATATAAGCATTTATCAGATGATATCAGAGTGAAAACAAAAGCTACACAAACGTGCAAGAATGCTACAGTACAAGTAATTAAAATTCTTGTCATGGTTAGGTGCAGGTGAGAGCAAAAACATGTTGATTCCTCAATCCAATCAGGGTGGATATCTCTGTACTTGTTATCTTTCAATTAATTTGCATTGGTTTCCGCATTTCAGTGTGTTAAACCCTAACTGTCCTCATACCTGAAAGACTGAAAGGTCACACAACACACAAAGTGTTGTCGATGTTTAGTAGGTTTTTTGGAGAAAACTCTTTGGCTACTTTGAGGAACTATTGTTTGGGTTCAAACCTAACACTATGAATAAGTTAATGTTGACTTGGTTTCACATGGAACACAAACCCCGATCTCCACCCATCCACCTTCCGTCCACCCCATCTAACTTCTAACGTAGACTTTCTCACTTTTTAATGGTGAACTGACTTTCTCCTTTGCTCTTTTCATATTTGCACAATAAACGATCATGAAAAATGCTGCTTACACAGTCAGTCTATACTGCCATTTATCTTCTTGTTGATGGGCTGGTTAAACCTAATGACTTTAATTTTTTTTTGACATCTCAGTTTAACCACAACACAGCGATTGTCCACACAGTGTGTTTATTAGGGTTTTTTTGCCTGTCACACCCTGTTGTTTTTTTCAGGTTTGTAACAAGCAACCGGGCAGTTGAGCACAAGGTCACAAAGACCGAACCAGGGGCATAGCACAAAATTCTGTGCCGTAGATATAAGCTGTCTCTGTGGATCTCTTCCTATCCTCTCATCTTTTGAAAAATGTTAACAAATAATTGAGCTAACACATGATACAGGAATCTGTAATGGTGATTAGTATTTCCATTATGGAGGTCACAATACCAGAAATGTAGTAGTCGATACCAATGTAAGTGAAATTTCAGGATCATTGATACCCAATTCGATACCACAGTAAAAAATAAATAAATAAATAAATCCCATGAATTTCAACATTCACTCCTTTAGTAAAAACCTTTGAACATTTCAAAGAAGTACTAACAGCTGTGAAAATTTGTGGGAGGATGTCCAGGACAGATGAGGGGTGATTTAATATAGGCATAAATGAGCAAACTATTGAAATTACAATCTTGCAATTTCACACGTGTGTATATTTCACACGTGTGAATTATTTAAACATTGTCACTATCTGTATTGGTATTGGTTTTAGTTTTCTATGTTGAAAAACAAAGAAATTATTGACGATTGAAATGAATCGTATTGCACTTTCACTCAGCTTCTTTCAAAGCAGTGGAGAACATTTAACTTGTATTATTCTCTGTTCTTCACTATGGTGATATGCTGTATATGCAGGTTTCAGCTGCAATGCTGAGGCCTCTTGATGCAGTTTAAACAGCTGTACATCATCAACGTAAAATACAGAGTCTGCCTTCTCTCTTGCACTGACAGCTGGGAACATGGTGCACTTGTGAACTGCATGATCTGGTAGGTCGATAAGCAGGTCTTTGTAAAGATTCAGGTACAGCAGTGTCTGATTTCTGTTTCTTGGCAAACCTGAGTCCCATTTTTTCCAGACCGGACTAGCCACTCAGAAGCAGAGTAGGGCAGGTCCTGATAAGCAATGTCATGTGATCCAAAACAATGCCGTTTCAGCCAGTAACTGTGACTTCGGTTCAGCTGCACGATCCTGAAACACAGGCAAAACAACCCCAACCAGCTTGACAGCCATGACTGGAGGGAGATATTTCAGAGTGGTAAGTTGTCAATTTGTATCAAATTTATCTTCCATTCACGGGGGCTGAGCTTCACCATGGGGGCAGACTCACTCTGAAAGTCAACTGAGTCGTGTGCGTCGCTGCTGCCAAAGCTAATCACCCCAGAAGCGCTGCAGTGCATCACAGAAGCCTCCCAAAGTCAAGCAGCACGGAGCGGAAAATCAAGTCAATCTTCAAAATAAAATACCCGGTACAGGCTTCAGATCATATATCAACAATAAACACAGTTAAATCAGACAAAAAAGAAACCATTTAAATGTTAAGCCTCCTAATCATAGTAGAAGCACAAAAAGCAATTACTAATCACTAGTGTTTCAGTACTTAAGTACTCTTGTTCTCGAGACTGGTATTAAGACCACTTTTTGATGGTTTTGACATTGACGACTTTGGATTTTATTTCAAGACCAGACAAGACCATAACTTTGGAAATATTAATAAATTGCTTGTGCATTGCTTGATTTGTTTGTCAACATCCTAACTTGGACTTGATGTCAAACATACTGCTTTGGTGGTACTTTGGCAATAGGCAGCCTGCGGGCCAGAACCGGCCGAACAGTAACAATATCTGGCCCACGGCCAGAAAAGTAGGTAGCAAATCATTCAGGTAGGCATCAATAAATTGATGACGGCTGGTGCCGAAATAGATCTCAGTCATGACAGCAACAGTTACTCACATAACCACGTGATTGTGCCTCTAAAAAAAAGGCTCAAGAACGTCTTTTGCAGCAATGCTTATGCAATGCAAGAAGACGGAATCTATTTCACAACCTACCCATCGGAATTCCTGCACTCAACTGGTTGAGCTAAACATGCAAATAATTTGTTATGGTTTGACTTTGTTTTGGCCCGCCATGTAATGGCTTGGAAAAATTTGGCCTGATGCCATACTTGTTTGCGAACCCCAGACCTATGATCTCGTTCTGCATCTTATTGTGTGTCATGTAAACTCTGGTCTTGGTCTTAACTTGGTCTCGGTTCGGGCAGTCTTGACTACAACACTACTAATCACCAAATCAACTAAATCTAAACGTGTCTGCAAAATCCGGTAACAAAAATGCACTTATTCTAAAATGCTCCCTAGATGCTCTAGCACCCATCAAGATGAGGAACGAAAGCAAGCCACAGAGAATGGTGAAGAATATAGTAGAAGCACAAAAAGGACAATTAAAAATAAAGCCAACATTAACGTGAGGCAGGCTACACGCTCCGCTGCTGAAATGCTAGTATACGACTTCCGGTCAAGTTAGCAACAATGGATATGCAACGTTGGATTTAACTTTCAAAATAGAACGCTAGCGTTTCGAAACATTGCCATATTAAAATAACGCATTATTAAAGTCATGAAACGTTTAGGCACAGAAAGTACTTGGTTGGTACTTACTCAGTCTTTTCTGTTAAATATCTTATACATTCCTTTACTGTCAAAAAACAATGCTACAGGGCTTTCCCCAATACGTTGAACTCTGACAGTAAAGGGATCCCCAGTGCGTCACTAACTGATGACTATGGCTCTTGTTCAAGCGTCCACATGTGATTACTTGGGAGTGAGAACGGGTTGACACCGTCCGTCCCTGAAAATTCTCATGATGCATAATGGTGATGGAAATTTTGTTAAAATGTGCTAAGAACTTTGCCATTTGTTTGAAATACAAAGGTTATTTTTTCATTTATGTTTATTAAAACATGTCTCCTTAAAATAGTGTAGTGTTTTTGTTGGTAATTGTCATTCTGTGGTGGTTTACCATTGAAACTAGGAGTGAAGAGACTGTTTCATTTAAATAAGACCTGCTGAATTTAACCAATACAGCGTGCTGTGTTGGTGTTCGTCCGTGTCCACAACAATCAACTGAGCTAAACATCATGACCCACATAGGGGGCCCCCAAAGAGCCAGGTCCATGTGGGCCACCCCATGCACCCACACTACCTCCGCTGATGTCCATACGTAATGTTTTAACTGTGCACTGGAGAGTGGGGATGGGGGAGGCAGCGTGTGGATGCCTTGTCACTGTGAGTGCTGCAGCTCTGTGTGTTTCTCCATCAGCGATTTTGAGGATGTGCCACAATAGCCGCTGTAATTTCCATGGCGGGAAAGGCTATTTAGGGTGGTAAGTCCACAAAACCCTATTCTGGTGCCTGATTGGTCTACTTTCCTGACAGCTGGCAGTCCTGGTCCCTACCACTATCTGGCTATGCACTCAAACCTCAGAGCCTGATTCTGTGCGGTTATATTGAAGGCGCCTGCCATCGCAGTACGAACAAGTTAAAGCACACATTCAGGAACTACTGGATCGAGGAGTTGTTTGTCAGTGTTGTAGTCCATACTCCTCTCCAATTGTGGTAAGTGAAAGAGGGCTGCCTTTACATGGCGACGGTGAAGTAGCATATTTACTGGATGTGTTTTTGTGTATGAATAATTGAAGAATATGATTCATAGAACTGGGTTAGGGGTGAGGCTTAAGGGTTGTGCTTGCATAATGTGATTTACAGTAAACAGGGGAATGTATTGATATTGTGGCCCAGGAAAGCATTGTTGCAGTCATGAGTTGTAAGGTTAAATCCTGTATGGTAAACGTTACAGGGGTTCATCTGTGTAAATCCTGTAGAGCCAGACCATATGGGTTTTTGAGGGCAGATGTAGATTTAAAAGTAAAAAAGACAACTTAAAAGCTGATGTTTTGGTTTTGATTTAAATTATTTGGTTAGTAGACGGGTTCCTGTTTAAACTACTACTTGTGAGTGGTGATGGCGTAACCCCTAGTTGCTCCAGAGGCGTGCGACCTCTGTGACATAAATAGCAATTGTAAGTCGCTTTGGATAAAAGCGTCAGCTAAATGAATAAATGTAAACGTACTTAGATATTAAAAGCTGTTCTGTATGTGGGCTATAAATGTCAGTGGGCTTTTCCTGAATTGATTATGTAAACGGAAGTTGGGAGAAACCCAAGAGAGAGCAATCACAAACCAGAATCAGAAATACTTTTTTTTTATCCCTGAGGGAAAATTCTTAAACAGGGCTCTCTCATAAAAATCGAGTGGGTTGGTATGGTCATGGATGTTGTCAGGTTTTTTTGTGACAAGAAGAGAAATGATGAGGGTCATTTTTAATTATTTAAGTCACGTATTGCATGTGACAAACTCATCATGAACTCCTGTCGTTGGCTTTGAATTCTCTGCTCGGCTCTGGTCAGCTGATTCTTTTTTGTGGTGGATCGGTGGCACTGTTATCAACAGGGGAGTTGCACAGCGCCTTCTAGTGAAACTATGCAACACTTATGACGTGACTGACAAATCTGTCTCTCCATTTCTTTTAATAGTCATTAATTGGTTGTGTAATGGGAATTTCATTAGAACCATCTTTAAAACACTGCCATGTAACTAATCTCACTAGGGGCCTCCAGCCTTTTGGGTATGGGGTCAATGGAAGGTAAATGTGTGTGATGCACATCTCCAAAGGGGTCATGACTTTAAGTGATTCAATACACATATCTTGGACATGGGTGTCTTTCTACAGATCCAGATTGCGTGTCCCCAAGGGAACACTCAAAGACACCATGTTCTTCTGATGAGATAGTACTCTGACCCTGATTAAGATAACTGACTAAGATAAAAAGCTGCATGTGCTGAGACACTGAGTTCCTTCTGCAGAAGACTTGAATAAAATTTAACTGTTATAAATGCAGATACTAATGTAAATGTAATATCATGACAGCCGATGATATTGCCCGGATGATAAATCAGTCCTTAACTATAAACTAGATGTGTTTCCAACAAATAATACCCCATAATTCAAAACCTTGATTGTGTGCATGCATATGGGTTGGCGGATGAGGGCCCTACAAAACTTTGTGCCCAGGGGCCTCTGACTTCTTAATCCCATGCATAAAACCCATAAAATATGGATTTTTTTTTGCCGCGTCTGAATTATGTGCAAAGTTTGGTGAGTTTTCGTGTATGTTTAGGCCCCCAAAATTGAGGTTACTTTGCAGAAAAAGAAAGAAAGAAAGAAAGAAAGAAAGAAAGAAAGAAAGAAAGAATAATTCCTTCAGTTTCAATAGGGACCTAACACGGTTCGTGCTTGGGCCCTAATAATTCATTTTATTTATAGCCGCCTTTCTAAACACTAAAGGTCACCTCACAAAACATAATAAACAGTACAGCAATAACTAAATAAAATTAACAACTATAGTTACAGTGTATAAAAGCAGGTTACAACTGGCAACAAAGATTGCTGTGACCTGATAAATAGTGATCATATGGGATATGCCAGTTTAAAAATATGTGTTTTCAGGTGGGATTTAGGCAAGCGGAAGGTGGGTGGGAGAGATGTGTTAGGTTTGGTGGACGGGTAGAGCTGTATGTCATCCGCATAGCAGCGAAAATGGATGCTAAATTTATGGAAAATATGGCCAAGAGGAAGCAGGTACTGTTAATGTTATAACTGCAGCTAGCAGAGAGATTGACACTGGATCGGTCACTGTTCTTTTAAAAGATTTTGCAGCATCAAACCTGAGATTATGTTTCTTTTTCTTTCTGACCTTTTCACTTTTTGTCATTTAACCACCTGAACTCTGCTCGTTCTCTCTTTACATGGATGGATCCACTTTAAGGGGTGGGGGGAGGTGCTGACAGTCTGTACCACTTTCTGGAATTGACAATCAACTGGGTGTTATAGCATCAGGTCATATTGTTTATCCAACAGAGCTGCTGGTCAGTCAGCCCATCTGGCATTAACCTGCCTCTAGATGAAATCAGACATGTGTAAACAACTCAAGTTTATTTTACAGTAGGAATGTGTTTCTTCTGTCCAGCAGCACGTTCAGTCCACCAGTCAGCAGCCAGAGAAAAACGTTCGCATTGGTACATTTCTAGGAGCAACATGTTTGTCTGAATTTTTCTCTTTGCATGCTCTACATGTTCTAAAGATCTTCTTTCTAAAAACAAAAACAACGACAACAACACCAACTAGAAGAATCACACCAACTAACAGGCCGACTTTCAGTCCCACATTTCCCTCCTGGTTTCCTCCCTCCTTTTTTCCTCCCTCCTTGTCTCCTCCCTCCTTGTGTCCAGCTGTGTGACCTGCAGAGCAGAAACAGGTGTGAGGTATCAGCTGTCAGCAGGTGAACAGAATGTCAGACATTATCTACTGCACTTTGATCACATGACTCGTAGCAGCTGTTTCCTCTAAAGTCTCATCAGAAACATCTTTCTAAAACACAAACATCTGATCTGTGATGTTTCTCAGCCCAACTACCAGGAAGCAGCTTCACCTGAGACACAAAGAGACAACTCACTCTACACACTCACCTGGCTCCATCACTGTCAGACTTATGGTCCTGATGAGTTCAGCTGCACTTCTCTCTCTAACTCATATGTTCCAGTGTCGTTGATGTTGACGTTCTTCAGAATCACAGAAGCGTCTCCGCCCTTCATCTCTGGATCTCTCAGCTCCACTCGACCACGATAAGATGGATGCTGGCAGTTTTCATTTTTTTCATCAAGACTGAAGAAGAAGACATCATCTGACTTCAGGTCAGGTCTGCAACACTACTGTGTCCCCGACACTGAAGAGTGGCGTCCTCTCCAGCCTTCACCTCCTGGTTGTCTGAACAGAAACAGAAAACCCTCCAGTCAGGACTTGTAATGTTTCAAACATCTTTTAATGGAAGCAGAGATGAGGACTCTAGTTACAGACTCGGACTCGAGTGCAACTTAAGTCACACACACAGTGACTTCAGACTGGACTTGAGAGTCGTCCTCAAAAGACTTCAGACTCGACTCGGACTCGAGGCTCAGAACTCAGAAACCAGAAACAGAAACCAGTCAGTAGAGGACATCGGGGGCACCAGGTAAGTTGGGCACCTGGTGGGCTGGCCAACGTCTGGGCTGTTTAGCAGCCAGCCTTATATCTTCTGTTAATAATAATTAAAAAGTTAACTGAAGGTTGAGTGACACGGGCTGTTACTGTTTTCTAAATGTACCAGAAAGGAATAATTGAGGTAAAAACGTCAGTAACTGGGTGTTCAAACAAACCAGTGTAAAAACTCAAATCTGAGTTTAGTAAAGCTCTGAATGTTTACTATTCACTGTCTGGATTTTGAGTGAAATTGCAACCATTTGTCACAAAGCAGCTTAGGGAATGTGACAAAGAAGGAATCCATGCAAGGTACTTAGTTACTTAGTTAAGCAAGTACACAAGTACAACAGAAGATGCCAGGCATGGATGTAACCTGCTAGATGTGAGACAGTGAACTCACTTTGTTCACTCACTCAGTGAACTTTGTGTGGGAGAATATGGCTTCAGTGATTTTCTTGCTATGATGCTCATTTCCAAGGTTTCTACAACTTTTCCTCGTACCAGACAATGAAACGCATCATCTGTCTGGGCTAAACGGAAAGTAAAGCCACTCTTCTTCCTGCTCTGTAGTGTCTGCTGACAGCGGACCATCTATAGTAATTAACAGGGAGAATCTCTCCATAGCTGAGTGTCAGGTTGAGTCACATATTTGGCAGCAGAGATGAAAAGGTGAAACCAGACTGACGTCTTCTTCGTGCTGTGTAGCTGTTTTTGTTTCTGAAAGTGGACCCGCCCAAACAAGGGAGGGTGAAGGTGACATGTTTTGAAAAAAAGCTTAACTGTTTGCTGCATGACGTGCATATAGGTCGTTTTAATATAGACAGAGATCAACTCCAAAACGCAGCTAAGACGCTGGTGTGGATGGAGAACGTGTTTGTTTTAATTCTCCGTTTGTAAACTAAAATGGAGTAGTGTGGATGGGGCCTCAGGTAGACCATCACACATTCACACCAGTCTGACCAATGATGTTCAGGTGGTTTCCATGAGACTCTCAGAAACTCAGCAACACAATGAAGAGAAGCAGTCAGGTTCTCCATTGAACACTGAAACAGGGTTTTCTGGCTGTAATAATATTATTATTATTATTATTATTATTATTATTATTATTATTATTATTATTATTATTATATTAATTTGTCGCACGAGTCAGAAAATATAATTTCTTGCACAAACTGTTGGAGTTTTAATGTGAATTTATGAACCTGCTAACAGCTATTTCAGTGTGCAGGTCTTAAAGCTATTAAACCAAAAACATCAGTAAAAACATCAAAGCAACAAATAAAAACAGGCCAACAAACTCTTCTGAAAGCTGATTTTCTTTTTATTTTACTGACAAACTTTTGTCATTATATTTGAAAACATCCAGCTGAACAAACAACAGCAGAAGAAAGTTTAGCTTAGAAATGATGCTCTATGGTGACATCAGCAATGACATCATTTTACAGTTGGTCCAATCCCTCATGTTCCCAGACGTCGTGGAAACAGACAAGTTCCTTCAAGCAGAGTTCAGTGATCATTTTATTAATCAACTGATAAATGAACCTGAAGAAAAGTTTTTTTGCTTTTGAATGATTGTAAATGAAACACGTTGTGATCGTGACATTGATTGATTCAGTGACTGATTGATCAATGGAGAAAGTTTTTATAACAGTGTGGCTCTGTGGATGCAAAGTCACCACTTAGTTCAGACAGGATAGATGTCATAACTTTGGTGATCCTCTAAATTTTCCTCTAGCGCCATCTTCAGGTCAACTTTTTAATGTGTCCAAACCAAACACCTGCAGAACTAGTGAGATTTCTCTAGATCCTGCTGTTTGAGGTGTTGATATAGAGCCTGATTCCAGATAAAGACTCAGGTTCCAGAGACGGGACACCGTTAGATGGTTTATTTCATCTTATATCAGAGTAGCTAAAGACTGTGTGGGGCTTGTGTTGGTGTGTGTTTGTAAGAGTGTGTGAAAAGAACACACAGGAGATGAATTAAGCAAAAACATCATTCATTTAATTTCCAAGCAGAACATTGTTTGTGTTCAGAGGTCGTCTGCTCTTCACTGAGGTCGAGCTTCACACCTTCACACCTTCACACCTTCACACCAGTCCAACCACTGATGTCCAGCTGCTGGTTTGCTGCTCACTAACTGGTCCTCAGACCTCTGCATGTACATGATTTATTTAATGATATGTTGTGTTTCTACAGGCCTGCAGCTGCACACAGACAACTTGTTTTAAATGAGCTGCTTCAGAACACGTGTTTACTGTTAGTTTAAAACAAGCAGTCAGTGCAGCAGCTGAGCCAATCACTGACTGATGATATGAACATTTAGCCAATCAGGTGATGAGAGGCACTTTGTAAAGCACTCTGGGTGAAAGCTCCTTATAAACATGCAGTCAGACAGCCAGCAGGGGGCAGCACAGGAGGAGAAAAAACATCCACTTGATGACAGAAGAGCTCCATCATCACTGCTGAGAGCAAGAAACACCCAGAGAGGAAAAATGAACTGTGTCAGCAATATTTCTACGTTGGAGAAATGGCAGGGTGGAGATGGTGCAATGGATAAGCTGCCTGCCTTTGGTGTTAGAGACCTGGGTTCAATCCCCCACTGTGACCCACCCGCCATTGTGTCCCTGAGCAAGACACTTAACCCCTTGTTGCTCCAGAGGATAATTTGAAGGAGTAAATAAGTATCAAGAAGCTAAAAACAACAAAACTGAAAAAAGAGGGGTGTGTTTTAAGGATACGCTCAGTTGAGTCGTATTTGTTGTTCAGGTTGGAGGACTTGTTGGTTAAATTAGCTTCAAACTGCAGTAAAACATCCAGAGAAAACTCCTGAATCCCAACTCTGTCTGTTTCACACCCAAACATCATGTTTACCCTACAATGTGAAAATGTGTGCACTCCATTTAAACAGTGTATGGCTAAAGCAAATAAATATATACTATATCTGAAATAAACAATGGGATCTGAAATCATTAATTGTTTGGGGTCTGGCTAACTGCAAAAATAACTTGTGTACTTAAAACATGCCTGTGTGTGGTATTACCATTGCTGGCTGTTAACCTGTGTGGCTTAGGCCATCACAGTCTTTTTAGGCTGTGCCCTGTGTAAACATGTTAACATGTACAAACAAGTAAATATATAAAAACAGATCAAACTAAAATGGACAATTCTAGTGGAACAATAACAAACCATTTCATACTGATTCTTTAAAACTATGTTTTTCTTGAGTTTGGTCTGCAGTTTATTCCATAAATATGGAGCGAAGGAACTAAAAGCAGTCCTGCTCAGCTCTGTGGAGACCACTGGAGTCTCTACTGTAATCCACGTCTGTGGTCTAGTGTTTGTATTTGTTAATCTAGGTGGAAATTAAAAGTAGATGTTTGTTCTAAAAGAAGAGCTTTATAGATAAAGAAGAGAGCATGTTGCTCAGCCTCACAGAGAGAGAGGCCCATCCCACATTTTGATCACAGTGATAATAACAGCGACTGTTGTCAGTGATAAACCTGAGGGCACAGTGGTGAACTGCATTCTGGGATTTAATGTAACATGAGAAAGACAGCAGAGATGAGAGCAACAGCAAAACAGCGTCAAAGCCAGCAGAGAGAAAAGCAGCAGAGATAGGGTTTATTTATTTCTTGTTCTCAGCTGAGGTGATGACTTTACTTGAGGAGACTCAGAGAGGTCTTTCTAGTTTTGAAAATGTAGTTTAATGGCTCATTTCATGAGGTGCAGTATTTGTATAAAAGTCTGAAGAATGCAGGAAGAAAAGGTCTCTGAAGACAAAGAAGAAAAGCTCCAGACAACAACTGCACATTAACAGGAACAGGATGGGAGAGTTTCTCTCCAGGTAAAAGTCCCACAGACTAACTGGATCTGACAGGATCCCTTCTGGTCCCAGCAGGGACGTCCTCCCTGTGGTGTCTGTTCACTGCGTATGTGAGAACAAATCAAGAACACAAACTAAAACATATTTACCACAGACAGTTTACAGTGACGGAGGAGTTCACATGCAGCTGCTGTGTAGAGACTGAGCTCTGACTGACCATCAGTGGAAGAAAAGCCTCCATGTGAACAGCTGAGAGCAGAGACATCTGCTGTGTTTGTCAGCTACAGAGTTACAGTTAAACAAAGTTCATGAGCCAGTTTTTACCCGGTTTATTGACTCTTGTAAATGTAAATGCTCTGTATTTGTACAGCGCCTTTCTAGTCTTTTTGACCACTCAAAGCGCTTTTACACTGCATCTGCATTCACCATTCACACACATTCATACACTGGTGGAACCGCAAGTACACTTCAACATGCAGCCTGGAGGGAACTGGGGATTGAACTGCCTACCTTCCAATTATTGGCCAACGTGCTCTACCTCCTGAGCCACAGCCACCCTCTTGCATACCTCCTCTGTAAAAGCAGGAAGCTGTTCAAAGGCCAACAAATAACTGATATAAAGTCTGTCTGTCAGAACGTAAATAAAGAGTCAGACTTGACTGTCAGCTTATTTATTTATTTATTTAGAGAAACAGGGACAACGTATAATAAACATTAACCTCAAGAGGAGAGATGCATTGTACCAGGTTGTAGCTCAAGAGCTAATTTCCACCTGTAGTCCCTGGGCAGGCTGATGTTATAATAAAATACATCATACATACATGAATAATGAAATTTACATTGACCAAATAAATACCAATAAAAAAATCGAGTCTTCACGTACACAGCATCGGTCACATACGGTTGCACATTTGATTTGACAGAAGCCATTTCTTTGCCAGACATGAAAACGTGCAAAAGTTTATCAGCTCTAGGCAACATATTCCACTGACAAGCAGCCACACAAGAAAAAGCAGAGTTTCCAAATGCTGTCCTGGGTTTAGGGATCCTGCATTCACCTCTCTGTAGATCTGGTGGCTCGAGCTGTTGTTTCAGAGCCCAGAGATATAAACTCTTTTAGTGGAGGAACAGCGTCGTCATGGAGGATCTTATACATCAGTCACAGGTTTGTGTGGATTATCAGGTTTTCAAAACTGAGAAATTTGTATTTTACAAGAATATGACAGTGATGGAATCGTCTAGCTTTCTTATCATGCGTTTATATAATGACTCAAGTGGCCTGAGGGCAGATTTACAAGCCTGTGACCAACTTGTCATACAATAAAGAAAGTGTGGAACAATCTTTGCATTTAGATGCATTTAGAAAGGCTCCTGAGGCCTCGAATGTAAGGGAATTTCGAATGTGTCTGAACTGTGCCATATTAAATTTAATATGGTATTGTTTTATTGGTATTATTGTATTTGTTAACTTCCTTCCTGCTTTTAAAATGAGGACGTAACGCTTCCTGTCTGTAACCTGAAAGCTGGACGGCTGCCTGGAAGCTCAGGTGTGTTTTGGCTCAGATCAGAGCAACATTAACAGGATCAACAGCTCTGATCGTTTCTTTATTTCCAACGTGTGAAATAAAAACATGCTCGTACTCTGGGGATCAAGATTCTACATTCAACACATAGATAAAGTTTTACCCACATCATGTATGTGGACTCTGACTCAAGTAACATTTGGAAAGCAGGACTTTAGTTTCATATTAAGGTAATATTTTGTTTAAAGTCTGGAAATAGTGGACGCTGCCAGAAACAGAAACATCACAGCCTCATGTCTCTGAAACAAAGTTCAGTTCAGCATCAGAAAGTTGGTTACAGGACAAATAACCAACATCATTAGTTTCCTAACTGTAAAAACTGCACACTGTGAACACACTGTACTTTAATCAGGAAAATGTACTTGAAGTATTAAAGCAGTAAAATGTCCCTGTGCCTGTTGTACTATTATATTTTCTATCATCAGATAATTTTTCCTCACACATTAATATAAAGCAGCATTTTACTGCTGTAGTTGTTGAGCTGGAGCTCATTTTGAACTATTTTGTATCAGACTGCAGCTGATGATTATTTTCATTCTGATTATTTTCTACATTAATCGATTTATTGATTGTAAAGATTCTGTAAACAGTGAGAAATACTGTCACAGTTACTCAGAGCTCAAAGTGACACCTTCACAGTGCTTGTTGTGTCCAAACCTCAATAATTATTAACAACCATTAAAATTATTTAAATGAAAAGCAGAAAATCTTCAAAATGTTTTTAGGAATGTGTTTCTTCTGTCCAGCAGCACGTTCAGTCCACCAATCAGCAGCCAGAGAGTAACGACCAATCACTGCTCCCCACAGTAACCAGAGTCAGTTCAGTCTGGATCCTCTCTTCATAAATAGATTTGAAATCATTTAAAAACATGTTGATGATCTGACTGCAGCTGGAAAACTGTCCCAGCTGATGATCCAGCTACAGTCAGTCACATCTACCTCCACCTTTTAGATACTTCTGGATTTATTTCATGGGAGACACATGAGGCAGATTTACTCACTGATTCTCATCTGCTGGCTCTGCTGCCTGCATCGGGACATTTTCAGGAGAAGCAGGTTGGTCTGAGTTATTGTCTTTCATTGTTCTCTGTGCAGTGACTGCATTTAAACTTCATTTGCAGGAGGTTGTTTTTTCTCTGTGGCTCTTCTATATTTTTTAAAGATCACAAAACCACCAACACCAAGAAGAAGAAGAAGAATCCCACAAATTGGCAGACCAACTCTCAGTCCAACATTTCCCTCCTCATGTCCAGCTGTGTGACCTGCAGAGCAGAAACAGGTGTGAGGTATCAGCTGTCAGCAGGTGAACAGAATGTCAGACATTATCTACTGCACTTTGATCACATGACTCGTAGCAGCTGTTTCCTCTAAAGTCTCATCAGCAACATCTTTCTAAAACACAAACATCTGATCTGTGATGTTTCTCAGCTCAACTACCAGGAAGCAGCTTCACCTGAGAGACAAAGAGACACTCTGAGCTCTACACGCTGACCTGAGAGACAAAGAGACACTCTGAGCTCTACACGCTGACCTGAGAGACAAAGAGACACTCTGAGCTCTACACGCTGACCTGAGAGACAAAGAGACACTCTGAGCTCTACACGCTGACCTGAGAGACAAAGAGACACTCTGAGCTCTACACGCTGACCTGAGAGACAAAGAGACACTCTGAGCTCTACACGCTGACCTGAGAGACAAAGAGACACTCTGAGCTCTACACGCTGACCTGAGAGACAAAGAGACACTCTGAGCTCTACACGCTGACCTGAGAGACAAAGAGACACTCTGAGCTCTACACGCTGACCTGAGAGACAAAGAGACACTCTGAGCTCTACACGCTGACCTGAGAGACAAAGAGACACTCTGAGCTCTACACGCTGACCTGAGAGACAGAAAGACTCACCTGGCTCAGTCACTGTCAGCCTGATGATGCCGATGGGTTTAACTTGACCTCTGTCCTTTTCCTCTCTAATGCAACACTCATATGTTCCAGTGTCATTTATGTTGACGTTCTTCAGAATCACAGAAATGTCTCCGTCCTTCATCTCTGGATCTCTCAGCTCCACTCGACCACGAAAAGATGGATGCTGGTAATTTTCATATGAGCGATTATCTCTGAAGAAGAAGACATAACCATCATCTGACTTCAGGTCAGGTCGGATCCACTTTATCACTATGATGTCAGCACCTCTCTCACTCCGACACTGAAGAGTGGCGTCCTCTCCAGCCGTCACCTTCAGCTCCAGTGTCCCTGAGCAGAAAGAGAGAAGCCTCCAGTCAGGACTTGTAATGTTTCCTGCTGTTCAAACATCTTTTGATGGAAGCAGCAGAGATCAGGGGCCGTATTACAGAAAGTTTCCTATCTTAGGGCTTAAGTTAAGATAGGAAGAGTCTAGATAGGATTTTTCTCAGTTTGGTATTACAGAAGCAAACCCTAACGAACTTTAGGAATCCTATCTTATCTTACTTCATCCGTCTTATCTCAAGGTTAGGAAATCCTAAATACGCAATCCAACATCGGTTATCAACTTTTATGTCTGTTACCTAGCAACCGATGACGCTTTTCTCTCGTCGCCGAGCTAAACTGATTTTAATCGCTGTATTTTGTAGTTTTTTTTAATGAAACAAACTGAAAATGGAGCAAAAACAACAATTGAACTTCAATTAAGATGACTTTGTTGGTAACCACCGTCGAGAAATCCAAATCCACATAACGCTTGGGTAGAGTCAGATAACGTTAGAGAGTGGGCTAAAATAGCGGACACAGTCACCGCCGCATATCCGGCATCCAGCGGAGCGTTAATGCTGCCAAAAAGAAAACAAGTCCATTTACAAGTGATACGAAGAGAAAGGCAACTTTTGTGTCCACCGAGCAGAGGAAAGCCGCTGGTCGCTCCTCCTGAGCTCCCTCACTGACGCCGGCAGAAACCCGGAGCTCTTCTCGGGAAAGGCTAATAAAGGCTGCGGGCTAACGTCACCATGTTTTTCATGTAGGCTATTTCTTATCTCTAATGATCTCCTTCTATCAATTAGGATCATTTTGTTACATGAAGCCTTTACGTTATGGGCGATAACGCATCTAGCGTTACATCGCCGACAGCCTTTCTACTAACGAGGGTTTTGTCATCAAACACATCGGTAGAATCAATTAAATTCCGCCCGTTGACATTTTGTTGATTTTGTAAAAGCAATTAAACAGCGACAATGTGGATTAAACGAGTTAGCAAACACTACCTGGTGGAAAAGTAAAAGTTAGGAGAGCTAAACAGCTATCCTAAAGTTAGGAGAGTTTATTTAAGATTTTATGAAGTTAGGACGCTTCTGTAATACACTTTTCCTATCTAAAGTTAGGAAAGGAATATTGATTTAGGAACTGTTAATCTGTAATGGCCTTTTTCCTAAATCAGTTCCTAACCCTTATAACCATGGTTACCGAGCAGTTAGGATAGGATCTGCCGGTTAGGAAGTTTCTGTAATACGGCCCCAGGTCTCTATAAAACAGCACATGTGAACTCAGCAGCATTTCAAACCCTGTTCTCAGACAACTTGAGTCCCAGCTGCAGAAAGGAGAGACTAACTCCTCTGCTGCAGCTGCATGCTGACTTCATGTTGCTCATTTCTACAGCTGTCAGTCAAGTCGTCCTCCACACCATCAGACAGGAGACATTTTACTTTCATCTGCTTTCTGCTTGTTTGGACATTATTGATTATTGATATTATTTCCCATCTGAATACAGACATCAGCACTTCTGAGCCTGAACAAACAGCTGAAATATTAAACATGTGAAGTTTATTATTTCCTAGAAGCTTTGAATCTTTGTCCTTGTTTTCCAAATGTGTCCCCAGTCTGTCCGTCCTCTACTCAAACTGTGTCTGAACTACTTCTACTGAGGAAAGAGTCCCTACAGTATGAAACTGCTTTACTTCTCAGAGAGACGAATAAAGCTGCTGGATCTGCATGGACAGACACCACGCAGAGGGGAGAGGGACACATGTTGGTCTCTGCTGTCCATCCGTCCACACAGTCAACTACAGTGCTGGAGAGGAGCAGAGGTCAGAGGGGGAGACTCTGTTCACAAGTCAGGTCAGAATAAACTTTACAAACATATCCAGCAGCCTACAGAGACAAAGTCTAGTAAATATATTTAAATCAATAATATAATGAATATGTTATAAATAGAACTGAGTGAATAAGTCACAACAACAGTTTTTATAATTGCTGTAATAACTGTAGGACACTTAGCCTACTAACAAAGTTCACATGAATACAGGAAGTTTGACACATTTCCCTCCCTGTAATGATCATTAAACAGTGAGTCTAATTTCACAGTTGCTGTGTCACGATTTTAAAAATAATAATAACTGACATTAAGTACTTTCTTTTACTCTTCATATGTTCCTGTCATGGATTTATTTCATCACTAGTTAACATGCAGGAAGATAATCACAGATGTGCATCAGTGTGGAACAAATAAACAACTGAAATGATTCACAATGTCATGTGTGATGTTGCTTTCAGCTGTTTTCTCGATCACACGTGGCCATTTAATAAAACAAATGTTAGATAACACATGGTGCAACATTACGTCACCATGGCAGCAGCGGGGCAGAAATTACTTTTAACATGGAGGCGATTAAGAAACATTTAGAAAATCTATTTTAAGTGACTCCTACAAACAGAACCACCCTCCTCGTGCTGATAATGTAGCAGATTTGTGTGGACACTAGAAGGTAAAAAGGATTTGTGGTTTTGTCGTCTTGACCATGTGCTCGAGATCACAAGATTCTTTTGCTTCACGTGTTTGTGCGCAGCAGTTGTGCTTCATTGAAACAATTTCCTCTTCACAGAGCGCCATGTTGTTGAGTGTCTGTCTGAAATACTTCTGAACTTTAGATGGTTGAAGAAGAGATCGTGTAGCTGATGAGTCAGCACACGTTATGCAAATCGTTGTATTTCCGTAATCAGTGACATCTTTGAATCACACCAAACCTACCACACACACACTCCTCTTACCTTGACACAGACCAACGATCCATGAACATGCAAACAAAACTATGAATGGCGGCGATGTTAAAGCGGCCATGACAGCAGAGCAGATGTCGCTCTGAGTAGACTGAGTTCTTCTTCCTGCTCTGTAGTTTCTGTTGACAGCGGACCAACTATGGTGATGAACAGTGATAATATCTCGATCGCTGTCAGATTGAGTAACGTATTTAGATCCAGAGATGATGAAGGTGAAACCTGACTGACTTCTACCTGTTGTGTAGTTTTTTTCTTCTGTTTTTTTTTCGTGATTTCAAAGAAAGCGGAACCGTGCGCTACGTGGCATCTGCGTGACGTCTGCGTGACGTTGTTTAGATAGGAGGTACTGAACCAGCTCTCCGTCTTAAAGGGTCCGATCCTCTGGGCCTATGGGTATTACAATATTAGGTATAACTGAGGATTGTTTAAGCTGGTGTCGAAGAGATTCACCTAGTTTCTAACTTTCTTCTTCCGAACGCCTACCCTGCTTACTCTGAAATGGCCCTGGAGCCAAATACCACCCCAGCCACGCCCATTAACGACAGCTCTCTTCTCATTGGTCAGTGCACTTGTATAGTTGCTAGGATTGTGTTTAGTGGCCAGAAAAATAGGCCCCAAGGATAATTTCATTTTGTTGGATAGAGCAACCTAGAAGAACCTTAGAGATGTTAAACAGACTTTACCACATGAATTACTACCTTAGTTAAGACATAAATTCAATGTGTGCTACTGGTACTTTTATATATTTTATTGTAAAATTAAGCAAGGGCAATCATACAACTTAAACTGATTTATACTGATTCTAAGTAAAATGATAAAAATGTTAAATTAAAAACCTGATTATAATAGCAGAGCTTGAGTGATTTAGATGTCTTCTTTGTGGAGAGAAAGGCAGAGGAAGGAGTCGTCCTGGCCAAGGAGATCTTTCCCTCTTCTGTGGATCTGTAGAATATTGTAGAAACTTGAGGCTTTGTCCAAAGGCCTCAAATTGTCTCCAAAAGTCTTCAGTCATTTTTGCAGTTTAGAGAGAGAAAAACCAATAATTCTTCAGTTGGTTTGGTTGCTGTGGTTGTTTTCTGTGGCTTGATCTCTTGAAGTCCACTGAAGAAAACTCTGAAGTCTCTAGTGATGTGCTTCAAATCCCCAACTCTCGTCTTAGGCTCTTGGTCCGGTGCTGTGATGGTCCTGTTCTGAGTCAGATGCCTCTGAGATCTGCCGAGGAATAACCCCTCCTCCTCCTCACCCCTCCACTTATCCTACTCTGTAGCAGAGTTTTCCTGTGAAATTAGCCACCACCCTTTTCCTTTTCCAACACAATCAGTTGGATATTAGTTTTCCTTTTTTTTACCACCTGCAGTCTCTCACCTTATTTATATATTATTATTATTATTATTATTATTATTATTATTATTATTATTATTATTATTATTATTTAATACAATTACTGATGCCATCTAAAGCCTAATATCCAACACAGTGATGTCACTGTGTGAGGCAAAGTAATGGTGCTGCCGTTTGATAGCCTTTTAATTTTCAACAATACTGAGAGATTAACAACAAAAATATATAAAATACAAGATGGATGATATTAAGGGCTACACAAGGTGGACACAATAACATAAAAGTTATAATGTGATACAAATATCCATCACCATATACAATGGTATTTAATACTCAGTTTATTCTCTTCAGCTTTGTTCCCTTTTTGAATTCTGTTATATTGATCAAGTGGTCGATGAAAGTTACCACACAAATCACTGCAGGCAAGTGTGGGGAATTTAATGTGGTGGCTTTCTCCTCATGGAAATAGAAATCACAGCTCATCACTGAACATATTTTTTTTACAAGGATTTATTTACAGGAATATAAAAATGAGTATGGATTACAGAAAACCTTAAGAATCAGTAAATTGAACAGTAATACCAAGTTTGTCATGGAAAAAGAAAACTGTATCCAAAATCAGATTATCAATCAATATTTCCTTAAAGATGTTGCTTCTAGGGAAAAGTTGAGTTAGAATTTCACCATCTATGGGCCATTACCTCCGTTCCTGGTGGACCGACTGGACCTCTCTCTGACACAGTGGTGTAGTCTAGATTTTTCGCGTGAGTATACTGTGATTTTCCGATCCCAGCCTCATACTCCCCCGTCCCATGAGCACCACTACACTCACTAATACTTACAGTATGCATGTACATGTAATAGAGAGCATTCTGAAGAACTGCTTATCAACAACGCAATGACTTTAACAGCCAATGACAGTTACAGGTGGGAAAGGGCGTCACTTTATGTTGAAAAGATTTTGAGCATTAAACATTTAATTTCCTGCATTCTGGAGACATTTTCTGCACCAATTTATGGTGGAAATGTGTAATGTTTAGTGTTAATCACCATCTAACCCAGCAAGTTAAGAACTACATTTAGCCTTATGTGAATCTGGTTTTATCAGCTGGCAATGCACATTTCACCAAAACTCATTCATTACAGAATATTAGCACTGAAGACACCAAAAGGGGTCCACATCCTCATTGTCTCACTCTCACCCTGCCGTGGCCTCCCTCATCCTTTGCCCATTAATGTTTCCTTCTCAGATTATTTCCCACACTTTTTTAAATCTGGTATCTTATTTCCTTAGTGAGCCAGTCCCAAACACCCAACAATCTTTGCATCTTTTCATGGTCGCATAATTGTTTAATCAGCTAATTTATATCCTATGTTTGTTTTAACAATTCATACATTTTTCTGAACACTTATAGGGCCATTTCTTCTTCACTCTTTACTTTGTGTCAGGAATATTATTTATTTTACATCGGCACTAACATTTTTATATGTATTTCCAGTTATTGAGTTTTTATTGTAGTTGCTGTTGCTGTCAAATGTAAATATATTCAATACTGTTCTGAATTTAATGTTTTTTTTAAAGGGTTGAAGGCTGTAAGTCAGAGGAACAGGCTCAGAATCTTACCAATGTTGTTCTACTTATTTTAAGGCACAAGGCTTTTATTAGTTACTTTAATAATCCCGGTTCAAGTGCAAAGATTTTAGTCAAATTACAAAGATTTTAGTCTAATTACACAGAAAAGATCAGACGTCTCGACGCCCGTGAAGCTTTTCTCCCAAAACAGAGTGAAGTGACCAGAGCACCTTAGTTTATAGTGTAGAAAGCGCCAGCTGTCGGCGTGTTGGCCGACAGCTGACGTTACTTCTACAGGCGACACACAGCGATAAACACAACAGCTGTGCTGCTCTCTTTGCAACAATCCACAACAGGCACATTGCAGCAAACCCCTCTTACCGGCGGAATCGAAGGCGTCCTGTAGGCAGAGCTGCTGAATCACTAACGTGTCTGAACGGGAGGGCTCGTCACGGATGAGGTCATCAGGTGAAAGGTCATAATGTGGGTTATTTTATTTGCGAAATTATTATTAATTTATTTTAATAATACTTTGATCGGACAGGCCTTCAAAAAAGGGCCTTTACAACTTTTAAAATAAATAAAATGAAGGAAATTTCGCGTTTGAAAAAAGGGCACTTTGGGCAGCAAAGGGCAAAAGGGCAGGTGCTCAAGCACCCATCGCACCCCCCTCTGCACGTGCCTGGTATCACGTAGACTACACCACTGCTCTGACAGCCTCCTTTTTTTCCTCTTTTACACCCAAATCTTTGCACACGGCTCAAATTTACCCGTGTCACTCCTTTGGCCCAAATTGGAGTTTCTCACAAAAGTCTAACTTTAGAGATGAACCAAATCTTTATATGATCATGCTGTCTGTACTGGCTGCACACCTGGAAATTTCTGGCTGACCACTCACCTGGAAATGTCTATTGTCCCACACATCTGTTAAAAACAGGCACGTTGTACTCCTTACATTTCTTCTGACTAAATACATGTAAACTATATTTTCAAATGGCATACATCTAAAATCACTCGTCTCATTTAAACCCATAACCTTTCTGTCAACTCTGGTTAACCTCTCTCAGGCCTGCATCCTGTCTTCTTGGCAGCAGCCCTGTTATTGTTCTTTGTTGTTGGCTAAATTCCAATACAAGCTTTGCAGTAATGTTGCACACAGTCTGTGTCAGACGATGGGTTTTCACAGTGAATCCAAACAGTCCTTCACATAGACAACAGTAGGCCAAACAGGCTGTGAGAGGCAACTGAGAAAGTTGGTGAATGCCTCAATTTTTAGGTGACGTTACAAGCTGCTCACGAACAGACCATAACAATGTTATAAATATATTTCAATTCTTTTTCAAAACTCCACAATTCCCCCTTTAAAAGAGCGTCGCTGACTTAACTGGTTACAGCGGGAAGTGGCACAGCAGTCTTAAAATATAAGTAGTCAAGTCAATGATGACAGCAATGGACGGCACCACCTCACGTATAATCAGACTAAGATAAGATTAGATTAGGACAGAGCAGCACAGATAAATGTGAAAGAACAGACACAGTAGAATCAGTAACATTCAACACAGATGATTAAATGTAAATAAACTGTACACTCACAATATACGATATAATTAATATTCTATGTAGATGATTAAATATTTACTCATTATTTGCCCTGTGATAATTATTTATGATCAGATCATTTACAACCAGATAAATGTCTGAAATATTCTCAGGAACAGTCTCTCAGTTTGGTGCTGTGGTGTTGTGGAGCCTGACGGCACAAATGAGCCTCCTGACTGCTGTGAGACTCGAGGCTGGATGAGTCTGTGGCTGAAGGAGCTTCTGAGCTGCCTCGGCTCAGCAGAGAGGATGAGAGGGGTCGTCCATGATGGTTTTCAGCTTCCCTCTCATCCTCCTCTCAGTCTCTGCCTCCACACTGTCCATCCCCACCACCGAGCTGGTCTTCCTCACCCCTCCATGCCCCTTCCCCAGCCCACCACAGTGAGGAAGAGGACACTGACCACTACAGACTGGTAGAACATCTGCAGCAGCCTGGTGCACACTGAAGGACCTGAGCCTCCTCAGGAAGATCAGCCTGCTCTGTCCTTTCTGTAGAGGCCTCGTGTTGTCTGTCCAGTCCAGTTTGTGGTTGAGGTGCAGCCCCGGGAACTTGTAGGTGTCACCATCTCTACTGCCAAAGTGTATAGTGACCAGGATGATCATCAGCATGTTAGCATTTAGCATCTTAGCCACACCCACCAACTACTCCAAAGCTCCACATGACACAGACTTTGTTACGCTAATAAGAGTCAGTTTAAACTTCCACCCCTGCTTAGCACAGTTTCACTAGTTAGCAGTTGTGATAAATAAGTAGATCTGCCACGCTCACAGTTCAGACAGTTAACAGGACCCCAAATGAAATTATATTGTCGGACTTCATAGACTATAGAGGGGCAGAAAGCTGGACTCAGGCCTGCTGGAAGCTGATCTGTCCACAGCATTTAACAAGTATTGGTGGAGGTCAACAGCACATGGAGTTCGAAAGAAGCTCCTGGAGTCAATCAGACATCGATGCAATAGAGTTTATTGTCAAAGCAAGACAAACCTGAGTAAGCCTCAGCAGACCGTCAAGCCACACTGAAAAACATGGTGTGAAGACACCAACAGTACTTTCAGGAAGGCTTTTCCCAGGGTATGGGCCCCTTTGGATCATTCTGGTCTTACACAATTAGCTCCCAAATACAAAGGTCCTCCTATCACACAAACTTGACTAGGGATGTTATGTGCTTATACAAGTGTCTGAACAACATAGAACTTAATACATTAAATAGATGAGACATTTTGAAGAACATAGAAAATAGTATATTGAATAAATGATACATTCTTACGGCACACTGCAGCAACACATTTATAAATTTGACTTTCATGATGAGATAAAGTAAAACATATCACAAGTCGCTGGACTTTAATGTCAATTTCAAACAAAGGCTACATGGTGAAAAGTACTCTGATCAAATATATCTGAGTTCTGCTGTCAGTAAACAGAACCTGTGTGAAGCTTCTTGTGTTCAGATATTAAAAACATATAAGAACAACTTTCTTTGTGTCTTTACAAGCTTGGTCAAAATAACAAGAGAACCCTGCTCTGTAACTGAAAACACGTTTAATAACACAATTCAGAGAACTTTAAATCCAGTGCACCAGTTACTAAAAGTTACCTGAGTAGTTAAATAAATCTTATTAACAGGAAGTCAGGTCGATTCTCTGGATGTGTGAGTTTGTTTTAAACCACCAGATGTCAGCAGAGTTACAGGAGGACAGAGGGACTCATCATGTCCCCTTTGTTTTACTCCAGTAATGTGTCACATCCAGCATGTTCATCTTTACAGACAGGATCTCCAGCAGACCTGCACCGTTATGAGAAGAGAGTCTGTAGACTAAATCAGGTATTTAATGAAAAACAGTTTCAGTGTTCTGGATCTGCATCAGTGCAAATTACAGGATGTAATCTGATGTGTGTTTGGCTGGTTTATTAAATACTCTCAGAAACATGAACAGAGCCTGATCTTCCTCTAATTTGTAGGATTTTCTCATTTTCTCTGAATGACTTTATACAAACTTTTCTTGTCAGAACACAAAGTTAAACCTTTTCAGGGGGGCAAACAGCTGCAGGACCTGACAGGTTCAAATATCTCGGGTTTTGTTCACAAGTGAAGGTAAAATGGAGCATAATCCTGACGTGGTGCGGTGTCAGCAGTGATGTTGTGGTGAAGCGGCAGCTGAGCTGGAAAGCAGAGCTCTCAAAAGTTGATCAGACTATGCAACAGTAACAGCCTGCAGCGCCGTCATTTCCTGCATGTGATTAAACTCTTTGTGTCTCCTGATGAGCTCTGAATGAAGAAGCAAAACCAGATGAGCTTCTACACAGTCACTGCTCTCAGCTACAGAGAGGAAGAGATTAACTGGACTGACTGAGTGGTGGAGCGATGGGACAGACAGCTTTTCTGCTCTGTGAGTACAATCTGATGAAAAACTATTGAAATAGTTTCTGCTTCAATTTAGAATTTACTTTGTTCTGCAGAAAACACGTTCTTGTACATAAAACTGCTGAGACATTTAATATCCACAATAATATACATATTTTAAATTATGTAAGGTTAGAAAATATTACAGTGAGCAGCAGAACTCAATGTTTTTTAAGTCTGGTCTGGTTGTTTGTTAAATCTGGTTTCTCTTCAGTGCTGATCTCTCTGCTGAGCTGCAGGACCGGCGGAGGTGAGTCAGCTCAAAAACTTTGCTCAAAAGCTGAAGCACAACACTTCCTGGTGAATACTGATATAAAATGTGCCCAAAGAGTTTGAACATTACTAATGAAAATACTTCAACACAAAAAGACCACAAGTTATAACATACATAAACTTAAATGAATGTTGATAAATTATTAATAAATTATTAACAGCCACAATACAGACTTGAGTGAAACTACCCAAAACAAAAAGGACAAGTTGGCCAGAATGCAACTGCATCAAAAGTCGACTCCATTGTGATTTAACTGCTTTGATAATAATAATAGATTTTTATAAGAAAACAACAATGAAGAACAAAGTGACTTTGGATTAACACAAAAGCTGTTGGACTCTTCAGTAAATAGGTTCAATATTTAAAATATCAGTCAAGTATTTTAAGAGCTGAACTTCTAAATCTAAATATTCAGCATCAGTTTGGCAACAAGTTCAGAAACATTTGCTCAACAAACAGGTTTGTTAAACGCAACACGTGGACGTCAAAGTTTCACTGTGACACTCTGCCTGGTCATTTAACTAAAAGTATAATAAATCCTGAAAAACTGCTCATCAACTTTAACTTGACTTTAAAGTCCATCTCCCTCCAGCCTCTCTGACTGTGAGTCCCAGCAGCTCTCAGCTGTTTGAAGGAGAGTCTGTCTCTCTGAGCTGTGAGGAGGACGACAGCTCTGCTGGATGGACGCTGAGGAGGAACACAACCACAGAAACCAGGACTCAGTGTGGAGCTGACTGGGGAAGATCAGCTGGTTCTTCCTGTAACATCAGTTACAGTTACCCATTGGACAGTGGAGTTTACTGGTGTGAGTCCAGAGAGGGAGCAACCAGTAACACCATCAACATCACTGTCACTGGTAAGATCAGACTGTGGAGTTAGTGTTGATGAAGCTGTGTGTAAATGATGAAATGCTGTAGTTTGTCTCTGTGTTGAGGTGGACCAGTGATCCTGCAGAGTCCTGTCCTCCCTGTGATGGAGGGACATGATGTCACTCTGCACTGTAAAACAAAGACCCCTCCCTCCAACCTCCCAGCTGGTTTCTATAAAGATGGCTCCCTCATCAGGACTGAGCCTACAGGTCACATGACCATCCACCATGTTTCCAAGTCTGATGAAGGCCTCTACAAGTGTGACATCAGCGGTCATGGAGAGTCTCCATCCAGCTGGATCTCTGTCACAGGTGAGGAGCTCAAAGATAAATCTGACTGAAATTTCACTAACTGCACCCAAATAAATGGAGCTACAAATGTCAGTTACGTATTTAAATCTAATTAAAAACAGTTAAATGACTCAATGTGTTATCTAGTATTTCGTTTAGGTGGTTGTGATAATTATTTTCTGTCCATTTTAGGGAAACCCACCACTACACTTCCTCCTATGTCCACCTGTCCTTCTTCATCCCCAGCTCCTCCTCCTCTTCCTCCTCCTCCTCCTCCCTCTGTGATGCTGTGGTCTGTTCCACTGTCCCTTGTTCTGGTTCTACTTGTTGTACTGGTTCTTCTGTCCAGATGGTGTGTTCAGGGGAAACATCCAGGTTAGACACAGACTTCTGGATTGTACACGTGTTAATATTTCCAAATCCCCTTGAAAGAACACTTGTACTAACCTGTTTGAATGGGATCAGACAATCCATGTGTTCAGCACAGACAGATGTGACAGACTGATAAAATGACTAATGATTAAATGAATTGTACACCAGTTCATCATGATCTACCCACTGTTACAGGCGACTTCATGAACAGAAATAGTTTATTTTAGTGTTGAGTTTTAATTTTTACATCTTTACTGTTTGTTGACTCTGAACCGTGGAACATACTAATGTTCTAGTAGGTATTTTATGGATGTGTGAACCCTACACATGTTAACATATTGAGATTTTTAAGTATAAGTAATGATGTCCATGTCCAGTGAAAATTTAACATGTTAATTATATTGCTGTTCATTTTGGTTCATTCCAGCTGCTGAAGAAGAAGTTGCAGGAAATGACATCACAGAGGACGTCACATTCAGTGACATCAGAGTATCACATCACCAACGGCAGCTAATCAGACGAAGCAGAGGTAACTTTTTTCTTGGTGGTTTGTGTGTGTTTGTGTTTTAAGGCTTGGTTTGAAGGTTAGATTTAGAATAAGGGTTTGGCCGAGGCATCTAGCTGTGATGGTTACAGGTGGTTAGAAGGGGACGTCATAACCTGAATCACCATCGTTGAGTTAAATAAAGATTCTCCAGTTATTTTTCACCTCCTGGTACAAACCAGGCTACAGTCCTTCTCCATGTTGTTTCTATAGATGAGGGTGATGCTGGGTAATGGTGATATCCTGTCATCTCACGTGAGGGAATGTCGCTGTCGCTACCTGCTGGTGTAGCTAATAAACTGATTCTCAGACTCGGGGATTTCTTTCCACAAATTTCCACACAACACTAAATTCCATTAATTTGCTAGAAGCATGCCACAAATGTACAAATCCCTCCCTGCTTTTGTTGATATGATTTTGACCACTGGACTTGATGTCTACAGACCCTCCAGGGCTGCTAAACCTCCAGCAGTCTGAGTCGATATCCACAATACCATGTTTTGTTTTAACATGCAGCACTTTTGTTCACTTTGTAACACAGTGGGGATCACTATTGCGTCACAGGTGAGATCTTTCTCATCTTAGGCCGTCCAATACCAAAAAGTGACAAAGCTAGTTATTTGACACCAAAGGAAGGTAGCTAGCTATGTTCGTGTTAAAGGTTTTGGCAGCCCCCCCCGAAGGTCCTACCCTTAACATGACCATCAGAAATGTTAGTGCCTAAATTTAAGTCACTGCCTTTATGCATGTCGACCGGCTAACCCTACAACGGTCAGTTAACTTACGTGTTAACGGACGTACATAGTTATTTTAACCCAAATCATGATCTTTTCCAAAACTTAACCAAGTAGTTTTGTGCCTAAACCAAACCAAGTTGCAAAGTTTCACAATTCTGATCATGTATCATTTCAAACCGGCAATGTTTTATTTGAAAGTATAACCAGATGTTGCATATTTATGGTTGCATAAGCACTGCTAACTTGCCGCAGAGCCTTAAACATCTAAAAATGACGCTAAAGGGCCTTGGCCAAGAGTCAATATGTCACAAGTCAGGATCTGCACACCTGGAATGCTACTGACTGTTTTTTGTTCTGGTATTTTTTAGAATTATTTTTACTATGCAAATAACACTTATACATTTGTTCTGTACCAGAACTGTACTCAGGCTGTTTTCTGCTGCCATAGGCGTCTTATCCATTGTGCCATCTCCACCACCAATTCCCCAAAGCAAATTCCCTCTATGTGTAAACCTATTTAGCGTAAAAGCTGATTCTGATTCGTGACAGTGGCTTGGATCTGCATTCTGAGAAGGTCTTGGATCGGCTGAATAGGGCAGGAATTAAGGAAATGTTGGTGTCAGATGAACTCTTCATGTTGCATGTGAGTTTGTCTGCTGTGCACCCTGTTGTGAATCTGTTAAAAGACGCTAACAGCTCTGTGGTTGTCCAGTTTCCTGTTTCGGTTAAAACAGTGCACATGTTTCACAGCAGGACTGTGAAAGAATAACATAATAATAAGTCCTTAGAGCTCACACTGCTCTGCATTCTGCTCACATATAACATCTAAATAGATTTAAACTCTTTTACTCAAACATAATTTTTTATCCGTTTGCTTTAATGTAAATAATTATTACATCCATCCATCCATCTTCATCCGCTTATCCGGGGTCGGGTCTCAGGGGATAATTATTACATTAAGGGCTTAATTTTAAATAAAAGACAAGATGGACTCAGCAGACCAAGGTCACTTGGTTCAGTGTCTTCTGCATCTTTTTGTCTCTCTGCAAATCAAACCACAGGAGCAACGTCCTCCTGTTGATTCCAGTGAACTGTGGTGTGAAGCTGTTGTGGTTTCACACTTAAGTTTGGTCTGTTTTAGCTGATGTTTGTCTGTTTTGTTGCACTTGAACTTGTTTTAACAGAGCGAGCAGCTTTGTGGTCGTCCACTTCCCTGTTTCAGATAAATACCCTCCAGTTATATTCGGCCTTTCGCCTCTCACATCAGTGCTGTTGAGAAGAGTGGCAGCATTTGAAAAATATTTCAGGTGGGGCCGTGCCATATGCGGTCAGTTTCAGTAACCATCCCAATAAAATTTAACACAAATTGCAGGATACCAGTGCTTTGTGAAATAGACATTGTCCATATGTGCCCTTGTACACTCATGTTTCTTAATCCGCTCAGATAAATCTGTCATTTACTCCTGTAACAGGTCATATTGTTTCTGTCCTTACCGTTTTAAAAGCAAGCATGGGAAGCTAAATACGGCATCCAGCTAGCCAAGCTTTTCTATTGTACCAACTGCAGAACAAGCCTTGTACATATGTTTTAACTTTCTTTCTAGCCTGTAGACTGATTTTGATGTCAGGCTGGTCTGGGCCAAGCTCTTTGACATGTACTTTCTCCTCCAAAGTTCTCCTCTCAAATGAATTTAGAAGAAGAGATCTTACTGAATTTGTGGGCGGCTGAAAGCCTGTGTCTTAAGTTCCCACATTCATCATTATTTACAACGTCAGGTGTCCCTAATCTTCCACCAACGGACTCGGCTTCAGGCATCAGATTGGAGGGCGCTCACTTGCTTAATTTATGTTGCTGTGGGCATATCTTGTGTCAGTTATTGGCTGCGCTGCCGATCGTTCTAGCACCCCAGAAGAGATCAGAGGATGAGCAGGAAGCTAATTTCACCCAATGTTACTAACGAATCTCAAATATGTTTATTTTAAAAAGAAAAACACTTTCTACCACCACAGAAAGTCTAAAAGTTATTCTAATTCTACATGAAAAATAATGAAATTATTTTGTCTTTATCAGATGTTGCAGAATTAGTAGCACAGCAGTAAATCCACGAACAGTACAGTTGCTGTACCTGCAGTAATGTAATTTGTATGCATTTTGTTTTCCAGAGTATTTTTCAGCTGCAGTCTACTCAACAGTGAGAGGAACAAAAGACCTCAGTTATTGACAAATAGCCATCAGACCAACAGGACGAGAGGTACAGCTGCTCTGTATTCATTAACTTTGGACGCTGTATGTGCTGTCAGCTCCTCTAGGATCTATTGTCACTTGTAGATCTCTTGTTTGATGGATGCTTGTATTTTGTTCCTTAAATGTAAGTCGCTTTGGATAAAAGTGCCAAATGAGTAAATGTACTGTCATGGTAAAGTTTTACAGGTTGACTAGGTAACAACTGTCCAGGGACTACAGATGAAAAATAGTCTTTTGGCTAACTCTGGCACATTTGCATCTATGCTTATTAATGTGCACTGTCCCTGCTAAATTAAACTGATTAAATTAAAAAAATAAATAAATAAAGCTAAATTAGACTCAGGCAGCTACAAAGAGACCAGTCCTCATACATAAATAACAAATTAGGTAGATTGTCAAATGTCCCAAAATGACATACTGCATATATCTGTTGGACAAAACAATGACATACTGTATATGACCGTTCCCCAAAATGATGTACGAGTGTTGGCAAGTACCCGTCCAGTGACAGGCGTAGGCTGGTTACGATTTAGTGCAACATCTTTAGATGTTTTTCTTTGTGAAATCAGTGACATGAGAAAAATAACTAAACTAATTTGTTAAAATGTATATATATATATATATATATATATATATATATATATTTTTTTTTTTTTTTTTAATAAATTTGCAAAAATTTCTACATTTCTGGTTTTTTTCTGTCAAGATGGGGTGCTGAGTGTACATTACTGAGAAATAAAATGAACTTTTTTGATTTTTGGAAAATGGCTGCAATGAAACAAAGAGTGAAAAATTTAAAGGGGTCTGAATACTTTCCGTACCCACTGTATATATATACGGTGCACAGCACTGACTTGTTACCTGTTTGATTGTACTTTTATTTCTACGGAACAGAATCTAAATACAACTTTGTTTTGTGGTAATTTAATAAATAACTTTACTGTTATTTTTATTTTAATCACAATTTTCGACTCTTGTTGCCCCGACAACTTGTTTCTCTGCAGGATCAATAAACTTTTTTCTGGTTCTTGTTTTCCTCCTGTGGTTCTGTGGGTTTCATAAAGCTGTCGGATTGAAGTTCTCTGGTTTGGCTGAGGCGAACAGATACTCACCTCTCTTCTGTTCAGATAACTAAGAATAAACAAAACTGCAACCACAGACCTGAACAGCATCGAGTGTCTGTTTCTGTCAATAGAGTTTTGATTCTCAGTCTGTGAACTATGGAGGAGATTCAGTCTGTAAAGTTTCTTCTCTCAGTTATCACAAATAAATCAGCAGGTCCTGGTTTTCATGAGACTCTCAGAAACTCAGCGACATGAAGAGAAGCAGTCAGGTTCTCATATCAACACTGAAACAGGGTTTTCTGGCTGTAAAAATAATAATAGTAATAACCCTTATTTTATTTATATTTATTTATTATTTATTTATATAATTTCCTGCAGAGGCCTTAAAGCTAATAAACAAAAAAACATCAACAAAACAAAAGTAAAAGCGTCAAAGCAACAAATAAAAACAGGCCAACAAACTCTTCTGAAAGCTGATTTTCTTTTTATTTTACTGAGAAACTTTTTGTCCTTATGTTTAAAAACATCCAGCTGAACAAACAACAGCAGGAGAAAGTTTAGCTTAGAAATGACTCAGCACTAACATCATTATACGGTCCGTTCCTCACCTGAGTGGAGACGTCGTCATGGAAACAGTCGCGTTTCTTCCAGCAGAGCTCAATAATCGTTTTAATAATTACCTGATAAATTAACCTGAAGAAAAGTTTTTTTGCCTTCAACTGAAGCATGTTGTGATTTGGACATCGACTGATTCAGTGACTGATGGATCAGCAGAGCAGGTAGAAGGTTGTGTGGATGCAAAGTCACCTCTTAGTCCAGACAGAAACATCTCAGCAGCTGCTGGATGGGTTGTGATGAAATGTGGTTCAGACCTTCATGTTGTCCTCAGAATAAACTGTAAGAACTTTGATCCTCAGACTTTTCCTCTAGCGCCATCATCAGGTCAGTACTTTAATTTGTCCATAACTTTGGTTTATGACCAAATATCTGCAGAACTAATAACATTTACTGTTGAAGAGGAAACTCTGTTTGAGGCGTTGATATGGAGCCTGATTCCAGTTAAAGAATCAGGCTCCAGAGACGGGACACAGTCAGAATGGTTTGTTTCATCTTGTATCAGAGTAAAGACTGTGTGGGGCTTGTGTTGGTGTGTGTTTGTAAGAGTGTGTGAAAAGAACACACAGGAGATAAATTAAGCAAAAACATCATTTCATTTCCAAGCAGAACATTGTTTGTGTTCAGAGGTCGTCTGCTCTTCACTGAGGTCGAGCTTCACACCTTCACACCTTCTCACCAGTCCAACCACTGACGTCCAGCTGCTGGTTTACTGCTCACTAACTGGTCCTCAGACCTCTGCATGTACATGGTTTATTTAATGATATGTTGTGTCTCTACAGTCCTGCAGCTGCACACAGACAACTTGTTGTTTAACAATTAATGGCTTAAAAAGAAAAGTCATTATATAAAATAACTAAAATAACTCATCACATGCTCTACAGCAGCTCCAACATTTAAAACAAGCAAATATTTGTTTAAATGTTCAACACACTCAGTAACATGTAGGATCCATTAAATATAAATCATTCTGGTTGTTGGAGAAATGCTGCAGCAGCTTCCTGTTTGTTCTGTCTGTCAGCAGTCAGTGCAGCAGCTGAGCCAATCACTGACTGACAATATGAACGTTCAGCCAATCAGGCGATGAGACGCACTTTGTAAAGCACTCTGGGTGAAAGTTTCATATAAACATGCAGTCAGAAAGAAAGCCAGCAGGGGGCAGCACAGGAGCTTCTCACAACACATTCAGGTTCCTCTGGGAAAAGACCATACACCATACATACCAATGACCAATGATCTAAATAAGGTGAAAATGTACTTGTAGCTTGTTGTCTACTCAACTACGATAATACAGAGGCGTCGTTTGTGTTTTAAACACGTTTTGATTAGGAGTTATTGATCCCAGGAAGCTAGAATCCGTAAAGGCTTTTTCCAACTTATATATGACATCTTTTCTCATAATTATGACATTTTTTCTCATAATTACAACATCCTGATCTCATAATTATGAGATAAGGCTCCCAATTTTTTTTTCTTTGGTGAATGCAATGAGCTTCCATACAAAGCAGGTGCTTTGGTTGTCTACAAGATAACAACAGACTACAGGCAGCAGCAGGCGAGGCAGCGAGTGGGATGTTTTAAAGTGATCGTATCGATACCTTCATGCAGATTAAAGAAAGAAAAATAATTAAACAGAAACAGCTAACACAGAGGAACTTGTTCTTTTTAAACTTTATTTGAACAGGGAAACAGACTGAGAGCTGGATCTCTTTTTAGGCTGTGCCCTGTGTAACATGTTAACATGTACAAACAAGTAAACATATGAAAACAGATCAAAACATTTCAAAGCAAAATGGACAATTCTAGTGGAACAATAACAAACCATTTCATACTGATTCTTTAAAACAATGTTTTAAGGAACTAAAAGTAATCAGCCATTCAGAGTTTGCACAAACACGTGATGCATCAAACAGATTGCTCAGAGCACAAAGACGAGCTGAGCTGCAGCAACATACCCCTGCTGTATTTGGACGAACATTATTATTAAGTGCAAGTGTTTAAAATAGACATTCATATTGGTTTTGGGCAGAAGATGACAAGGGTTCAGAAACATTTAAGCAGCACTTTACATAAAGTGCAACACCACCATCTCTCCCCACTTTATAAATATTAATCAACTGACGACTACCCAGAAGCAGTGGACGTCTGGGTAGTTTATTAAAGTACTTTAATACTTTTACTTGAATAGTTTTGTCAAATGGAGCTCAGCGGGCACAGTACCTGCTCTGACATGGTGAACCTGAGACAGACAGCAGAGATGAGAGCAACAGCAAAACAGAGTCAAAGCCAGCAGAGAGAAAAGCAGCAGTGATAGGGTTTATTTATTTCTTGCTCTCAGCTGAGGTGATGACTTTACTTGAGGAGACACAAAATGTAGTTTAATGGCTCATTTCATGAGGTGCAGTATTTGTATAAAAGTCTGAAGAATGCAGGAAGAAAAGGTCTCTGAAGACAAAGAAGAAAAGCTCCAGACAACAACTGCACATTAACAGGAACAGGATGGGAGAGTTTCTCTCCAGGTAAAAGTCCCACAGACTAACTGGATCTGACAGGATCCCTTCTGGTCCCAGCAGGGACGTCCTCCCTGTGGTGTCTGTTCACTGCGTATGTGAGAACAAATCAAGAACACAAACTAAAACATATTTACCACAGACAGTTTACAGTGACGGAGGAGTTCACATGCAGCTGCTGTGTAGAGACTGAGCTCTGACTGACCATCAGGGGAAGAAAAGCCTCCATGTGAACAGCTGAGAGCAGAGACAGCTGCTGTACTGGGTGGAGCAGTGGATAAGACACAGGCCTTTAGTGTTCAATCCCGCACTGTGACACTTAACCCCTAGTTGCTCCAGAGGCGAGCGACCTCTGACATATCTGAACCTTGAACCAGTTATGAAACGAAATACCATCTCAGAAGAAGCTGCAGACGTCCGACCTGCTCGTATCATATGTTCCCAGTCGACCCTCTGATCTCTGAGGACAGGAGTCAAACATGAGTCAGTCTTTTTATAAATAAATGTTAAAATCCATCTTTTTGATTGATCTTAATATTTCTAAATTTTTTAATTTAGATTTTTTCTTTTCTTCATGATTCTCATTTTATTAAGTTCATTTTGCCATGCAGACTCTTTTATCACTGCAGTTATTATTATATTTACATATTGTTGAATATAAAATGCCAGAGAACATTAAAGCCTGAGTAAAAGAGCAGCAGTCAGTTTCTACCAGCCAACAGTAAAGAGGAAGGACTGATGTCACATCCTGACTCAGAGTGGTGAAGATAAAATGAGCTCAGAGCTGCTTCATAACAAACTCCGCCCTCTAAATGTTTCTCCATTTTATCATCAGATTACAAACAGGTCCAGACATTTAGAGCCACCAGTTTCACTTTCAGTTCTCAGCTACAGAGTTACAGTCAAACAAAGTTCATGATCCAGTTTTAACATGTCTTACTGTCTCTTGGTTACCTCTGCTCTCTGATATAAAGTCTGTTTGTCAGAGTCTCTTTCTAACAGATCAGGAAACAGCTCACCTTCAGAGGCAGGTAACAGATGACAGACGACTTTATCTCTGCTTTTCACAGCAAACCACACAGGACCATGAGTCCACTTCAGTCCAGTTTATCTGTCTCGTTGTCTAAGAACATTTCACAGTCAGAGTTCCTGAGCAGCTGAAGACGATGAAAAATGTCCTCATGCAGGAAAACAGAGCTGCAGAGAATCCAAACAGGATCTTTTCCCCTCTGATGCAGGTCGGTGAGTGAACAACAGGGACAGAGCTCTTCAGGGTCGGACTGGGAACAAAGTCCAGCTCCATCCATCCAGAACAGACTGTTGGTGTTAGAACTGCAGCAGGATGTTGAGCTTGTTGACTTGAAATCATTTAAAAACATGTTGATGATCTGACTGCAGCTGGAAAACAGTCCCAGCTGATGATCCAGCTACAGTCAGTCACATCTAGCTCCACCTTTTAGATCCTTCTGGATTTATTTCATGGGAGACACATGAGGCAGATTTACTCACTGATTCTCATCTGTTGGCTCTGCTGCCTGCATCGGGACATTTTCAGGAGCAGGTTGGTCTGGGTTATTGTCTTTTATTGTTCTCTGTGCAGGTTCTGCATTTCAGCTTCATTTGCAGGAGGTTGATTTTTCTCTGTGGGTCTTCTATATTTTTTAAAGATCACAAAACCAACAACACCAAGAAGAAGAAGAATCACACAAACTGGCAGACCGACACTCAGTCCAACATTTCCCTCCTCGTGTCCGTCTGTGTCACCTGCAGAGCAGAAACAGGTGTGAGGTATCAGCTGTCAGCAGGTGAACAGAATGTCAGACATTATCTACTGCACTTTGATCACATGACTCGTAGCAGCTGTTTCCTCTAAAGTCTCATCAGCAACATCTTTCTAAAACACAAACATCTGATCTGTGATGTTTCTCAGCTCAACTACCAGGAAGCAGCTTCACCTGAGAGACAGAGAGACACTCTGAGCTCTGGCGCTGACCTGAGAGACAAAGAGACACTCTGAGCTCTAGCGCTGACCTGAGAGACAAAGAGACACTCTGAGCTCAACACGCTGACCTGAGAGACAAAGAGACACTCTGAGCTCTACAGCTGACCTGAGAGACAAAGAGACACTCTGAGCTCTACACGCTGACCTGAGAGACAAAGAGACACTCTGAGCTCTGCGCTGACCTGAGAGACAAAGAGACACTCTGAGCTCAACACGCTGACCTGAGAGACAAAGAGACACTCTGAGCTCTACACGCTGACCTGAGAGACAAAGAGACACTCTGAGCTCTACACGCTGACCTGAGAGACAAAGAGACACTCTGAGCTCTACACGCTGACCTGAGAGACAAAGAGACACTCTGAGCTCTACACGCTGACCTGAGAGACAAAGAGACACTCTGAGCTCTGCGCGCTGACCTGAGAGACAAAGAGACACTCTGAGCTCTACACGCTGACCTGAGAGACAAAGAGACACTCTGAGCTCTACCGCTGACCTGAGAGACAAAGAGACACTCTACGCTCTACACGCTGACCTGAGAGACAAAGAGACACTCTGAGCTCTACACACTGACCTGAGAGACAAAGAGACACTCTTCTCACTCACCTGGCTCTGTCACTGTTAGACTGATGGTGAGGATCAGTGTAGGTTTGCCTGTGTCCATTTCCTTTCTAACCCGACACTCATATGTTCCAGCGTCGTTGATGTTGACGTTCTTCAGAATCACAGTAGCGTCTCCGTCCTTCATCTCTGGATCTCTCAGCTCCACTCGACCACTGAAAAGATGGATGCTGGTAATTTTCACTTGAGCGGCCGTCTCTGAAGTAGAAGACATAACCATCATCTGACTTCAGGTCAGCTCTGCTCCACTCTATCACTTCTATGATGTTAGCCTCTCTGTCACCCCGACAGGGAAGAGTGGCGTCCTCTCCAGCCTTCACTGTCTCCTTCAGCTCCTGTGTCCCTGAGCAGAAAGAGAAAAGCCTCCAGTCAGGACTTGTAATGTTTCCTGCTGTTCAAACATCTTTTGATGGAAGCAGCAGAGATCAGGTCTCTATAAAACAGCACATGTGAACTCAGCAGCATTTCAAACCCTGTTCTCAGACAACTTGAGTCCCAGCTGCAGAAAGGAGAGACTAACTCCTCTGCTGCAGCTGCATGCTGACTTCATGTTGCTCATTTCTACAGCTGTCAGTCAAGTCGTCCTCCACACCATCAGACAGGAGACATTTTACTTTCATCTGCTTTCTGCTTGTTTGGACATTATTGATTATTGATATTATTTCCCATCTGAATACAGACATCAGCACTTCTGAGCCTGAACAAACAGCTGAAATATTAAACATGTGAAGTTTATTATTTCCTAGAAGCTTTGAATCTTTGTCCTTGTTTTCCAAATGTGTCCCCAGTCTGTCCGTCCTCTACTCAAACTGTGTCTGAACTACTTCTACTGAGGAAAGAGTCCCTACAGCATGAAACTGCTTTACTTCTCAGAGAGACGAATAAAGCTGCTGGATCTGCATGGACAGACACCAGGAGAGGGGAGAGGACACATGTTGGTCTCTGCTGTCCATCCGTCCACACAGTAAACTACAATGCTGGAGAGGAACAGAGGTCAGAGGAGGAGACTCTGTTCATAGGTCAGGTCAGAATAAACTTTAGGAGGCTACAAACAAAACCTGTATATTTGAATTTCAGTTATAATAAATATGATGTATATAAAATTGAAAATGTAATTGATTCTAAGAGTAATTACTGTACAAACTGTTCAGACTACAGTTATTAACAAAGTTCTTAAGTAAGTTTCAGACATTTCTGTCCTAATGATCATTCAACAGTCTAATTTCCACATCACTGCTTTGTTATGATATTAAAAATAAGAACAGATCTCAAGTACTTTATTTAAAACTTTATATGTTCCTGACATGGATTTATTTAACATGCAGTAAGATAATCAGGGAAATGTGTTTCTGCATCAGTGTGGGACAAAGAAACAAACGGTTTACAGACTGAAACAGTCACAGATTGTCTGTAATGTTGCTTTCAGCTGTTTTCTCGCTCACATGTGGCCGTTAATTAAACAGGAAACATGAAACGGCCGGACGTTAGATTAGACATGGGGCAAGGTTACGTCACCATGACAGCAGCGGGGCAGAAATTACTTTTAACATGGAGGCGATGACGAAACATTTTACATGTAACACGAAAAATATTACATTTTCACAGAAATATTACTAAATTCAGCCAAGATGCGAACTCATGTAAAAAAGAAAACCTTCTAATACAAAAATGTCTAATAGTTTAACTGAATTTGCTGATTTCAAATTGGTGACCCTAATGACAACCCTAGTCCTCAACTAGACTTTAAGGGTATTACCTCCTCCAATCACACCCACACATCACCTACTGAAATTTGAATTGTGCATGTAGATGACCATTAGAACGTCGCTACAGATACATGAGTACTGTATTATAGCAGTGTCCCTACTGCAGGCTAACCCTTCAGCAGACGATGGAGTGGCAGGGCCCATCAGTAGAGGACCCCTGGCGGCTGTTCCGCCAGTGTATGAATGTGTGTGAATGTTAGTTTCCGTTTGAGGACTTAGGCTCAGTGAGTGAATGTGTGTGTGAATGGTGAATGCAGAAGTAGTTGAAAAGACTAGAAAGGTGCCATACAAGTACGGAGCATTTACATTTACGAGTTAAATGAACCAGTTTTCTTTTTACATCAATTTGAAATCAGCAAATTCAGTGAAAATATTAGACATTTCCAAGGACAGTAACTATTAAAACTAGTAGTGGGCATAGATTAATTTTTTTAATCTAGATTAATCTCACTGTAATCTTGAAATTAATCTAGATTAAAATGGCTCATTTGAATTGTGCCGAAGGCATTCAGAATGTGTGAACGGGTTTCAAGCCAGGTGGCGCATTAGACCAGGGGCTCATCTCCTGTTTCCAAAATGCATCACAAACTGCTTGAGAAAGCTGCTCTACTATGATAATTGGTGATGAAAATAAATCATGTTCAGTAAGATGTACTTGTGTGTAGCGTGTGATGTGCTTTGCGTTTAGGTGGTAGGCTACTTGAGACTGGAAGAACTCCTACAGTAAACTAATTCCGCATTGAACAAGGTGCAAACAACCTTAGTCTTGTCGAATTTTCCATTGGGAAGCTTCTTAAAAGTAAATTTTCCCTGCTGTCCAACAGCTGTCTGTGGACGTGTTGCTACAGTTAGTGTGAGTAAATACCGCACAATGCGTTTTTAAATCAACCGGCGTATCAATAACTAACCTGGCTAGTTGTAAACAAACAGCTGGCCGAGCGAGGTTGTAACTGTAACGCCGTCAACTCGGGTGTGACGTCATTCCCAGCTCCGCCCTCCGAGGTAATGGAACGCAGCAACAGCTGCATCCATGTTAGCACGTCACGTTTGATGTGGTAATTTCACAGTAGGCAGACACACAGGTTCAAAGACTTGTTCTCGCCCCCTACAGTGCGATTCGGCGCTAAAATATCAAGGTGAAAGTCATCATAGCTTGCGTAGTATAGACCCAGCTCCCAACCCAACTTTGAGAATAGATTAACGGCGAGTATTTTTTTATCGCCCGATAAGAGTCTCATGTTTACGCAGATAACGGCCCACCACTAATTAAAACCTATATCAGATTGCTCTGATATTGACAGAGGGTCACCCTGAGATGGTCTGCTGTCAATATGAAGTGAAATGAGTCAGTGGAAACAAAGTTTTCTTGTTACCTGAGTTTGAAATCAGGAAATTCAGTGAAACTATTAGATATTTTTATGTTAGAAGGTTTTCTTTTTACATGAGCCCGCATATTGGCTGAATTTAGTAATATTTCTGTGAAAATGTAATATTTTCTTAAGCATTTATTTATTTATTCAATCGTTTCTGCCACAGCAATTGCATTGTGTTCAGCAGAAGCTCACTTTCATTTTGAAACGTGCTGTGACACGATGTTACCGTAATGTCTAGAAAAAACACGAATCGCTAAACAGCGCGAGGGCTGGCTTGACTTTCGTTTTCGAAGTGGAGAGTGGCTGGACTGCAGTGGGATTCTGTCGCTTCAAATGTTCGTGCAAAACAGTTGAGCTGCAGTGAAGCAATTTCCCTGTTTTTAGAGCTCTCAGAGCGCCATGTTGAGTGTCTGACTAATATTAATCGATATAATGATGTAACTGTACCTGCTTAATCGATATTTCGGCAATTGATGACGTCTTTGAATCACCCCCCACACATACACACACACACACACACACACACACACACACACACACACACACTCCACTTACCTTGACACAGAACAAAGATCCATGAACATGCGAACAAAACCACGAATAGCAGCGACGTCAAAGCGGCCATGACCGCAGAGCTGATGTCGCTCAGAGCAGACTGAGTTCTTCTTCCTGCTCTGTAGTTTCTGTTGACAGCGGACCAACTGTGGTGATGAACAGGGAGAATCTCTCGATCGCTGAATGTCAGGGTGAGTCAGAAACTTAGCAGCAGGTAAAACTGAACCCAGAGGACTTCTTCTTCCTGTTGTGTCGCTGTTTTAGTTTTTTTTAAGTGGACCCGCCCAGTCGAGGGAGCGGGGAAGGTGTCACGTGATTTCAAAGAAAACTGAACGTGCGACAGGCACTTTGAGCAAATAGTTGGGATTCCAGCAGGGCCTCATGGAGCTGAGGTTCATTTGTGATCTTGGCTGAACTTTAGTCAAGTGAGTCACTGTGAGAGAGAAGTGAGTCCTCTCCCAGGAAGCCAAAGAAAGTTACTTAATGCTCGAACAGCTTTGATTGGCCAGTGACCTGTGACCTCATTGATAAAAACAGCAGGAAGCTCTGTTCACTCTTTCCTCACTTCGCTTCGGCTCTGCTCCACCTGGACGGACCCAGGGGCAGCAACAGTCTCCCAGCCTGTCCTGCTCAGACCGGACACTGAACCCAGTTCAGTTAACTCTGAGCAGAACAGACAGAGGTTTATATGTGTCACCTGGTTTATACTGACACTTCCTGATTTAGCTTTCTGCTGCTGTTTCTGTCTGTTTAATGTTTCTGCTCAGACGTGCTGTTACTCAGTTATCAGATCTGATATGTTTGAGATGTTACATGTTGTTGTTATTAAGAAGTGGATTTGATACTAGGTCTGTAAATAATAAAATAAATAATAATAATAAAAAAAATCCTCATACTCTGATCCTAAAATCTCCACCTATAGCATTTTTTATGCCTGTTGAGAGTATTTTTTGATTTATGAAATTATAACAATCCCCTCTGTAAAACATTTGAGTTTAATGTGTCAACAAAATAAAACAATCAATTTGACTTTGAATTAATCCAAGGCTCAAATTTTAGTTGATGCAAATGAGCACATATTTTATTAGATACTGCCTCATTTGCATATTTAAACATAGAAATTCAGAAAATGTGCAATACAAAAAAATATTGTCTTAATGTAAATAATCAACTAGGAGAGTTTCATGGTGATTTCTATTAGTTATTTTTTTACCCTATTCATTTGCAGTCTCTCACCTTAATTATTAAATAATAATAATAATAATAATAATAATAATAATAATAATAATAATAATAACATTAATAATAATAATAATTCTTATTATTATTATTATTATTATTATTACTACATTTAATATACATATTGATGCCATCTAAAGCCTAATATCCAACACAGTGATGTCCCTGTGTGAGGCAAAGTAATGCCAACATAATGGTGCAGCAGTTTGATAGTCTATTAGTTTTACAATAATACTGAGGGATTAAAAACAAAAATAAAAAAACTACAAGATTGTTTGATGACTAATGATATTAAGGGCTACAGCAGGTCACAATATCACAAACGTTATAATGTGATGCAAATATCCAAGAGGAATTAATTCACTGTGCGGGATGTGACCTTGCAGCACACTTCAGAGGGCAAAAAAACAAAAGTAGCCTCATGGTAAAAATGAGAGGAATGATTTGAGAAAGAATATAAAGTTGCATATAAAGAACAAGTTATAGTATATTAAGCTTGATTCATAGCAAAATTGATTTGTACTTTTATTCTCGATAATATAATTTTATGCATTTATTTTAGAAAATGACGGAAAGGAAAATGGAGATATTGTGGTAACACAGGGTGTCGACAGGATCTTAAAAAGTTAAAGTCTTAAAACATAATAAATTTAGGCCATTAAAAAGTCTTAAAAAGTATTTGTAGATATTTTGGTCAATGCGAAAATCCTGTTCACCCAAAGAGTTTGTTTTCTAAAAGTGCAGGTGAATTTAGTTTTATTGCAAAGTCAAAAACATCAGACAGGCAGGTCAGAGCGACTGTGTGATTCTGTTTTAAAGTGCTGATTGAACTGGTTACAGCTCAAAGTGGCACAGCAGACTTAAAATATGTTGTAAATGTAAAAGAACAGAAGCAGTAATGAATCAGTAACATTTAACATAGATGTTTAAATCTAAATACACTTTATACTCACAATATACGATCGTTATACAATTAATATTCTATGTAGATGTTATTTCCACACTATATCCAATAAACATACGATAATTATTTATGATCAGATCATTTACAACCTGGTAAATGTCTGAAATCTACTCAGGAACAGTCTCTCAGTTTGGTGCTGTGGTGTTGTGGAGCCTGACGGCACAAATGAGCCTCCTGACTGCTGTGAGACTCGAGGCTGGATGAGTCTGTGGCTGAAGGAGCTCCTGAGCTGCCTCGGCTCAGCAGAGAGGATGAGAGGGGTCGTCCATGATGGTTTTCAGCTTCCCTCTCATCCTCCTCTCAGTCTCGGCCTCCACACTGTCCATCCCCACCACCCAGCTGGTCTTCCTCACCCCTCCATGCCCCCTCCCCAGCACACCACAGTGAGGAAGAGGACACAGACCACTACAGACAGGTAGAACATCTGCAGCAGCCTGGTGCACACTGAAGGACCTGAGCCTCCTCAGGAAGAACAGCCTGCTCTGTCCTTTCTGTAGAGGCCTCGTGTTGTCTGTCCAGTCCAGTTTGTGGTTGAGGTGCAGCCCCGGGAACTTGTAGGTGTCACCATCTCTACTGCCAAAGTGCATCTAAAGTGAATGTAGTGACCAGGATGATCCACTATGCATGTTAGCATTTAGCATCTTAGCCACACCCAACAACTACTCCAAGTGTGATAAATAAGTAGAGCTGCCACGCTCACAGTTCAGACAGTTAACAGCACCCCTCGGTAAATGTAATTATATTGTCAGACTTCATGGACTCACTTTACTGCACCACATTTATAGATTTGACTTTCATGATGAGATAAAGTAAAACATATCAGAAGTCGCTGGACTTTAATCTCAACTTCAAACAAAGGCTACATGGTGAAAAGTACTCTGATCAAATATATCTGAGTTCTGCTGTCAGTAAACAGAACCTGTGTGAAGCTTCTATTGTTCAGATATTAAAAACATATAAGAACAACACAAGAACAAAATAACAAGAGAACCCTGCTCTGTAACTGTAGTCCCCAACAGCCTCAGGACAGCAACACCAACTCAATCAGACCAAACCAAATTATCAACAAGCAGAAACAAAAATTATTTATCTTTTATTTAACACAAACACAGATGCTTTGATTACTTTACACTTTATGGGGTTGATTGTTGTTATGTGACATGTGATGCTTTGGCAATATTGTGTCACAGTCATGCCAATAAAGCGAATTCAATTGAATTGAACTGAAAACACGTTTAATAACACAATTCAGAAAACATTAAATCCAGTGCACCAGTTACTAAAAGTCAGTTAAATAAAGCTGAATAACTGAGCAGACTCAGCATGTCCCCTTTCTTTTACTCCAGTAATGTGTCACATCCAGCATGTTCATCTTTACAGACAGGATCTCCAGCAGACCTGCACCGTTATGAGAAGAGAGTCTGTAGACTAAATCAGGTATTTAATGAAAAACAGTTTCAGTGTTCTGGATCTGCATCAGTGCAAATCACAGGAGATTTACTCTGACGTGTGTTTGGCTGGTTTATTAAACCACATCGTCCCGAGCGCCCCCGGTACCGGATCCGTAATCTATTTGGGTTTTTATTGCTGGATTCCGTCCAGAAACAGCGGCGATTCGGGTTCGGTTCGGATAGATCGTTCGGCGCGCCGCCATCTTGCCTGCGGCCTACGGAAGCCGTTGGGTTCATTTAAGTTTCGCTTCTACCTCAAATTCTCTCATAGAAGAAGAGCGTGTTCGGTAGAGGCGGACTTTGTCGGTCTCTGCTGGCGAACCGTAGCAGGTACAACCTCAACCAGCCCTGTAGGATGTTCTGTTCTCAAGCTGTGGGCCTTTAAAGCATGAGAATGCTTTTGGTCATTTGTAATGACTGGTTTTATCAACATTTCAATGTTTTGGAAGCTTTATGTTATTTGGAATGTGGTTGTATGAAGAGAAATAGTGTTTTAAAGATAACTTCCAATAAAAGTGAACATATTAACAGTAAATATTTCAAAAATATGGACATTCGCCAGGTATATTTTTTAAAAATTGTGTAATAACTGGTGTATATTAGTTTCTTTTCATCAATTTTACAGTTGCAGTTGTGTTCCAGGTGTATTAAAAGATAACCAGGTGCTTTATAATCTATCTTATGATGGTTTTGATGGTTTATTGCATTAAAATATAGCTTTTTTTTACCAGGCGAGAATGAAAATATCATATTTTTTCTGTATTTAATCTCCATGTAGCCTGTAATGGTAAAATAAATATGTTAATATACAGTGGATTTATATTCCTTTGCTTCTGACATTTCAAAAGAGACCAGAATTATGCATCTAGGCCTAATGGTTGAGGAGTTATTACTGATTTATTTTAGGTATGTTATTTTAGGCGTTTTTCCTAAAAATAGGTTCTAGGGGTTACTCTCAGAAACATGAACAGAGCCTGAGCTTCCTCTGGTTTGTAGGATTTTCTTTGAGATATTTCTACATTTTCTCTGAATGTCTTTATACAAACTTTTCTTGTCAGAACACAAAGTTAAACCTTCTCAGGCAGCAGGTGGGGACGAAGAGGGAGAGTGATGACACGTTCAGGTGTCTCGGGTTTTGTTCACAAGGTAAAATGGAGCGTGAAACTGACCATGGTGTCAGCAGCCCTGGGAAGAGACGCTCGGCCTGGCCAGGCCTGAGTCCAACAGCTTATCAGAGTTATCAGCCCGAGCAAAACAGAGTTGTCTTCACTTCGAGGGATGCAGACGTTGGTGCACAGCGTGAACAGGAGGTTTTAGCATTCATTTGTTGTACATTACACGTTAGCTTATAACTAATTATAATTACTTACAACTAACATAAAAGTGAATATGTTACATGTTTATGTTTTATTGTAGTTTGACAAACAAATTAAAATATCTCACTATCCTCAAGATGTAAAAATGATCGTTTTGTAGTTTTACATTAGTTGCAGTGGCTCAGTTTGTGGGCAAAGCCCACAGAAAAATGACAGATTTTTTCAGTAAATAATAATTTCACTTTAGAATGGAAAATATTTGTTGTTGGAAAAGAAATTCTCCTCTCTACAGATTCTTCATGAGGATAAATCCAGATGAACTAAATGCACTGCAAAAACTGGAGTGAGTCGTAGGAGAAAAGAGGAAGATGCAGTCATCAGCAACAGAGTGTCATCCTTTGTCCACCAGCTAACAGAGTTTGTACTTGGATTAGATGAGACACTTGTTTTTCAACAGGATATGTACACTATACACAGTACAGTTGTCAGTTTATTAGGGACCTAAAACTAATGCAAGCTGACATGTCCTGAAATTAATCCTACGAAGGCTACAGTATATTTAGCTTTTATTTAAATGTTTTAGAGGAAAGCTGATTCCACTGTATGATCATTTTGCAAGATCTGATACTGATATTTATATATTTTATCAACTCTATCAGTGTAAAAACTTAATTTATGACCATATTTCTTTACCTACAGGGGAGCCTTCCATCCCTGAACAAGCTGTGAACAACAGACTTCTTGCCAGAAACGGAGCGGATTTCAGATCAGTTTAGATAACTAAATGTGCAGCGGCGAAACCAGGTGGTTTGTATTGAGTTACATGATTGGTACAGCCCAGAGAATATTTCCTTTTATATGTACTTAAAAATTTAGTCATTTGACATGGATATTTTAGTTATTCACACAATGTTTAGTATTTTGTGCCAAACAAGTATTGTTACTGTTATTTCCTATGTTAATGTGGTTAATGATTATTTGTGTATGTTTAAGTGTTTGTTTTCATATCAAAATCATTCCAGTCTGCAGATGAGTCTATTCTTTGTGTTCTTCTGTTGTTAGGAAATAAATGGTCCTGTATGCCATCCAGCTACTGCACAACACTTTCTGCATTGTGTTTTGACAGTAACATTGAATGTTAACTCAGATAAGGTTAATAATGTCATTTGATTTCTTTTATGTTATCTTAAATTAATTTCACAAAATAATAATAATAATATGTAAGTAATATGAAAAATGCTGGGATTAAAGTAGTGTAACAATATTTTTTACAGCAACAGTACTGTATTCTATATTACGTAATTACAGTATATATATATGTTACTGTAAAAGTGAAAACGGTCAACAGTACTGTAAATCTGAATTACTGGCAGCAGTGTTAGTTACTGTAAAAACCCTTTGAAATGTCTGGAGGAGGTGTGTCTGTCAATCTGAACTGACTGGGGTCTGATCATCAGAGGCTGCTGCTCCTCTCAACAGGCTCTACAATCTAAACAAATAATAATTTAAAAACACGCAGGTTGTCTTACCTCACACAGAGGCTGTGCATCAGTCAGGATCCTCCTGGGTGGCTTCCTTTAAAGGTTTTCTGGGTACATTCATCTGATAAGAGACCCGGGGTAGACCGAGAACACTGAGGGATTATAAATCTCATATAGGGTGGAAATACAGAGGAGCAGCTGGAAGATGTTGCTCAGGAGAAGCACGTCTGGGAAACATACCTGTCAAGTTTTGGATTTGAAAATAAGGGAAATTTTCGGGCGCCCACCGCGAGCAGTCCCACCACCCCAACCAAGCTCCTGTAGGCTATCCCTTACATTTTAAGACAGGTGTTACAGCCTAAATGAAAACACAAAAGGTTATATATGAAGAGCATTTATTTAAATGCTTATTTGCATATTTTCTGTTCATTTAACATTGCTTGTCTTTACATTTACATTTTATTTTCATTCCACACATTCTTTTCATTTCAAATTGCTTTTCTTTTAAAGTTTTTCTTTTAATTTCACATAACTGTATACACTGAAGGAGTGTATTTGTGGGCTTGGTTAGAGTGGTTAATTTTACATGAGAGTAGAGCGCAAACAGTTCTGTTGTCTAACGTCAGTTATCGCGAGGCTAGAGACAGAGCTCAGATTGGGTAGGCTATAGGTGCGTTCGAGATGACGGCGGCTGATTTTCGCCGACTTCATAGTCTAACGTGAGCTGCAGGTGACTGCAGGGGCGGGGTATAAAAACGCCGTCAAGTCAGACACATTCTACCTGCGTGAGCTTACTGTAAACTGAGATCAATGACTGATCTCGCGGCAATTGCAAAGAAAAATGCCGTGAGACTAGGCAATAGTGTGGGTCCAACTTTGTGCAGCCTGAGAAAAGCAACTGCGGCCGCCGGACTGGGCGCCTGCGGTGGCCATGCTCCCGCGAGTTTTTAATGTCGGTGAAGTTTTGCAGCGCCGGCTAAAGTCGGACACGATTTCCAACCAGCATACCTTATTTTAAATCCAACATGCATCACCTTAAGTCAGCCCTGCGCAGCGCTGCATGAAGTCAAATGCACCTAATGTTCTTTTGTTTTTTTACTCCGCCCGGGCCCGGGGTAGCCTATTATTATTTTTTAATAACGCAGATTAAAATACGGGAGATTTACGGGAAAATACTAATACGGGAGGACGGCGGGAAAGCAGAGTAAAATACGGGAATTTCCCGGCCAAAACGGGATACGGGACAGGTATGCTGGGAAATGCACACATTTAGCTCAACAAATTATTTCCTCTTTATTTGCTTTCAGCATAAACACGTGTCTGTTGTTAGTTGAAACCATTAACACCAGAGTCTGATTAGGTTTCCTTCCCTCTTCACTGCATCTCTGTGCAAAACTCAGTAATAAAAGGGGGCACGTGAAGTTGCAAAATTTCCCAGCAGAAGTCCAGATGGTAAATGTAAAACAGGACTCACACTGATCATCAAACATCAGAGATGAACCACAGTTTAGTTGCACAGTGAACGTTACTGCCTCCTGCAGGACATCTGTGTCACTGCAACAACAACAACAGCAGTAAGAGAGAAACCAGGAAAGTTTGATCTAAACTTCTACAAAATGTTTCTGGACATTTTAAAAAAGTGAAATCTTCATCACACAGATATTTACAGAGAGGAGAGAAACTCCACTGAGGAACTTTACATCCTTGTTTCTAATGAATCTGTCTCTCAGTGATCTCAGATCAGCCCACCTTCATGTTCAGCCTGCAGCGCCGTCACTTCCTGCATGTGATTAAACTCTTTGTGTCTCCTGATGAGCTCTGAGTTACAGAGAGGAAGAGATTAACTGGACTGACTGACTGAGTGGAGGAGCGATGGGACAGACAGCTTTTCTGCTCTGTGAGTACAATCTGATGAAAAACAACGTCACTTCAGAATTTACCTGAAAAAAGAAAAACTCTACCAACAAAAATTAAAATCAATGAGAAGAGTTTAGACACTGCAGCTGGTGCAATAAGTTTTCTGGGGCTAAAGACATGAAATAACTGTCACTTCTTGTACCATTAGTTAATGTTTATGTTTTTTAAGACAGACAGAAAATCACATCTTTAAGAAGTTACTTTAATAATTAAGCCTTTGGAACAAGAGATTATCAGAACGCAGCATTAATAAACTTTTTGTTCTGCAGAAAACGTGTTCTTGTACATAAAACTCCTGAGACATTTAATATCCACAATAATGTACATATTTTAAATTATGTAAGGTTAGAAAATATTACAGTGAGCAGTAGAACTCAAGGTTTCTTAAGTCTGGTCTGGTTTCATGTTAAATCTCTGGTTTCTCTTCAGTGCTGATCTCTCTGCTGAGCTGCAGGACCAGCGGAGGTGAGTCAGCTCAAAAACTTTGCTCAAAAGCTGAAGCACAAGGCTTCCTGGTGAATACTGATATAAAATGTACCCAAAGAGTTTGAACATTACTAATGAAAATACTTCAACACAAAAAGACCACAAGTTATAACATACATGAACTTAAATGAACATTGATCAATTATTAATAAATTATTAACAGCCACAATACAGACTTGAGTGAAACTACCCAAAACAAAAAGGACAAGTTGACCAGAATGCAATTGCATCAAAAGTCGATTCATTTTTGACTTGACTGCTTTGATAATGATAGATTTTTATAATAAAAGACTTGACCCATGTCTTAAAGGTTCAGTTTGTAATAGTTCTGAGGATTTATCAACAGAATATAAGATCCCACAGCACTTGTTGCAAAGAGTAGGGGGTTCCCCAGTGTCATGGCTTTCACCATCAGGCCCAGTTTGGCAACAAATTCAGAAACATGTGCTCAACAAACAGGTTTGTTAAATGCAACACGTGGACGTAAAGGTTTCACTGTGAGACCCGTCTGGTCATTTAACTTAAAGTATAATAAATCCTAATAAACTGCTCATCAACTTTAACTTGATTTTAAATCCATCTTCCTCCAGCCTCTCTGTCTGTGAGTCCCAGCAGCTCTCAGCTGTTTAAAGGAGAGTCTGTCTCTCTGAGCTGTGAGGAGGACGACAGCTCTGCTGGATGGACGCTGAGGAGGAACACAACCAGAGAAACCAGGACTCAGTGTGGAGCTGACTGGGGAAGATCAGCTGGTTCTTCCTGTTACATCAGCTCTATCGACCCATTGGACAGTGGAGTTTACTGGTGTGAGTCCAGAGAGGGAGCAACCAGTAACACCATCAACATCACTGTCACTGGTAAGATCAGACTGTGGAGTTAGTGTTGATGAAGCTGTGTGTAAATGATGAAATGCTGTAGTTTGTCTCTGTGTTGAGGTGGACCAGTGATCCTGCAGAGTCCTGTCCTCCCTGTGATGGAGGGACATGATGTCACTCTGCACTGTAAAAATGAGACCCCTCCCTCCAACCTCCCAGCTGGTTTCTATAAAGATGGCTCCCTCATCAGGACTGAGCCTACAGGTCACATGACCATCCACCATGTTTCCAAGTCTGATGAAGGCCTCTACAAGTGTGACATCAGCGGTCATGGAGAGTCTCCATCCAGCTGGATCTCTGTCACAGGTGAGGAGCTCAAAGATGATTCTCAAACTGACCTGGTTTGTTTTCTAACCTGGACAGAAGTTATGAATTCAATTCTGTGTCTTTCTGTTAACACTACACAGCACCTCTACCTTTAAACATGTGTAACATGTGAACATGTGCAGGTGAAGAAGACTAATATTGCGACTCAAATATTAAATATAAATCAGCTTCCAAACTTGGAAAATAGTAAGAATGGGTAAAAGGTTACATTGAAATTTAAGTACCTGAACTGAACGTAAAGACCAAAAGGAGAAAAAAAACAGAATAAAGGTAAATGAGTCGATATGTTATTTTTTCATTTAAGTTCTTTTCTTAATTATTTATAAATATTTTAGGGAAACTCACCACTACATATCCTCCTACATCCACCTGTCTGTCTTCATCACCAGCTCCTCCTCCTCCCTCTGTGATGCTGTGGTCTGTTCTACTGTCCTGTGTTCTGGTTCTACTGGTTCTACTAGTTCTACTAGTTCTACTGTTGAGATGCTGTGTTCAGAGGAAACATCCAGGTTAGACACAAACATTTTACACTAAGGTTTGATTTTTCAGAACAATTTATTTAACATGTTAACACCTTGTACTACAGTTCAGTTCATTGTGACAGTTCCTTTTTTCTATTTTCATTCAAACCTGTTGAGCTGCATGTTAAAGTCAAAAGATTCACTAACAACATATTTAAAAGCAGAATATTTGAAACTGTCGAAAGAAGATCTGTGTTTGATCCAAACGTTGCTCTGTTAAATACCATTTGCATGGAGCTCTCAATACGGTGAGCAGATCTTCTGCGAGACTTTTGCCTTCAGATTGATTTGGTTTTTTTTGGATCCTGTACCTGTACACTCATACAGTGAGGGAAAAACGTATTTGAACCCCTGCTGATGTTTTCCCACTAACAAAGAAATGATCAGTCTATATTTTTAATGGTAGGTTTATTTGAACAGTGAGAGACAGAATAACAACAAAAAAAGTTCTGAAAAACGTATGTAAATGTTATAAATTTATTTGCATTTTAATAAGTGAAATAAGTATTTGACCCCCTCTGCAAAACTTGACTTAGTACTTGATGGCAAAACCATTTTTGGCAATCAGAGGTCAGACGTTTTTTGTAGTTGGCCAACAGGTTTGCACACATCTCAGGAGGAATGTTGTCCCTCTCTTCTTTGCAGATCTTCTCCAAATCATGCAGGTTTCGAAGCTGATGTTTGGCAACTCGAACCTTCAGCTCCCTCCACAGATTGTCTATGGGATTAAGGTCTGGAGGCTGGCTAGGCCACTCCAGGACCTTAATATGCTTCTTTTTGAGCCATTCCTTTGTTGCCTTAGCCGTGTGTTTTCATTTTCATCATGTCATTGTCGTGCTGGAATACCCATCCATGACAGATTTTCAATGCCCCGGCTGAGCGAAGGACGTTCCCCCCCAAGATTTGACGGTACATGGCTCCGTTCATCGTCGCTTTGATGCGGTGAAGTTGTCCTGTCCCCTTAGCAGAAAAACACCCCCAAAGCATAATGGTTCCACCTCCATGATTGACAGTGTTTTTAGGGTCATAGGCAGCATTCCTCTTTCTCCAAATACGGCGAGCTGAGTTGATGCCAAAGAGCTCGATTTTGGTCTCATCTGACCACAACACTTTCACCCAGTTCTCCTCTGAATCATTCAGATGTTCATTGGCAAACTTCAGACGGGCCTGTACATGTGCTTTCTTGAGCAGGGGGACCTTGGGGGCGCTGCAGGATTTCAGTTCTTCACAATGTAGTGTGTTACCAATTGTTTTCTTAGTAACTATGGTCCCAGCTGCCTTTTGATCATTGACAAGAGCCTCCTTTGTAGTTCTGGGCTGATTCCTCACCGTTCTCATGATCACTGCAACTCCACAAGGTGAGATCTTGCTTGGAGCCCCAGACCGAGGGAGACTGACTGTCAGGGTTGTGTGTGTGGTGGTAGTAGGACCCAATTGCAGGACACAGAGAGGAGCAGGTAAGTTCAGTGGTTTAATCAACAAAAAGCGAGCACACTTACATACAGAGTGGCTGAGTCCATAAAAAGTCAAATAAAAAACGAAACCAAAAATCCAACACAGGTAATCCAGAACACAGAGCGCAGAAACTAGCAAGACGAGAACGGGGAGACTGACACCACGACTGACGATGGTACCATCAACAATGAAAGGACAGGGAATGAACAGCAACACCAGGTATATATACACACACATGGACAAACGAGCAGGGCGGGAGCAACACAGGTGAGTGGGATCAAGGTAACGAGGCAGCAGGCAGAGAGACAGAAGGGAAAACAGAGAGGCGGACAGAGACAACAGGGGCCAACAGGCAAAACACAGAAGTACACAGACCAGGAGAAAACACCAAAGATAGAACAAGGTACAGGACTAAGAACTAAGATACTACACAAGACAGATACTAAGTAACTAATACATGAAACTGTGACAGAACTGAAATCAGGAAAATACCAAAACACAGACTAACAGATAAATGAATAAACTAAGCACCCAGGACAGGATCGTGACACCGACACTGTTTTTTGTTTTATTCCATTTGCAAATAATCGCACCAACTGTTGTCAACTTCTCACCAAGCTTGAGAGGGGGTCAAATACTTATTTCACTCATTAAAATGCAAATCAATTTATAACATTTTTTACATGTGTTTTTCAGATTTTTTTTGTTGTTATTCTGTCTCTCACTGTTCAAATAAACCTTCCATTAAAGACTGATCATTTCTTTGTCAGTGGGCAAACGGACAAAATCAGCAGGGGATCAAATATTTTTTTCCCTCACTGTAAGCAATAAGTTACACTTTTCAACTACAGTTTTCTTCATTTAAATGTGCATTGAGAATTTAACATGTAAATTATTTTGCTGTTTATTTTGGTTCATTCCAGCTGCTGAAGAAGAAGTTGTAAGAAATAACATCACAGAGGACATCACATACAGCGACATCAGATTATCACATCACCAACAGCCAATCGGACCAAGCAGAGGTAGCTTTTTTGTGGTCTCTCTGTGTGTGTGTGTGTGTGTCTGCTTAAACACTTGGTTTCATGATTCAGGTTAGAATTAACTTTATGTTAGATTTAGGATAAGGGTTGGGGTTAGGTATTTAGTTGTGATGGTTAGAAGAGAAATGGTCATACAAGCTCATCGAGCCAGAGCGGTGTGTCTCACAGAAAGGGCTTTTATGGTTATGGCAAAGCAGCCGGAGGACATCGGAGTGAAACCTGGACTATATTTTCTCCATCAACTCCTGTTTCAGTAAATCCAGTGAATAAAGTTGTGTTTTTGTGGAGTAAATCAGTGAGTAATCAGTGAGGTCTAGGCTGTGAGGCGAAATCACCCACTACTCGCTATATAGCGGACTACAGTATATAGTGAGCTCACCATTTTGTAGTGCTGTCCGAGTGTATAGTGACAATGATTAGCAATAGACAGCAATGATGTAATTAACAACTCACTAAATACGGGGAGGAAGTAGTGAATGAGTGATGATTTCAGACGCAGCCCTAGTCTCACATAGATGCCTTGGTTTTAGCACTGTGCAGCTAAGGCCCGCCTTACCTGTGCTTAGGGAAGTTGGCCAATCAGAAGCAAGAGGGTTTTCAGGGAGGGAGACCTTAAAGAGCAGTGTTGAGCTAAGCTACTAGCTACTCTACATTAAATGAAGCTTCACTACACAGAAGCTACCCCCAGTGAAATGTAGCAAGCTAAGCTACAGCAATGTGGCAAAAGTAGCTTAGTTACATCTAAGCTACTTTTAATTTTTTAATAGTTTATAGTTAGGTAATTTATATATAAATATTTATACACACAGACACACAACATAGGCCTAGTTTATATTGAACCAACTTCATTCCACAGTAGCAATAGAAGAAAGACTAAAAACCTGCTCCAATGTGTGACAGAGCTAAATCAGACACAGAAACTCTCCTACTTCCTGCCATATCATTGCTGCTTAATGTACTTCCTCATGCAACAAACGGAGAACCATTGTTGTTTGTATAAAGCAACTTAATTATCACATTATTAATTAATTTAAATTATTAATTAATTCTAGATTTTTCATAGTTTATATGTGACTTTGTGCTCTGGCAACATTGCAACCTAAACAACCTAAACATTCATGGCAGAGAGAGAGAGAGAGAGAGAGAGACGTGTCTTTATTCCCCTGCAGCAAAGTCGCAAACATCAGCCCAAGGATCGGTACGTGATGTCACCATCACAGGGAAGCGCTTCTGCCGGCTGCACATACAGGTCCGTGTGTGGCGGTGGTGTCACTTACTGATCCATCAGAAATGCTTGGGAAAATGTAGCGTGTGTGGAAGCTACCGCGCTACTCGGCCAATAAAACAGCTTCGTTACTGAAAAGCTATTTGATTCAGAAAACAGTGACGCTGCCACCAAGCTACTGAGAAATGTAGTTAAACTAGTAACGGCGCTACTTGTAGCGACGCTACTGCCCAACGCTGTTAAAGAGACAAGAGCTAAAACTGTGTTCAGAAAGAAGGTGAAACGAGATGCTGAAGCAGTGGACAGTATGAGAGATATGTTAAAGGATGCAAATGTTTTCTAGTAGAAACCCTAAATACAAGAACGAACCTAAAAATGAGTATTCTATGGCACCTGTGTGTGCATCATCCCCCCAGCATCTTATAATATTTCTGAGATTTCAAGACATGAATTGTTGATTTCCCTGCCCAATCAGCTGTAATCATCAAGGTAAAACAAAAAATGCCTGACATATTTTACTACACTTTCACATGTGTGATAATTCTAAAATATCATTTTTTGAATAATATTATAGAAATAAATGAACTTTTACACAATATTCTAATTCTATGAAACACACCTGTAGATGTGACCAATGTGTCCATGCTTATCTATTCTGTTGTTGTCATTGAATAGGTGTGTATCCCAACAAGTTGTCTGTGCACTTGTTTTGGCCTTCGGTGGCAAACACACAAACTCTGTCTCTGTCATGTTTTGTGGAGCCATGTAGTTTTTTGACGTGTTAAAAACACAGTAGAAAGAGAGAGAGTGTTGTAGTTTAACTGGTGTACATAATATGTTTATAAATGGTTTCTACCACAACAATTTTTACATATAAATACAACACTGGTCAAATTTGTTGTTAAAAAGTGAAGAATAACTAAACTAATTCTTGTCTAATATGAACACTCTTAACCCGAATTAGTTGACTTTACTCGCAAATCGCGTGGAAACCCGTTGCCTTATACCACTTTAGTTTTTACACAAGCTGAAACTAAACATGTTGAGTTGTATTAACATGGAACCTTTAGTTTTTACACAAGCTGAAAGTAAACATGTTGAGTTGTATTAACATGGAACCTTTAGTTTTTACACAAGCTGAAAGTAAACATGTTGAGTTGTATTAACATGGAACCTTAAGTTTAGTATTTATATTTATTAGTAGTGTGTTCTCAAAATCATTAGATAAAACTAGCTATTATGACTTGTTATTGCTACTCATCATTTAACACAATTACTGTATTTTCCTCTAAATTAATTAGCTTTTGATTTTTAAAACAAAAATATGTTAAACATTTTCAATTAAATTGGATGGATGGAAAAAAAGAAACACCTCTTAATGCTTCCATGCATTTTATTTTATTTTTAAATGGCAAAACACAGCCAAACATCAGGTAAACATCAACAATCAAAACATCAATTATCCAATCTAAAATGATTAATCTTAAAAGGTCATTTCAAATCATTGAAACAATTGTGTGTGGGTGTTGTATGTGTTTGTGTGTGTGTGTGGGTGTTGTCCGTGTCTGTGTTGTTTGTGTGTGTGGGTGTTGTCCGTGTCTGTTGCCGTGTGTGGGGGTTGTTCGGCTGGTATGTGAGCAATCCTTATACTGTTAACACTAAGCTAACTTTAACATTCAGATGACACTTTTTTGAGTAACTTAGCTAGCTAGTGTTAGCAATAAGCATGTATTAACACCATGCACAGGTTCAAACAGTAACATTAGACGGAAAAAAAAGTTGCGTCAACAAATTATCTGCAAGCTTTTGGGTATTAAAAATTCCCACAAAGATAACTAGGCTACAATAGTTATTTTAAATACTAACCATTCCACTTGCAGTAATGTTGCTTCCTAGTCAGGGTACCGTCTGCTGCCGAGGCCTGTGCTCGTCCTGCCAGGTGTAGAGCCTCTTGGACCATACGTTAGACGCTGGTCTTTTCACGTGACCAGGCAGGTTTTGAATTAGCCCTCCCTTCCTTATGAAACTAAACATACCAAGTTATCTCTACTAAACATGATTAGTGCAATTAATCTTTCAGCTAAATAGTACAAACAACTAATGTTGTTTAGTAATGATAGCAGGTTTTGACAAAACATAAAAGAATAAGTAATGATCACTCGTAAGTTTAATTAGAAACAAAATCTGGGTTTACAGTGAAGCAAAAAGTATTTCTGTAATCTTCAGTTGGCTTGTTACTCAGTAAATGTTTTTGTCCTCAATGACTCCTGCAAATAAAAGCTTTATTTAGCCTATTTGAAAAAACAATTACTTCTTTAACACATACAAAACACATAAAATAGATTTTTTTATGGAACTCAAAATGTTAACTGTATTGGTATGAGTGTATGAACATAGACAATTAGTAACATTAACCATGACATTAAAAAAAAAAAAGTTTATCAGTCTGTGATTACTCATATTTCTCCGTAGTTTTAAACTAGTTTCTACAACAACATAGTAGAATTTCTGAAATTCGGTCTGAAGGGGAAATTACCACATCAGCAGAGCAGTAACGCCGACTAATCTCACCACAGAATAGAAATTCCTAGTTTTCCTTGTTACAAGTTAATTTAAAAATATTGTTTTTTGTTAGATCAACACAATTGTATGTTTTACTGTTGATCCGTACCTTTAATACCAGATACTCTATTTACTTTAACTGGAGTAATATTTTACAGGATGGCCTTTACTTGAAAAACATTTTAGTGTATTTGTACTTTTAATTAAATAGAAAAAAATAATACTTTCTCCACCACTGGATTTAGGTCAAAGAACATTGTTTTAGAAGGAGAGGATGTTCTTTTTGATTTTCATTTAAAACAACATTTAAACAAGTACATGTTGTTTTAAATGAAAATCAAAAAGAATAGTAGTACCTTTTGACAATACACTGTGATTACATTTGATTTATGTTTGTAAATTTTTGCTGAACAGCATCGTAGTCATATTTAATTGCATGTAGTCTGTGAGGTCTGGTCTGTTGAGGATGAAATGTTGCATGTGAGTCTGTCTGTTGTGAAATCTGTGGTGAATCTATAAAGAGCTCTGTGCATCGTCTAGTTCCCTGTTTCTCATAAGAACAATAATTATAAATGGGCAGATTTGCAATTCTCTTTACATTCTGATCATATACAGTGAAGCTAAATATGTGGAAACTGTTTCACTGTTGTATTTTACTCAGACATCAAAAAACAAGTTTGTTTTAATGCAAATAATTATTACATTAGATGATTATAAATAAAAGAGAAGACGGACTGTGCAGACCAAAGACTCTTGGTTGTGCATCAGCATCTTTTTTTTTGTTCTCTCTGCATATCAAACCACAGCAGAAACTTCCTCCTGTCGACTCCAGTGAACTGTGGTATAACGCTGGTGTGCTTTCCCACGGCGTGGGGTCTCTTTTAGCTGATGTGTTCGTCTGTTTTGTGCTGAAATGTGTCAAATGTTTCAACAGAGCGAGCAGCTTTGTGGTCGTCCAGTTCCCTGTTTCTGATAAATGTCCTCCAGTTATATTTGGTCTTTCACATTTCACAACCGTGGTGTTTAGAAGAAGAAAACGGTCAAACCTGCTGCAGTTTATAAAGTCTATTATAATTCTACCTGAATGATAATGAAATTGTTTTTTTGTTTAAGGGCAGCTACTATACTTTTCTGTATTTTCTGTCTGATCCACAATGTTACAATGTCAGATGCTCATGACAAACACGGCCAAAGCTTCAAACGATGAGGTAAAAGTATTTAAAAGAAATCTCTCTGAAACCCCCCTGCTCTAAACTGTTTTCTACTACTGGCCTTGTATGACATCATCATCATCATCATCATCATCATCATCATCATCATGGCATTAAAGGAGCGTGTACAGCTTGTTTCAGAGGGTTGAAATGTGGGTTTGTATAGAGCCAGGGCCAGTAAACTTAGTTTTTTGCTTTGAATCATGCAGAGCTGCCACACAGGAGTCACAGATCTACAACGTAGGGCTGCAAATGTAGTATAATAGGTCTCATTTAATAACATGTGTTGCAGTACTAGTAGTGTAGCAGTAAATATACTAACAATATTGATATCAGCTCACTGAATTTGGATAAAACAGGTTTTAAAAGAAATGGATTTTGAAAAGAAAATTGTAATGTTAAGAAATCTAAACTTATATGTTTATAGTACAAGATCTAATTAGTGGCCCTAACTAGCAATATTTTGGTGCAACCTCCTGATTTTGTAATTGTTTCATAAAATATGTATTTATCCTTTCATTACTTAGTTTTTGTCAGCACCAGTAGACACCATAAAAAGACAGTTAATCCTATTTATTCAGCCTTTTAGTGATTTAGAGCTTTAAAATCATTATGTCTACACCATAGGTTCATATATGTTATATTAAATATTAAATGTTGAATATTTTATATTCATATGTTAACTTTTGATAATTTTTTAAAATTATTTCACATGTACTCTAAGAACTTTTACAACATTAACATTTAGAACACAAAATAATAATTTGGGGTATAAAAAACACATTTAATTTCAAAGTGACAATGATTTTTTAAATTCTTTAAGTACCTGTTTCTTCCCCTTTGTTCCTCCACTAACAGCTGCAAATCTGTAACTTCCTAAAATACATAAAAGCAAAGTCAGAATGTGATTACTGAATTGAAATTAAGCAAATGCTTAACTTGGTGAAATGTTATAAAATGATTATGAAATTGTGAAACTAAATTCATTTATGTTTTTAGACACAGGGGCGTCTTAAACATAGTGTAAGTGAGTGAAGTTCTACATTCGTGTTAATAGTGTTAACCCAAAGCCCCCTGCCCTTATCATGATCAACACAGGGGTTTGTGCCATAACCTAAGTCAGCTGTGCATATCAGCCAGGCAGGTGGGGTTAGCCTCCTTTGTGTTGCTGTGGCGTAGGCTTAGGGTACCTTTAGCATCAAATAACTGTGCTTTGTCACGCTGTCTAAAAGCACAGGAAATGACGCCCTGAGATGAGAATGCACATTTTAAGCAGCCCAAAAATAAGAGTAAATGTTGTTTTTCATCTGACCTCTCTGGTAAACATTTTAAATGCTTTTTAAAAAATCAAATTAAAATGAAATATCTTATCTGAGGACAATGGGTTTTGTGGGTACTGGGCTAAAGTTGTTTAATTTATAAAACAAGTACAAAAAACTAAATTTGTGCAGAAGACCCTCAGATGATCGACCTTGGTTGTTTAAATAATAAAATGTTAATAATTTTTAATGGAATTAACATTTTTCGTAGTGGGACATTTTTTGGCCCAAATCTCAAGAATCAGTGAGCTGTTGTACCTGCTGTAATGTAATTTATTTGTATTTAATTTCCAGAGAGTGATCCAGCTGTAGTCTACTCAGCAGTGAGAGGAACAGGAGACGTCACTTATGGACAAATAGCCATCAAACCACAGAAGGCCGAGAGGTACAGCTGCTCTTTATTTATGAAGTTTGGTCAGAGAAAGGCTCTCAGACACTTTGTATTGCTTTCAGATATGTTTTCAACCTGTAAATCATTTTATTAAATTTTTAAACTCCTGGACTTTAATAGCTCCTCTGTTTCATCTGACTTTCTGCTCATTAAGAATCTATATATAACATATCTGTGAAAAATCTTTTACCAGCTCAGACGTTTCTTAAGTTTTACTAGTGCGACCTGATTCAGTGAATCTCTAGTTTGAAACTCTTGTTAGTTCCTTTGAACTCAGTGAAGCAGAGTTGTTGTCTGCTGATGGAGTTTCTTTGTCAGTTTCTCATGTTGTTTGAACTGTTTGTGTTTGTGTGTTCAGAGTTTCCAGCAGAGCCAGAGGTCGTCTACTCTTCACTGAGGTAGACCTTCACACCTTCACACCAGTCCAACCACTGAGGTCCAGCTGGTCTGGAACTGGTCCCAAAGCCGGTCTCCTCAGTGAAGGTCTTGAGTTTACTTCACTCATCCATCCACAGACTTTGTTTTTGGTAACGTCACGTTGTTTTGTGGGCAACAACTAACTTAACCATTATTTGTGTTTTATTTATGTTTTATTGTTTCTCGTTGGCACAGAAACTTGTTTCTTTGTTGGATCAATAAACTTTGTCTCGTTCCTGTTTTTCCCCTGTGGTTCTCTTAGTTTCACAAAGCTGTTGGATTTGACTTGTAAGTTTTGCTGTGGCTAACCGATACAGACATCCGAAACACACTCCTCTACAGTGCAGATCAGCATGAATGTATTTCAGCTTAAGTACACTGTGTCCTTAATTAGATTGATTGTTTTTTTTGTTTATTGGCCTAAACAGGTTGTGAATGCAGATTCACCAATAATGAAAAATCCCTCCATCCATCGTCAACCGCTTATCCTGCATACAGGGTCGCGGGGGACTGGAGCCAGCACACATCACAAAACAGCGCGAGGGCCGGCTTGACTGAGAGAGAGAGAGAGAGAGAGAGAGAGATCGCGAGCATTGCTCACAGCTTCAGGGCTCGTCAGCGACTGCTAATTTGTCCCCCAGCAAAATTGTAATCAAAACATTTAAAATGTTGTCGGTCAGCGTCTGGTCAATGAACTTTAGCTACACAAACGGTTAACAGTCGCCACAAAGTAGTGAGAGAATAACATGACACACCTGACTGCAACACAGACACCTGTCTCTCTCTCTCTGCTGTCTCTGTCCCCCTCAGAGACACTTTGAACTGTTTGACTGTCTCTCTGCTCCAGGATGCTTCATTCCCTCTGAAACGGCTCTGAGCTGCACTTTATCAGAGGTGCTGAAGGGAACCTGTGTGTGGATGGGTGGTGATATTTCTGTCTGATCACAAGTTTTAAGTTTGGGTTTTCTACCTCTGATGAAGAGCAGTGAGCTTGTCTGATCCAGCACAGTCCCTGACGGGCTCTGTGTCTGTCAGACGGTCTAAAGGGGGAAGCAGCCTACGACCACATCAGCAGAGCAATAACGCAGGGTGAGGCACAGCAGAAAGGCAGGTAGATTATGTTAAAATGACTTTTTTAAACATGAGCAGGAAAGCTGCTGAAACACAGGAGTTATTAAGGTGCAGGTGTTTATAACTGAATTAAAATTAATTCATCATTAAGGTGAAAAGGTGCCACATGCACATTTAAAGACTTTAGGTTACTTCAGTCATGCCTGTATGTGTGTGCTGACTCAGCAGGGATGAAATAAAATAAAAACAAGAGAAACATGTTTGACAGCAGTACAGAATGCCTGAGAGTCTTACAGCACTATGTTACACTATTGTTTTCATTTTTTGAATTGTCACCTGAATTTTGTGTTTCCTTTGATATAAGTAAAGACATTTCCTCAACGAATTGATGCAGAAAAAATCACCAGAATGCAGGAAATGAAGTGTTTAAAGCCCAAATTGTTGAGGGAGAAGGACCCACACATCTTTTTAAAAAAAGATTATCAGTAGTAATTAAATGTAAATGCTCCGTACTTGTATAGCACCTTTCTAGTCTTTTCAACCACTCCAAGCGCTTTTACACTACATCTGCATTCACCATTTACACACATTCATACACTGGCGGAACAGCCACCAGGGGCAATTAGGGGTTCAGTGTCTTGCCCAAGGACACTTCGACACAAAGCTTGGGGGAGCCGGGGATTGAACCGCCGACCTTCCGATTAAACAGCCAACCCGCTCTACCTCCTGAGCCACAGCCAGTCAATTATAAAAATCGATAATAATGCCATGATTAATATAATGTAGCTCAATGATTTACGGTTCGTTGACAATGATACAAGGTAGTAGTTGATACAAGTATGTCTCCAGAATGCAGGAAATTAAGTGTTTAATGTTTAAAATCTTCTGGGTTGGACCCCCAGACCGCCCTACCAACTATTTAGGCAATTCATTTTTTCCCCAAATACTAAGCCTATTAAAATATATTGTTGTCTTGTTGTCATGTCCCCACTATTGTGCAGTGCCAAGTCTCATTGGCTAAGAGTTTTGTCAAACCCCTAATCTAAGTCCTCAAAAGCAAAGATGGCGTATTGGTGAGGGATGTCTGATGTCGGTGGGCCGCCTGGGCCAAAAATGCCAGGGCTGATTTTTTTCTGTTTATTCTTTAGAAACCATGAGCATTCTGGTGAATTTTTTTCGCACCAATTAATGGTGGAAATGTCTTTATTGATATAGGGGGAAACAAATTCAGGAGGCAATAAATTATTTAATGAGGTTAATCAATTCAGTTCTAAACTCCTGTGTTTCAGCAGTTTCCTGCTCATAGTCAAAACTTTCTGCAGATTCAGAATCTCTCTCTCATGTCTGTTCTCTGACATGTTGAGAAAAAATATTACGAGACAAACGTCATAATTTAATGAGAATTCATAAGCATTTCTAAATGTTTTGTTTCAACAGCCTAGAAAACGCCCTGGTGTCCCCTCAGACCATCTGATCGACAGTGTCAGGTGAGAGTGTGCAGCAGTGATGAAATGTTTACATGGTTCATGAGTCAGGTAGGAAGCCCCGCCCAGGAAGTTCAGAACTGGCTCTTGCGGTGACGTAGGTATGTGTGCTCATGCTGTAGTCAAAGCCCTTTCTGACATGGCAGCGCCAGTAATAAGGGGCTAACTAACTAACTAAACTAAACTAAAACAGGAAGTAAATCTAACAGAAACACAAGAAATTATATCAAATCAGTAAAATAAATCAATATCAGCAAAACAAGACTAGAAACATGGCAAACAAACAAAATGACAAAAGTAAAACACACTACAGAGATGATGAAAAAAAGAGGAGATGAATACAGGAAACAAATACAAAACGCACACAACCAACCCAAACCTGTGACACCTCTGCTAATTCATCAGAAAGTGAACACATACCCAGCAGAGTTAGTTTAACTGTCAGTGAACGCATCATATTCATGCTATAATTGGCATTCAATGCCAGTTGTTATTTTATTTTTCATCTCAGTATCTCCATTTAGTTTTCTGTGTCTCTTCACATCATGTTCTGGCTCAGAGCCTCGTTTTAAAACTGAATATTTCAGCTTTGATGCAACTAAACAACTAAAGTGTGGAGCGGAAACCACAACCCTGCCAGCCACAGTCACAGAGGGAGGTGGGTTTTTTATTTATACATGAACATGAACTGATCAGAGCGCAGATCTAATATAACAAAGTGTCAGGATGAAAGAAACACTGTGGCTGCTCTGTAAGTACACTCTCAAACCATCAGCAGAGAAAATCAAGATACTGAGACGAATGAGTTTGTTTTTTACAGCATTGGTTGGCTCAGACATGCTCCTGTAACACTGACGGTTTTCAGAATATTACTTTAAGAGGTTGTAATTTATGAGACTGCTGTTGGTTTTCTTTATAGTGGATCAGTTTTAATGTTTCAACACAACTTTATGTCTTCATTCAGTAACCACACAAAGATCACTGTGTGCTGCTCTCTGGTGTTTCAAATGTCTTAAATTATCACAAAGTCAAACCAACCTGAGTGTGATTTCTCTTTAGTTCTGACCTCACTGCTGAGCTGCTCAACAAACCAAGGTGTGTAAACCTCTTTTATCGTTGCCCTAACTGACTCTGAGAAACTCTGATAGAACTGAGGACACAGCTGGTTGATCAGACACCCAATAGTACCAGGAGCCATCAATACTTTTACTTTTATCACCGTTAATAAAACCTGCTAATGTACTCTCATGTAGGTCAGAGGGCTGTTGTAGAGTCCTGGTTTATAGGGTTAATGTATCGTTAATATTTTTTTCTGATTCCACTGTGATTAACGACAAATGATTTAATGACAGCAGCATTAAGAATTAATGTATAGTATTGACAGTCAAAACAAGACTTAATATGTGTAGTATCAATACTTCAGGCATCACTCACTCAGCTCTATTCTCTGCAGGACAAATGTCACATCAAAGTTTGTCTGTGTGAGAGCTCATTTAGCTCTTTCAGATTCTCAAAACAGCCAGTTTAGTTAAATCCAGTTAAGGTGAAGGGGAAGAATCATCTTGTCACAAAGCCTGGAACCACAAATATGAAAAATAGGTCACAGGTGGAAACTCAGATTACAAGGAATATTTTAATTGCTTTGGTCTAAACTAACCTTTAATCAAGAAATATGTTTTGAATTTCAGTCTTTCTTTTGGTCCTTTATTTCGTGTTTCCTAAACTGCACATTGAAGGTAACTTGATTTTAAATCCATCTCCCTCCAGCCTCTCTGACTGTGAGTCCCAGCAGCTCTCAGTTTTTTAAAGGAGAGTCTGTCTCTCTGAGCTGTGAGGAGGACGACAGCTCTGCTGGATGGACGCTGAGGAGGAACACAACCAGAGAAACCAGGACTCAGTGTGGAGCTGACTGGGGAAGATCAGCTGGTTCTTCCTGTATCTTCATCTACATCTTCCCATGGGACAGTGGAGTTTACTGGTGTGAGTCCAGAGAGGGAGCAACCAGTAACACCATCAACATCACTGTCACTGGTAAGATCAGACTGTGGAGTTAGTGTTGATGAAGCTGTGTGTAAATGATGAAATGCTGTAGTTTGTCTCTGTGTTGAGATGGACCAGTGATCCTGCAGAGTCCTGTCCTCCCTGTGATGGAGGGACATGATGTCACTCTGCACTGTAAAACAGAGACCCCTCCCTCCAACCTCCCAGCTGGTTTCTATAAAGATGGCTCCCTCATCAGGACTGAGCCTACAGGTCACATGACCATCCACCAGGTTTCCAAGTCTGATGAAGGCCTCTACAAGTGTGACATCAGCGGTCATGGAGAGTCTCCATCCAGCTGGATCTCTGTCACAGGTGAGGAGGTTAGCATTGATTTCAGGACTTATTTCATACAGAGATTCACCTGACCAGGTGGATTCTCTCTACAGGTAAACCTACAACCACAGTGTTACCCACTTCTGTATCCCCACCTTTTCCATCAGCTTCCTCAGCCTCCCTCCAGCTTGTGTTCAGACTGGTCTGCCACCTGGTGGTGTTCTGTCCGTACTGCATCTCCACTGTCCTCATGGTGTCTTTATATCGACGCAGGCCAACAGGTAACACTGAATCATTCACTGACCTTTCAGTCAATCAGTGTTGTTGATGTTTGACAGTTGTCTCTAACAGAAGCTGATAAATGGATCTATATTTTCTTTCTAACCTGCTCTGATTGCAGGACATGGCCGGGCCGTCTCCATGGTGATGACCTCTCCAACCCGGACTGAAGAGGAACTGAATGATGGCTATGATGATGTCAGCACTTTTGTCACCACAGAGCATCACTTCTGAGCTGATCCAGTGTGTTCAGTGTGTTCTGCTTCTTAATGAAGCTAAAATGTTTGAGTCATCAGCAAATAAACCTCAGATTTCCTTCATGGATCACAAACAGCAGAGGATAGGAGATGTTGAACTCCGGATCTCAGACTTCAGCAGCAGCGACAGTCTCACTTTAAACTCTTCTAATCTTGGACTGTAAGCAGCTGTCTGAGAGCAGTTATCAGGTTTAACTCTGTCAGGTTTAGTGAAGAACGATCACTCAGAGAAAGACAGACTCAGGTGAACTTGATTCATTATACAGGTGTAAATGTGTTGTAGACAGAAGTCGACATTTTTTGCACCAAATAAGAACTGATACTTGTTCAGGTTCTGGAGGGAGTTATGTGGTTTTCATGTTTGTTTGGTTAAGATGGTTCATATCAAACAATTACCTCATAGAGACAGCGGAGTTTAGCCAGTCAAGCAATGAGGTTTCTTTAGATATATTAAGAAATTATGTTAACTTAATTATTCAGTAAAACCATATGTTATAACATGGTACAAAGTTGTTTACATATCATTATAAAACGCAGATCTAATATAACAAAGTGTCAGGATGAAAGAAACACTGTGGCTGCTCTGTAAGTACACTCTCAAACCATCAGCAGAGAAAATCAAGATACTGAGACGAATGAGTTTGTTTTTACAGCATTGGTTGGCTCAGACATGCTCCTGTAACACTGACGATTGTTCAGAATATTACTTTAAGAGGTTGTAATTTATGAGACTGCTGTTGGTTTTCTTTATAGTGGATCAGTTTTATTGTTCCAACACAACTTTATGTCTTCATTCAGTAACCACACAAATATCACTGTGTGCTGCTCTCTGGTGTTTCTAATGTCTTAAAGTATCACAAAGTCAAACCAACCTGAGTGTGATTTCTCTTTAGTTCTGACCTCACTGCTGAGCTGCTCAACAAACCAAGGTGAGAAAACCTCTTTTATCGTTGCCCTGACTGACTCTGAGAAACTCTGATAGAACTGAGGACACAGCTGGTTGATCAGACACCCAATAGTACCAGGAACCATCAATACTTTTACTTTTATCACCGTATAAACTGCTAATGTACTCTCATGTAGGTCAGAGGGCTGTTGTAGAGTCCTGGTTTATAGAGTCAATGCATCGTTAATAGTTTTTTCTGATTCTACTGTGATTAATGACAAATGATTTATTGACACTCAAACCAATATGTGTAGTATCAATACTTAAGGCATCACTCGCTCAGCTCTATTCTCTGCAGGACAAATGCCACATCAAAGTTTGTCTGTGTGAGAGCTCATTTAGCTCTTTCAGATTCTCAAAACAGCCAGTTCAGTTCAATCCAGTTAAGCTGAAGGGAAAGAATCACCTTGTCACAAAGCCTGGAACCACAAATATGAAAACAGGTCACAGGTGGGAACTCAAAATACCAGGAATTGTCACGATGCGGTGCAGGGTTGTGTGTGGTGAGCAGGTAGTAGGACCCAATTGCAGGACACACAGGGCGGAGCAGGTAAAGTTCAAAAGGATTCATTAGACAAACAAAAGGTGAGCACATTTACTGGCAGAGTGGCTGATAACCAAAACGAGTGCAAAACAAGGTATCCAAACAAAATCCAACAGAGACACTCAAAAAGCAAACTCCAACAAACCATAAACGAGGCAGGACAGGGCACAAGACGAGACAGAGCAACAAACTGGTACACAAGGTTACACGCCATCACTAACTGTAATGACTGGACAAGGACTAACAGGAACAGGAACGGGAGCAACACAGGTGACAAGGGTCAAGGTAACGAGGCAGGCAGAGAGACAGCAGGGAAAACAATGAGAGGCAGGCAGAGGCAACAGGGGCAACAAAGAGGCGAACAGGCAGTGTGTTAACTGGGGGAACAAACAGAACACTAGACAGGCAGACACGGGGCAAAACACAGAAGTACACAGACCAGGAGAAAACACTTTGACATGTACTATGGTACAGGACTAAGAACTAAAGACACAACCTAGGAACTAAGATACGAGACAAGACAGATATGAAGTAACTTACAGAAGTGGATGAATGCAACGAACAAATTAGATAATAAATGAAACTGGCAACCAGACAAACAGAACCTAAGCATGATGGTAGAGAACTGGACATGAGGGACAGGACAAAACTAAACCACTACTAAGACAGGACAGATCAGAACCACCACACCGAACCAACAGGAGACTTGACAAGACCACAGATAGACAGGACTGAAACCCAAAACCCAGAAATAAAAAAAGCAATATCAAAATACAGAGAAGGTATGGCCAAAATAATCAAACACAGACAAGCTCAGGACAGGATTGTGACAAGAATATTTAATTGCTTTAGTCTAAACTAACATTTAATCAAGAAACAAGTTTGGAATTTCAGTCTTTCTTTTGGTCCTTCATGGTGTCATTTACTGTTTCCTAAACTTTCCTAAAGATGGTTCATATCAAACAGTTACCTCCTAGAGACAGCGGAGTGTAGCCAGTCAAGCAATGAGATATCTTTAGATTGATATTAAGAAATTATGTTAACTTAATTATTCAATAAAACCATATGTTATAACATGTTACAAAGTTGTTTATTTGTCATTATAAAACACAACATTGTATAACAAAAAGAGAGTTTGAAGTCCAATCATGCCACACACAGAACTTAAATTAAGTTTTATAAACTAGATTTGGGAATAAAGACGACGCCTTGAACACATCCCATTTCTGTTTTAAGTATTTAAGCAAACCTTATCCTTTCTCTACCTCTCTGACTCACATTTTACTTGATCTCCCACAGACATGGTAGAACATACTCACATTAAACGATGGACCAGGAGCGCATTCTCAATCCCTCAGACGGCAATCAGTTTGAAGGAGTTTGGCAGACTACCGAAGACTTGGAATTATCACCATCTTCTAACATCCTACCTTTTCCGAAACTTCATTAGCGGTCAGCTCCCCTGCGCTCTCGGCCTTCATCCTCTGCCAACTCCACCAAAATCTAGCTTTTGCCATCTAGGTGGGAATCCCAGGGTACCTCACGAAACGATACATGGCTCACGACAATATTAATATCACGATACAGCCATTCTGGGATAACTGATATATCGCTAGACAATCCTAAAATGATACATCACAATATCTAACTATGAATACAAAACGCCTATGAAAGAGTTTTCTCTTTATTTGCTGCATCAATGCGCTCTTATCTCAGTGAGATGACGGCGTGACAAAGCGTAATCATTTGATGCTAAGCTTACCCTTCAGCGTCCGTATAAAACGCCACTGTTTGCTATGTCGCAGTGTTGTGTCTGAAACATGGGGCCAGTAGAGGGCCTGCTCTCTTCTCTGCCAACATAGTAAACTCAACAAATAATACTCTATTAGTTTTCTTCTTTAGTCAATTCTTTGGTGCCAAAAAACTTCACTGGAGACGGTCAAGAGTCGGTGCAAAAGAGTTTATTCCGAAAAAGGACAGATAAACCCGAGTAACATCCCCTCACATCTCAGGATGGAACCAAGTTGTGGTCAGCGAACACAGCCTTATATTCACCCTAAACTCCCATAAGTGGGTGTTACCCTTTAACTCCACTGCACATCCCGCCTGAACAGCTTTCTCTTTTTTCTATATTTCTGCCTGACCAATTTCTCTGCTCTTAGGCACATTAAAGGGGCACAAATAAATACTGAATAACATGGTAAAACATTGGTAATCACAACCTACAATGAAAAATAAACTACTAATAATCACATTTTATAACCTATCCCTACATTGGAGAAATGACATCAGTTGTCAATCCCTTTACCCTGGGAGACCACCTGTCTTTTGCTCAAAACTAAAGTAAATGCACTTTAAATAATTAAAACATTTTTATTTTGACTTTCTTTCCCCGAACTTCAGTCACCTCAGTTAGGCTGTGGCTCAGGAGGCAGAGCAGGTTATCCTTTATAAGATCAGTGGTTCAATCCCCGGCACCTTCAGGCTACATAACAAAGTGTCCTTGGGCAAGAAACTGAACCCTGAATTGTTCCACCAATGTACGAATATGTGTGAATACGATGTAGTGGAAAAGCTCTTTGAGTGTTCGGAAAGACTAGAAAATACATACAAATACAGAGCGTTTACATGCATCCACCCACCACCCCGCCTACAGGACTTTGTCCCTCTTTATACTAAATCACCTGACTTCTTCTGCCACTAGAGGCAGCGGCCAAACTAAAAATGTAAAAATGTCATAATAAGCTGTAAAATAAATGACATGTACTCCCGGACGGGCTGGAGAATCAGACACACAGGTCAGATTTAGTAACATTTTTAGATGTTTTTCTGTGTAAAATCAGTGACAATACAAAACTAAAGATAAAATAAATCGTTAACATACTTTTTGTCACTCATTGTTTTTTCAGTACGGTGCACAGCAGAGACATGTTTCCTGTCTGGTTTTTACTTTTAAACATTTATTACTGAACAGAATTTCATCAGAACTTCACGCTGTGTTGTGGTCATTTCTATTTATTTATATTTAAATCATGCTGTTTGACTCTTGTTGCCCCGGCAACTTGTTTCTCTGCAGGATCAATAAAGTTCTTCTGGTTCTTGTTTTCCTCCTGTGGGTCTGTGGGTTTCACAAAGCTGTCGGATGGAAACTTCAAGTTCTTTGGTTTGGCTGAGGCGAACAGATACTCACCTCTCTTCAGTTAACTAAGATTAAACTAAACCGCAACCACAGACCTGAACAGCATCGACCTCATTCAGCTTCAGTTCAGAGTGTCTGTTTCTGTTAATAGAGTTTTGATTCTCAGTCTGTGAACTATGGAGGAGATTCAGTCTGTAAAGTTTCTTCTCTCAGTTATCAGAAATAAATCAGCAGGTTCTGGTTTTCATGAGAGTCTCAGAAACTCAGCAACATAATGAAGAGAAGCAGTCAGGTTCTCATATGAACACTGAAACAGGGTTTTCTGGCTGTAATAATAATAATAATAATAATAATAATAATAATAATAATAATAATAATTCTTTTATTTATATTTATTTATTATTTATTTATATAATTTCCTGCAGAGGCCTTAAAGCTATTAAACCAAAAAACATCAACAAAACAAAAGTAAAAGCGTCAAAGCAACAAATAAAAACAGGCCAACAAACTCTTCTGAAAGCTGATTTTCTTTTTATTTTATTGAGAAACTTTTTGTCATTATGTTTAAAAACATCCAGCTGAACAAACAACAGCAGAAGAAAGTTTAGCTTAGAAATGATGCAGCAATAACATCATTACGGTCCGTCCCTCACCTGAGTGGAGACGTCGTCATGGAAACAGCCGCGTTTCTTCCAGCAGAGCTCAATAATCGTTTTAATAATTAACCTGATAAATTAACCTGAAGAAAAGTTTTTTTGCTTTCAACTGAAGCATGTTGTGATTTGGACATCGACTGATTCAGTGACTGATGGATCAGCAGAGCAGGTAGAAGGTTGTGTGGATGCAAAGTCACCTCTTAGTCCAGACAGAAACATCTCAGCAGCTGCTGGATGGGTTGTGATGAAATGTGGTTCAGACCTTCATGTTGTCCTCAGAATAAACTGTAAGAACTTTGATCCTCAGACTTTTCCTCTAGCGCCATCATCAGGTCAACACTTCAATTTGTCCATAAACGTCCAGCTGCTGGTTTACTGCTCACTAACTGGTCCTCAGACCTCTGCATGTACATGATTTATTTAGTGATATGTTGTGTCTCTACAGTCCTGCAGCTGCACACAGACAACTTGTCATCACTGTTTAACAATTAATGGCTTAAAAAGAAAAGTCATTATATAAAATAACTAAAATAACTCATCACATGCTCTACAGCAGCTCCAACATTTAAAACAAGCCAATATTTGTTTAAATGTTCAACACACTCAGTAACATGTAGGATCCATTAAATATAAATCATTCTGGTTGTTGGAGAAATGCTGCAGCAGCTTCCTGTTTGTTCTGTCTGTCAGCAGTCAGTGCAGCAGCTGAGCCAATCACTGACTGATGATATGAACATTTAGCCAATCAGGTGATGAGACGCACTTTGTAAAGCTCTCTGGGTAAAAGCTCCTTATAAACATGCAGTCAGACAGCCAGCAGGGGGCAGCACAGGAGCTTCTCTCAACACATTCAGGTTCCTCTGGGAACAGACTCAACCAAACACACAGTGACCAATGTTTTCTGTAAATTTAGTGCAGACTGCTGGAATAAATGTTGAATGTTGAAAGTGACTATCGGAGAGTAAACATTCAAACGGCTCAGTAAAGATGGAGGACACGAGGCGGCTGCTCCTCTGTTGTATCAAAACACCTTCGGCTTTTTAAATCTTTCTTTCTGAGTTTTATTATCAGCTTAAATAAGCTTCAAACTGCAGTAAAATATTAAGTGAAAGCTTCTGAATCCCAACTTTCTGTTTTGTTTCCTGAGAATCACTGCAGAGAGATAAAACCTGTTTCTGTGTTCAGAGTAACTCACAGCCAGGTTCAAACTCTGACTTTCTGCTTTAAGAAGGAAACAACACGTTCTCATCCCAGGACTCAGGAACAAGGTTCCCTTCAGCTGGGTTTCCTCCATGTACTGTTTGAAGTTATTTTTATGAAATGTCATGAAGTCACAATTACTCGACTCTGTGAAGGCTTTTAGTTTGACGGGACAGTAAAGACACATCAGCAGAACGTATCTGAGCAGAGGCAGAGAGACGAGCAAGAGAAAGGTAGATTTAACAAGCTAACGTTAATTTGGGCTTCAACATCAAACATTTCCAACATCAGGGAAAAACCTTTTCTGTTTCAGGTTGTTCTACTGATGTTACTCAGTTCCAGTTCTGCACACTGCGTCACTGGGCGTGTTGGAAAACAGCCTGTGTGACCTGAAGCTGCAGAAATACTTTCACTTTCCATTAGTGACGTGTTAAAGTGTGTTTAGTCTCTGCAGAGCAAATGTAGGCTGCACACTGTTTCTAAGTCAGATGATCTCTGGACTGATTCTGATGAATTAGCAGAACCTCTCGTCACACAGAGCCTGGCTTTATTTTCTTCGCTTGGTTGCTTTTTGTTTTCTAACGATGATCATTAAATGAAACTGATCTTGGCTTTCAGTCAGACTAGCAGCTGTTCTGAGCTGCAGAGTGTTCAACAGTCCTGAGATGCTCAGGTCTCCCTCTGTATTTAGTCAACAGCGGCCTGTTCCCGTGTTGCTGCCACAAAAATTCTTTGAGTTGTAAAGTTTATGTTCATAGATGCTTCAGGAATAATCAGATGTATCGGCTACCTGTGCTGCTGGAGAAGGCAGATCATACGCAGCTCCCTCAGTAACAAAGCAGGTGCTTTGGTTGTCTACAAGATAACAACAGACTACAGGCAGCAGCAGGCGAGGCAGCGAGTGGGATGTTTTAAAGTGATCGTATCGATGCCTTCATGCAGGTTAAAGAAAGTAAAATAATTGTATTAAACAGAAAAAGCTAAATTAGAGTTCAGGCCGATCAACAAGCAAAGTGCATTCTCTAGAAATAACCGTGTTACACAGCGGCTGTTTGTAACTGATGCAGATGAAACACTTAGAACAAACAGAGAAGAGCTCCGGCCTGCACAGACTGAACAATATTAAAACACAGAGGAACTTGTTCTTTTTAAAACTTTATTTGAAACAGACTGAGAGCTGGATCTCTTTTTAGGCTGTGCCCTGTGTAACATGTTAACATGTACAAACAAGTAAATATATAAAAACAGATCAAAACATTTCAAAGCAAAATGTACAATTCTAGTGGAACAATAACAAAACATTTCATACTGATTCTTTAAAACAATGTTTTGCTTGAGTTTGGTCTGCAGTTTATTCCATAAATATGGAGCGAAGGAACTAAAAGCAGTCCTGCTCAGCTCTGTGGAGACCACTGGAGTCTCTACTGTAATCCACGTCTGTGGTCTAGTGTTTTGTATTTGTTAATTTAGTGGAAATTAAAGTAGATATTTGTGGAGGTTTTTCTAAAAGAAGAGTTTTATGGATAAAGAAGAGAGCATGTTGCTCAGCCTCACAGAGAGAGAGGCCCATCCCACATTTTGATTACAGTGATAATAACAGTGACTGTTGTCAGTGATAAACCTGAGGGCACAGTGGTGAACAGCATTCAGGGGTTTAATGTGTGTGGTAAGGTAGGTGACTGGTGCACATGCATGGTCATCAGTGTTGGGCAAGCTACTTGGAAAATGTAGTGAGCTAAGCTACTAGCTACTCTACGTTAAATGAAGCTTCACTACACAGAAGCTACCCCCCAGTGAAATGTAGCAAGCTAAGCTACAGCAATGTGGCAAAAGTAGCTTAGTTACATCTAAGCTACTTTTAATTTTTTAATAGTTTATAGTTAGGTCATTTATATATAAATATTTATATACACACACTCTCACACACAACATAGGCCTAGTTTATATTGATCCAACTTCATTCCACAGTAGCAAAAGAAGAAAGACTAAAATCCTGCTCCAAACAGTGTGTGTGAGCGCTGAATCAGACACAGAAACTCTCCTACTTGTAGCGGCCTATTTTCAATTTACGCCCTTTTCATAGAAGTTTGGCCAAATCTCCATTATTCTGTTTGTTAGTGGATCATTCAGAGCACCTGCTTGACCGGGAGTGTTGCACTCGTCAGCAGGGATTGAGTGCAGCTGTGTGATTCCCTCTTGGCCAATCAGAATATGGCGGCGCCCACTAAGAAAGGCATAAGAAGAGGCGCCAGCACACAGAAGGAGAGCCCATATACATTCTTAACCCTGTGCAGTGAAGAGTCTCTTCAGACAAAGCCAGCCTAAATCTACCCTTTTAGAAGATCCCTTTTGCTGAACCCGAGTACTCTAACCTGTAGCTCAGAGTGACTTATTGCCCCAGCCCTGGTGTTGGGGAAAATACAGGTTCAATTACCTGCTGTCTTCACGAGGCCCATATTGTTTCATTCACAACCCCTTTCACTCTTATTCTATTGTGTTATTCTTATTCTTATTACTTATTTGAAGAGGCATTTGTTCATTATTGAAGAGGCATTTTTTTCCCATTAGCTTTCTTGTTAACCCCTAAAAAGGGATACCTTACTTTTATTTATTATGAGGTTGGGAACCAGACCTCAGGAAAAAGTTCACTGAGGCCTGTGAAAAAAAGTACCGCCACATACTTACTGCCCTATCAATGCTTCTAAATGTACTTCCTCATGCAACAAACAGAGAACCATTGTTGTTTGTATAAAGCTACTTAATTATCATATTATTAATTAATTTAATTAAATAATTATTAATTAACTGTATATTTTTTTATAGTTTATATGTGACTTTGTGCTCTGGCAACATTGCAATCTAAACAACCTAAACATTCATGGCAGAGAGAGAGACACTCGGTCGCACGTGTCGTTATTCCCCTGCAGCAAAGTCGCAAACATCAACCCAAGGATCAGTATGTGATGTCACCATCACATAGAAGCGCTTCTGCCGGCTGCACATACAGGTCCGTGTGTGGCGGTGGTGTCACTTACTGATCCATCAGAAATGCTTGTGAAAATGTAGCGTGTGTGGAAGCTACCGCGCTACTCGGTCAATAAGAGAGCTTCATTACTGAAAAGTTATTTCGATTCCGAAAATATAAACGCTACCACCAAGCTACTGAGAAATGCAGTTAAACTAGTAACACACTACTTGTAGCGATGCTACTGCCCAACACTGATGTTCATATGACTTTATCATGTGACCTGCAGCTAATTAGGAAGTAATAAAAGGTCTGCTAGTCTCAGTGGAGAGGCCTTTGCTTTCCACTGAGCACACCTTGCAGGGTAACAGCCAGACATGAGTGTCCCGTCCTTCATGGAGGGAACTAGAGAAGATTCATGGTAATGCCCTTCAGCATTGCAAGCTGTATGGTGTAGCATCGAATGGTTTCAGTTTTTTTTCATCCATGTGACCTTTTGTCTGTGTGTTACTGGTACTTGCTATGCTAGTAGCATTTTCTTAACCTGTTTGTTCTGTTTAGTAAAGATTATTTGTATGTTTCAGTCTACAGCTGACGTGGCCATAAATCAGCGGCTGTGGATGTAGGGATTCGGAGATACTGGTAAATGATATAGATGTGTCTATCTGTGTACCTTAATGAGTCGTAGCCCTGGTATTTCTAATGCCCCTCCCGCTGCCTTACTGTGCTACAGAATTTTGGAAACTTTGCGAAGTAGGCAAATATTTCACTCTTCTGTTAATCATGTGAAAGGCACTGTACTTGCAGCTGATATCTTGCGTTTTGTTTGTTGAAAGGCAGACCAGGGGCCTGTTCTTCGTACGTTGCTTAAAACATCCGAGATCAAATGAGACATCCAGGATAATATCATCGGCCTAATCATGATCTGGCTAATTGGGTTCTTCGAACACACCTGCCGGTTATGATTAGTATAGCTGGATTGAGTTATCAGAGATAATTGTGCGTTCATGCACTGGTTTAAAAGGGGACATGTATCGATAGTAGAAACATTGATCAGCAACGCTGCTATTGGCTGTTCACCATGGCCAAATAGCGCGCAGTCTTTCTCCGCTGCAGAGCAAGAGTTATTGCTAGAAGGATATACAGAATTTGAAAACTTAATTAAAACGCCAGGGAACACCTCAAAGTGTGCAAAAGCCAGGAGAGAGGGCTGGCAAAAAGTTGCAGACAAATTAAATGCGTAAGTGCTCCATGTTATGATCACTTATTACAGTATATATTCTTGTATTTTAATAATTTCATAATTGCTTAATGTCAGAGCCACCTCAGGACCCACTAGAACATGGGAACAAGTGAAAGTGAAATACAAGAACAACCTGTGGTCTGAAGTGGCTTGGAAATACCACAAAACCCCTTAAAAACTGCTTGAGTGCCAGATAGGCTACACTTTGCGAATGGCACGACAGACAGCACTTTCCGCATCTCCAATAGTGCAAAGGAGCGTGCCACTCGCAAAAGAATCTCAGGGCAATGCACACAGTTTGTGCCGTTGTTAAAGCTCCCGGCGAGTCGAACTTTTAGCGTGTGGTTCCAACAAATTAATGATGTATGTGACACCCTCACGAGAAAAGCGATATCTCTCAATAAGAATATTATCGGCTAAGCTAATGGATCCTGTCTATCTGCATATACAGCGATTAATTGAAAAGCTCTTGAATTATTCTGCCACCTTCAGCAACGGGTTCTTCTCGTAAAAGCGGACAAGACATGGCTGCGAAAGACTTCCTGTATCACCTCAGCTTATAAAACCGGGATCTAATCCTGTTGACATGAAATAAGCCTGGTCGCGAGCAGGTTCAAGCTTACGCACCTGTTGCTATGACAGCAAGTCCAGGATGAGCGTCGAAGAACCAAACAATCCAAGATCATGCCAAATGCTAACAATCAAATCCAGCTAAGTGAGTTAGCGGCGATGCGAAGAGCGGACCTCAGGCCAGCCACTGTTTTCTATTGTTTTATCTTTTGTTTTCAAGTCAATTTTAAGAGGTCTGTTGCTCAGTTTAGTGCCCCACTATGAGTAGAATTGTTATCCTGCATTGGGTACTGAATGTCATATTTTTTGGATGTTTGATTAAATTCAGGTTGCTCTTCTCTCTGTATACCCACAGTTTGACTTTGTTCAAGGCTGGGTCTTTATCGGCACACTGCCTTTGGTTCCGTGTTGAGTCTGCACTGGGTGACATTCTGTAGTGGTGTGTATACTCAACTTAAACATTGCATGGTATTTTGCAGTGAATAGTTTAGATGTGGAGTGTATAGTGCATGTGCTTTTTGGTTTTGGGTTTGCTGTTCTCCCTTTTCTGTCTACCATAGTTGCTGATTGGGGTGGTTTGTACGAGCCGACCTGACCTTCCTACCCTAGGAGAGTAACACTGTTTTTTCTAACAAATTTATTATCAGGCTAATTTTACTGAATCTGCTGGTATTTTAAGGGGGATTTTAACAATATACTTTATAAAATTTACTGATTTTCATACAACACATGCCTCTTTGTAATTGTTCCTGTTCGGGGTAAGTCAGAGTTCACGACACACAACCATATATATATATATATATATATTAAGGGTTCTAACGGGTTCCTCCTGCCCTTCTCAGGACGTGGCATAGTCAGGTCCAAAAAGGTATTCATTCTACTCTATTCTGCACCACATTTTTGGTGTTGTCGGCAGGATTTTCTTGATTTAAAAAAAAACGATGCATGATTTTTTGGTTGTATTTTATTTTAAATGTGTGATGGACTAGAAACAGTGGCTGGAGCTGGACTACAGGAAAAAGACCGTTGGACTGCTGAGGTCAACGTGTGATGGGGACTAAAGGCCAGTGACAACAAGTTCATCTCATTGCTTGTTTTCTGTGTTTATTGTATTTTTCTTCCCTTTGTCTGTCATTTTAAAGTTGTTAACTAAGCTTCTCAAATGAGTGTGGGTCAGGGAATGGAGGAACTCTTGGCTCTGCGTGAGGAGGTTCAGAGGTTACGGGTGGCTAATGAGCAACTTATTAAAGGATTAGACGCCAGCTCAGATACAGGTACTACTTCTGCTACCACTAGTACTAATGCTGATGGCCGATTTCCCAGGGATAATTTGGCTTCACCAAATTTGCTTGCAACACAAGCAGAATGTTTTATCAACAGTCAGAGAGAAAGTGCCTCTTAATTGAAAATGTTCAGCGTGCTTACCCCGATAGGTTGACCGACCCAGATATTCTGGTCAGAGACCAGTTTGTTGAACATGTGCATGATGTATCATTGCGGCGAGAATTGAAGAGCATTGTAAGACAATGGCCCTCCATTTTGTTCTTAGCCTTGCGACAGGAAGCCATTAGGTGGGTGGAGGAGGGTGAGGGACCCCTTAGGCAAACTCGAGCTGGACTTCATCCTTGTGGGGTTGATGTGAATGTAGAAGGGGCCTGTCATGCAGTGGGGGCTGGAAAGGGATCAGAGCTCTTTGTTTTGCAAGAACAATTTAACAAACAACAGTTGCAAATTGAAAGCATTGAAAGCAAGGGATGCCTTATTTGCCTCTTTGTCTGCAGCGCAGGAGCCCGATGGCTCAGACCTTGCTCCGAGCCTGTTGCTATCTCCCTCTCTTGTGACTGTTGACAATGGCGTGGCCTATGTACCTGTTGTTAATGTGGGAGTCACTGGGGCTACAGATCATGCAAAACAAGTGTTGGGTATGTTGCATCCAGTTGAGGGGATAGCGAAACAACAGCTGAGTTTCGAGGGAGGGAGTAAAGAGGTTGCCCAGGTGACTGTAATCAGCGCACAGGTTGTAGGAGGCCACACTGTTACCATCTCTGATACCATTGCGGCTTTAAAATGGCCAGGGCTTTCAGCTGCAGAAGAAAAACAGGCAAAAGAGTCATTGGAGAAGTATAATCATGTCATTGCTAAACATGAGGGAGATATAGGCTGCACAGATGAGATTGTACATGAGATACCACTTCTTGATGAGGCCTCAGTCCGATATCAAAGATCGATCAAAGATATAGGAAAATACCTCCTACACAGTGGCAGGCAGTGAAAGATCACACTCAGCAGCTCCTTGATAGTAAAGTGATTAGGGAGAACAGCAGCCCTTTCGCATCACCGATTGTCTTGGTGAGGAAGAAGACAGGAGAGCTAAGGATGTGTGTTGACTATCGGCTACTTAATGCTAAAACAAGGAAGGATGCGTATCCATTACCCCGCATCCAAGAGTCTTTGGATGCCCTTTCTGGTGCTCAGTGGTTCTCTACACTTGAACTGGAAAGTGGCTATAAGCTGTAGCTGAAAGAGACAAAGCTAAGACAGCCTTTTGTACCCTGTTTGGTCTCTTTGAATTTGAAAGAATGCCATTTGGCTAATGCAATGCTCATGGGACCTTTCAGAGGCTTATGGAAAGGATATTTGGTGATCAGAGTTTACAGTCAATCCTCCTATAATTGGATGTAAATGTAAATGCTCCGTACTTGTATAGCCTTTCCAGTCTTTTCGACCACTCAAAGCGCTTTAACACTACATCTGCATTTACCTTTCACTCACATTCATACACTGAGCCTAAGTGCTCAAACAGAAACTGACAGTCACACACATTCATACACTGGCGGAACAGCCGCCAGAGGCAATTTGGGGTTCAGTGTCTTGCCCAAGGACACTTCGACAATGCAGCCTGGGGGAGCCGGGAATTGAACCGGCAACCTTCAGATTAACGGCCAACCCGCTCTACCTCCTGAGCCAAAGCCGCTCTGGATGATGTCATTGTCTTTTCCTCCTCCATTGAGCAGCACTTGCAAAGGCTGGAGATGGTTCTCAGTCGCTTCCAACAGAAGGGTCTGAAGGCCAAACTAAGCAAATGTCATTTCTTTAGGAAGGAGGTGCAGTATCTTGGGCACCGTGTGTCCAGTGAAGGAGTGTCAACTGATCCGGAGAAGATCTCCGCTGTGGAGAACTGGAGGTGACCGCAGGATGTTACAGAAGTCTGATCATTTCTTGGCTTCTGTAGTTATTACCACCACTTTGTAAAGGGTTTTGCACAGTTAGCTGCCCCCTTGCATCAACTTGTGGCTGATGTCATTAAGGTAGCCAAACAAAGCAGAACAAGGCCAGCTGTAGTCCTACCTAGTATGTGGACTTAGAAGTGTGAGCAAAGTTCAGTGATCTTAAGAAGATGCTCACAAGTGCACCCATCATAACTTTTGCTGATTCCACCAAGCCGTTTGTCTTCGAGGTTGATGCCAGTCATCATGGGTTAGGGGCAGTCCTTTCACAAGACCACCAGGGCAAGTTAAAGCCAGTTGCCTATGCCAGCCGTTCATTGTGAGGTTCTGAGCATAACACAGAGAATTATAGCTCTATGAAACTGGAGCTGTTAACACAGCAGCAAGTTGGGGTCTTTCCGAGTGGATCAGTGGCTGAACTGTTAACCCTGCAGAGGGCTGATCCAACTGCAAGGGTGTTTCTGTCTTTCTGGAGGCTGGGAAAGCCACCAAACAAGAAACAGCATTTGCAACTCCCCGATGATGCCCAGCGTCTACTTCTGCAGTGGGATCGCATCCTGGAAAAAGATGGCCTGCTGTATAGACGTGCCACTGCTCCTCACGGTGAGTCGTACACTCAACTGCTTCTGCCTACGTGCCTTCATCAAGAACTCTTAAACAGCCTTCATGACCAACATGGACACCAGGGTGTGCAGTGGACCACCGGTATGGCAAGACAGAAGTGTTACTGGACAGAGATGGGATAAGAAATACAAAAGTACTGTCAAAACGGTAAAGATCTACCAGGGCGCGCTTCTTGACAGTCAGCCGCTGGAGATACTGCCACACACCGGAGAGAATGTGTTGGTTATGTCTGATGTCTTTTCTAAATACACACAGGCCGTGCCAACCAAAGACCAGAGTGCTGTTGCAGTAGCGATGATCCCAGTTGACAGCTGTTTAACTGGTTTGGGGTCCCCAGGAGGATATACTCAGGGGAGACATTTTGACATTTTGAGAGTGCCCTTATCCGGCAACTCTGCCAGCTATATGGGATTGAGAAATCCAGGACGATACCATACCATCCACAAGGAAATGGCCAATGTGAGAGATTTAACAGGACACTTCATGACCTGCTCTGACCCTCCCCCCTGAAAAGAAGCATGTGTGGCCAAAGTACATCTCTCACCTGCTCTTGTGATGAATGGATTCAGCCGCACCAGGAACGGCTTCAGGTAGCACGAAATCTGGCCCGAAGGAATCTAGAAGAGGCAGCAGAGTACCGCCAGAAGCACCATAACCAACATGCACGCGACCTTGGCTTCAGAGAAGGACAGTTGGTCTACTTGAAGGACCATCACAGTCAAGGTCGCCACAAAATTCAGGACATTTGGTCACCAGTCCTTTATGAAGTGGTTAGAGTGCCAACGGAACCTGGTGGACCATATACCATCACACTAGACGATGCACTGAGCTCCTCTCTCCTCTTCTCTCTTTCTCTCTGAGTGCAACCTCATCCCATTAATGCATGTTACTAACTTCGATTTTTTCTCCCTCTCCCGTGGTGCGTGTGCTTCCCCTCCTGTCACTTCCTGCGGGTGTTGCTGGCTCTGGAGCTGTGGAGTCTGGATCTGTGGTTGGGAGTCTCCTGCTGCCCCCGTGTTCCTGCTCGACGCGCTCTGCTACAGTTGCCACTGCTGTTACTAGTCCTATTGCACCTTTGTTGTCTGTACCTCTGTGTATACAGTGTAGGTTGCCTCCCTCTGCTCTCTCTCTCTTGCTCTCTCTCTCTCTCTCTCTCCCCCTCACCCCAACCGGTCGAGGCAGATGGCCGCCCACCCTGAGCCATGGTTCTGCTCGAGGTTTCTGCCTCTTAAAAGGAAGTTTTTCCTTGCCTGTGTCGCCTAGTGCTTGCTCTTGGTGGGAATTGTTGGGCTTCTGTAAAAAACTTCAGAGTACGGTCTAGACCTGCTCCTTATGAAAAGCGCTGTGAGATAACTGTTGTTGTGATTTGGCGCTATATAAATAAAATTGAATTGAATTGAATTGAACTAGCAGATGGCACTGGCAAGACGGGTGACTAGGACTGAGATGAGGGCAGCACAGCTCGAGACACTGCCCTCTGCACCAGCGATGCCTACACCACTCATACCATCTAGCCCTCAAGACAGTAACCCTGACAGCAGCGAAGATGAAAACACCCTGGCATGGTTGGGTAGAGAATTGCTTCCTCAGCCAGCTGCTGCAACCCCGCAGAATGTTCCAGAGTTCATCCCCAATAGAGCCTGGGACCCCCAAGGACCAGATAGTGGAGCTCTTCAGGCTGATCCTGCCAGTCTTCAAGGCAGGCAAGAGATGTCAGCAGTTCGGCGTACCACACAGGCTACTGCTGGGAAGAATCCGAACCCACAGAACTTGCCAAGATGCACAGTGTGAACTAACAACATGGTGGTGGAAGGGGCTGCTGCCCGCCTGAGGTAGTTAGTAATTCCCTGTTTAGACCTTGGTTGTGAGATGAGTTTCGGGGTGACATTTTTTTGGCGGGGTGGATGTGGTAAGGTAGGTGACTGGTGCACATGCATGGTCATATGACCTTGTCATGTGACAAGACAAGGAGCTATTTCTGAGTCCAAGATCATAAGATTGCTTCCGACAATACCTCTTTGTGTGGCGGTAAGAACAAGTTTATTTAAATATAATGCAGGAATTGCATAGAAGCAGTCATCTCAGATTGTTTCATTATTGCAACTGAGGAACTAGTTCAGGATAACGGGGAAGTGGCATTGAAGATGGGCCCTCATCAGTGTGGGAATTATACCGCGGCCACGCGGCCATGGCCGCCGTTGCCCTACACTTTGGCCGTCATGCCCCGTGGAAAAAAAAATCATCGTACGGCCACAGTGGCCTGTGTGCCCAGGCCCTGTCCAAGTTCCATGTATAAAGCTTCAGTGCAGCATAGTGGGATTGCTTTGAATTACAGCGATCCACCCAAGTAGGTCTCTGAACTTCAATTAGTTAGTGGATTCCGCAGGTGCAGTCAGTGTCATAATCACATCGATGATCTCACGCGCACGCCTCAAAACAGCAGTGCAAGAAGCATGTAATGTTAGCACATACAGAAGAACGACACTCACTCAGGTAAGCATCTGCACAGCAAACGAGCTAAGCTGTTTTGATATAAGTAACTGATTAATGTGGTAGGATTTGACTGAACGTAACATTTAGTATTACCGGTATTTGCCATTTTTGCATGGTGAACTAAGCTAGCTGTTAGCTCTCTGTCTCAATCAATCTCTCTCTCACTCACACACATTGACTACGTTTACATGCAGCCATAACCTGGTCGCGCACGGCCATGTAAACACCGGCCAAAACCCGGATATGCTCATAACCTGGTTTTTAAAAACCCGGTTATTACCCCTGGGGTACCCCTTTTCTAACCCGAAGTTAGAAGTTAGATGGGCGTCTGTAAATAACTTCAGAGTATGTTCTAGACCTGCTCTTTATGAAAAGTGCTGTGAGATAACTGTTGTTGTGATTTGGCGCTATAAAAATAAAATAGAAAATTGAATTGAATTGAACAATTTATAATTCTGATTTTTTTTTGTTTATTTTTGTTTATTTTTTATTTTGTTTATTTTTACCATGCAGACTCTTTTATCACTGTATTTTTTACTATAATTATATGTTATCGAATATCAAACACTGGAGAACTTGAAGCCATGAATAAAAGGGAGCAGTCCTGACTCAGAGTGTGGGGTGGTGAAAATAAAACGAGCTCAGAGCTGCATCATACCAAATCCCGCTCTCTAAATGTCTCTCCATGTTATTATCAGATTGCAGGAAAACTCCCGCACAACAAGATCAACAGCTCTGATCATTTCTTCATTGCTGATATGTGAAATACAAACATGTAGCTGACAGAGTGGTTACAGGTCACTCTACAGATTAAGATTGTGCATACCTACATACAACACACTTATACATATTTACCTGCCAACATCATGTAAAGTACTAATTGAATACTTTGACAAGTAATATTTTCATAGCAGGACTTTTACTTAACACAGTGTTTATATTGTGTTAATATTTTGTTTAAAGTATGGAAATATCTGCCAACAGTGGACGCTGTCAGAAATAGACACATCACAACCTCATATCTCTGCAGCTGTCAGGGTTGTGAGGGGTTGAGCAAGTTGGTGGACCCAAATGCAGGAAACAGAGCAAACAAGTGCAATTCAAAGAAGGTTTAATTCCAACAAACAGTGAGCACACTTAAAACGGAGTGGCTGAATCCATAGTCCAAAAATAACAGAGTCCAAAGGTGATTCAACAGAAATCCAAAATCCACAGAAACAGGGTGACACGACGAGTAGGGCAGGCAAAACAATACAATACAAACCAAGCGTCTACACGGACAACAAAGGACAACAAACATAACTGAACGAAAACTCAACAACTCTAAGATAGATACTGAACAGATCAAGATAACAAAAACTGTAGTAAGTACACGGACAAGGACTAAATACTAAGGGTGCTTTCACACCTGGATCGATATGTTTTGTTCCGGAACAGATCCGAAACAGAATACTTTGTTCCGAAACAATTAAAACGTCACTCGTGTTCACACCACACTGTTGTAAAGCGGTCCAAATCGCTCACCCTTCCAGGGCTTTCCTTACGCCATTACGTCACTACCTCATGCTTGCAGGTCGCGCATTCCATTGGGGGACATCTCCATGAAAACAGTAACACAAAATGAATCGCGGGTGGACTTCGCGTTGCAAAAAGGTGAAATGGATGTTTGGTCGGAACAACACATCTCTCGGATGTTGCACACCACACACAAGAACACTGAAGTCTACAAGCGGGTCAGTGATAAAATTAAAGAGAGGTTGTGAACCCTCCGTCGAGCAGCGCCGCACGAAGTTAAAAAAACTCCGACAGCAGCAGGCTACATAATACAACCACAACAACATACCGCAGCAAAATATGCTGCTGAAGCTGTTGAAAAGCGATCTTTTAGCGTCGGTTGCCAGGCAACACATTGATTTGTTCCGGTTCCGTGGGTCGGTTGTGTTCTCACTACAAACGAACCGCTCCAGGGTCCGTATGGAATCGAGCGAGACCACCTCTTCTAGGCGGTCTCGGGCTCGGTTGTTTTGTTCGATTCAGAGTGCGATTGTTGTGTTCACACCTAACCAATCGAACCGGGCCAAAAGGGAAACGCCCACTTGTTTCGGAACAACGTCTCCAATCGATCCAGGTGTGAAAGCACCCTACGACATTAACATCGGACTGGGAACTTAGACATGGATCCAAAACACAGACTAAATAACAGATATCTAACTGATAAATCAATAAACTCAGAACTAACGGACCAGATGACTAACATGCAGATACAAACCCAAACCCTCGCAATAAAAACCCAAAAACACAGCAAGACCAGATTGTGACAGCAGAGGAGATCAGTTCAGCATCAGACAGTTGGCCACAGGAGGAATAACTGAGATCATTAGTTTCCTAAATATACTGTAAGTACTAACTGTGAAAACTACATACTGTAAAAACACTGTAGTACAATGAGGAAAATGTACTAAATGTATCGGGTTGGTCTGAATTATTTTCTGTGCTTACTCCACATTTTGTAAAGATCTTATTTAAAAAAGAAAACACCAAAAACTACACCAACAAGAAGAATCACACCAAATGACAGACCAACTTTCAGTCCCACATTTCCCTTCTGGTTTCCTCCCTCCTTGTTTCCTCCCACCTGGTTTCCTCCCTCCTTTTTTCCTCCCTCCTCGTGTCCAGCTGTGTGACCTGCAGAGCAGAAACAGGTGTGAGGTATCAGCTGTCAGCAGGTGAACAGAATGTCAGACATTATCTACTGCACTTTGATCACATGACTCGTAGCAGCTGTTTCCTCTAAAGTCTCATCAGCAACATCTTTCTAAAACACAAACATCTGATCTGTGATGTTTCTCAGCTCAACTACCAGGAAGCAGCTTCACCTGGGAGACAAAGAGACACTCTGAGCTCTACACGCTGACCTGAGAGACAAAGAGACACTCTGAGAGACAAAGAGACACTCTGAGCTCTACATACTGACCTGAGAGACAAAGAGACACTCTGAGATCTACACGCTGACCTGAGAGACAAAGAGACACTCTGAGATCTACACGCTGACCTGAGAGACAAAGAGACACTCTGAGCTCTACACGCTGACCTGAGAGACAAAGAGACACTCTGAGCTCTACACGCTGACCTGAGAGACAAAGAGACACTCTGAGCTCTACACGCTGACCTGAGAGACAAAGAGACACTCTGAGCTCTACACACTGACCTGAGAGACAAAGAGACACTCTGAGCTCTACACGCTGACCTGAGAGACAAAGAGACACTCTGAGCTCTACACGCTGACCTGAGAGACAAAGAGACACTCTGAGAGACAAAGAGACTCTCTGAGCTCTACACACTGACCTGAGAGACAAAGAGACGCTCTGAGCTCTACACGCTGACCTGAGAGACAAAGAGACACTCTGAGCTCTACACGCTGACCTGAGAGACAAAGAGACACTCTGAGCTCTACACGCTGACCTGAGAGACAAAGAGACACTCTGAGCTCTACACGCTGACCTGAGAGACAAAGAGACACTCTGAGCTCTACACGCTGACCTGAGAGACAAAGAGACACTCCTGAGCTCTACACGCTGACCTGAGAGACAAAGAGACACTCTGAGCTCTACACGCTGACCTGAGAGACAAAGAGACACTCTGAGCTCTACAGCTGACCTGAGAGACAAAGAGACGGCTCTGAGCTCTACAGCTGACCTGAGAGACAAAGAGACACTCTGAGCTCTACACGCTGACCTGAGAGACAAAGAGACGGCTCTGAGCTCTACAGCTGACCTGAGAGACAAAGAGACACTCTGAGCTCTACAGCTGACCTGAGAGACAAAGAGACGGCTCTGAGCTCTACACGCTGACCTGAGAGACAAAGAGACACTCTGAGCTCTACACGCTGACCTGAGAGACAAAGAGACAGTCTGAGCTCTACACGCTGACCTGAGAGACAAAGAGACACTCTGAGAGACAAAGAGACACTCTGAGCTCTACGCGCTGACCTGAGAGACAAAGAGACACTCTGAGCTCTACATACTGACCTGAGAGACAAAGAGACGCTCTGAGCTCTACACACTCACCTGGCTCTGTCACTGTCAGCATCACAATGCTGATGAGTTCAGCTTTGCCTGAATCTTTTTCCTCTCTAACCCAACACTCATATGTTCCAGCATCGTTGATGGTGACGTTCTTCAGAATCACAGAAGCGTCTCCGTCTTTCATCTCTGGATCTCTCAGCTCCACTCGACCACAAAAGGATTCATGCTGGTAGATTTCATATGAGCGGCCTTCTCTGAAGAAGAAGACATAACCATCATCTGACTTCAGGTCAGGTCTGATCCATCGTATCAATGTGATGGCAGCACCTCCGTGATTAAGACACTGAAGAATGGCGTTCTCTCCAGCCGTCACCTTCAGCTCCTGTGTCCCTGAGCAGAAAGAGAAAAGCCTCCAGTCAGGACTTGTAATGTTTCCTGCTGTTCAAACATCTTTTGATGGAAGCAGCAGAGATCAGGTCTCTATAAAACAGCACATGTGAACTCAGCAGCATTTCAAACCCTGTTCTCAGACAACTTGAGTCCCAGCTGCAGAAAGGAGAGACTAACTCCTCTGCTGCAGCTGCATGCTGACTTCATGTTGCTCATTTCTACAGCTGTCAGTCAGAGTCGGTCCTCCACACCATCAGACAGGAGACATTTTACTTTCATCTGCTTTCTGCTTGTTTGGACATTATTGATTATTGATATTATTTCCCATCTGAATACAGACATCAGCATTTCTGAGCCTGAACAAACAGCTGAAATATTAAACATGTGAAGTTTATTATTTCCTAGAAGCTTTGAATCTTTGTCCTTGTTTTCCAAATGTGTCCCCAGTTTGTCCGTCCTCTACTCAAACTGTGTCTGAACTACTTCTACTGAGGAAAGAGTCCCTACAGCATGAAACTGCTTTACTTCTCAAAGAGACGAATAAAGCTGCTGGATCTGCATGGACAGACACCAGGAGAGGGGAGAGGACACATGTTGGTCTCTGCTGTCCATCCGTCCACACAGTGAACTACAGTGCTGGAGAGGAACAGAGGTCAGAGGGGGAGACTCTGTTCACAAGTCAGGTCAGAATAAACTTTACAAACATATCCAGCAGCCTACAGAGTCAAAGTCTACAAAATGTTTTTGAATATGTTGAAATATTTGAATATAATTTATAATAAATATGGTGTAAATAGAATTTAAAATAGAATTTATTCTAATAACAAGATATAATAAGAGTAATTACTGTACAAACTGTTCAGACTACATGAACTTAGTTAAGAACATTAACAACGTTCCTAAGTAAGTTTTACACATTTCTGTCCAAATGATCATCCAACAATGTTACGGCCCCTCCCTCTTCCTCTTTCCTTCTCCTGCAGGAGGCTGACTGGGCTTCAGAGCTTATTTAACCAGGACTGATCAGACTTTTGTTCTCTTTTCTCCTAGGCTGACATCTTACCGGGTTTGTCTTGTGTTTCTTCTTTGGTTAATCCAGACAACACACACACACATCTCACTCATCCATTCACTGCTGACACAACTGATAGTCATACTTTTCCACACCACATATTATTGGTGATCATTTGGTACTTCTTTTACTTTTATAATAAATCATACTATTGGCTTCCAAACCTCTTGTCTCACCTACTTTTTGTCACGGGCTGGTGACAACAGTGAGTCTAATTTCCACGTCGCTGCTGTGTTCTGATATTAAAAAAAAAAATCAGACCACAAGTACTTTATTTAAAACTTTACATGTTCCTGACATGGATTTATTTAACATGCAGTAAGATAATCAGGGAAATGTGTTTCTGCATCAGTGTGGGACAAATAAACAAAAGATTTACAGACTGCAACAGTCACAGATTGTCTGTAATGTTGCTTTCAGCTGTTTTCTCATTCACATGTGGCCATTAAATAAACAGGAAACATGAAACAGCCGAACGTTAGATTAGACATGGGGCAAGGTTACGTCACCATGACAGCAGCGGGGCAGAAATATCTTTTAACATGGAGGCAATGACAAAACATTTAGAAATCTGTTTTAAGTGACTCCTATTAACAGAAACATGCTCCACTTGCTGATAATGTAACAGTTAGCGGTGGAGACAAAAAGGAAAAGAAGATTTACGTTGTTGCCATCTCGACAAAGAGCTGCAGGATTCTGACGCTTCACGTGTTCGTGCAACAGTTGTGCTGTAGTGAAGCCATTTCCCTGTTTACAGAGCTCTCAGAGCGCCATGTTGAGTGTCTGACTAAAATACTCCTGAACATTTGATAGTCAAAGGAGCAGTCGGGTATAGCTGCAGTTTGTTGTCCAGAGGAATCCCAGCTTGACTGGGTGCAGCGTCATCTCGACACACGTTATGAGAATCGATATTTCAGCAATTGATGACGTCTTTGAATCACCACAAATGCACACACACACTCCTCTTACCTTGACACAGAACAAAGATCCATGAACAAGCAAACAAAACCACGAATGGCGGCGACGTTAAAGCGGCCATGACAGCAGAGCTGATGTCGCTCAGAGCAGACTGAGTTCTTCTTCCTGCTCTGTAGTTTCTGTTGACCCAGAGGACTTGCTCTTCCTGTTGTATACCTGTTTTAGTTTTTTTTTTCCGTGGACCCGCCCAGCCAAGGTAGCGCGGAAGGTGTCACGTGATTTCAAAGAAAGCCGAACGTGCGTGACGTCACATAGGCCCTTTTAGCATATAGTTGGGATCCCAATGGCCTCATGGAGCTGAGGTTGTTCATTTGTGATCTTGGCTGAACTTTTGTCAGGTGAGTCACTGTGAGAGAGAAGTGAGTCCTCTCCCAGGAACCCAAAGAAAGTTACTTAATGCGTGAACAGCTTTGATTGGCCAGCGACCTGTGACCTCATTGATAAAAACAGCAGGAAACTCTGTTCACTCTTTCCACCCTCATTTCCCTTCGGCTCTGCTCCCCACCTGGACGGACCCAGGGGCAGCAACAGTCCTGCTCAGTCCCAGCCTGTCCTGTTCAGACTGCACACTGAACCCAGTTCAGTTAAGTCTGAGCAGAACAGGCAGAGGTTTAGATGTGTCACTTGGTTTATACTGAAATTCCTGATTTAGCTTTCTGCTGCTGTTTCTGTCTGTTTAATGTGTCTGTTCAGACGTGCTGTTACTCAGTTATCAGATCTGATGTGTTTGAGATGTTACATGTTGTTGTTTAGGATTTCATTTGATATTAGCTGTTTAAATGTTGATTTACAATGAAAATGTGTAGAATTCTACAGAACTTATCTTTACAGGCCTTTTCTGTCAAAATGAGTTTTCCTCATACTCTGATCCTAAAATCTCCACCTACAACATTTTTTATGCCTGTTGAGAGTATTTTTTGATTTATGAAATAATAAAAATACCCTCTTCAAAATATTTTAGTTTAATGTTCAACAAAATAAAATACTCATTTTGACCTTGACTTAATTCAGAGTTCAGATTTTAGTTCTTGGAGTTGATGCAAATTAATATCTATTTTATTAGATACTGTGTCATTTGCATATTTAAACATAACACCTCAGAAAATCTGTAATACAAAAAAACATTGTTTTAATGTAAATAATCAACTGGGAGAGTTTCATGGTGATTTCTATTAGTTATATTTTATGACATGCCTCCAGTCTCTCACCTTTAATTATTAAATAATAATAATTATTATTATTATCATTATTATTACATCATTTAATATAAATATTGATGCCATCTAAAGCCTAATATCCAACACAGTGATGTCCCCGTGTGAGGCAAAGTAATGCCAACATTACAGATTACAGATTTACAACAAAAATTAAGAAACTACAAGACTGTTTGATGACTAATGATATTAAGGGCTACAGAACGTTATAATGTGATGTGAATATCCAAGATGAATTAATTCACTGTGTGGGTTGTGACCTTAGAGCACACTTCAGAGGGCTCTGCAAAACAACAAAAGTAGCCTAATGTTAAAAATGTTGGGAATGATTTGAGAAAGATCATAAAGTTTGCATATAAAGTACACGTTAAATAGTCATAACAAAATTGATTCATACTTTTATCCTTCCTAATACAATTTTACGCATTTATTTTAGAAAATATGTCCTAAATCATGGGACAGAAAGGAAAATAGAGGAGATATTGTGGTAACAGGGAGTCGACTGGGTCAAAAAAAGTCTTCAGGCCATTAAGAAGTATTAAAAAGTCTTAATCACTATTTTTCAGACATTTTTGTAAATGTGAAAATCCTGTTCACCCAAAGTTCAGGTGAATTTAGTTTTATTGCAAAGTCAAAAACATTAGACAGGCAGGTCAGAGCGACTGTGTGATTCTGTTTTAAAGTGCTGATTTAACCGGTTACAGCTCAAAGTGGCACAGCAGACTTAAAATATGTTGTAAATGTAAAAGAACAGAAGCAGTAATGTAGAATCAGTAACAGTTAACATAGATGTTTAAATCTAAATACACTTTATCACTATATACAATAGTTATGTTATACAATTATTATTAATAAGCTTTATTTATTTATATAGCACTTATCAAACAAAGTACAAAGTGCTTCACAAGAAATCATACATAAAATACAAAAATGCATAACAACAAGGATCACAAAAGTAAAGTAACGAGTAGTATCAGATAAAGAAGTAAGGAAGTAAGACATTAAAAACAAAGTGATAAGAACGGTGAGGCAAAAATGAAAAGGCAGCTCATATGAAATCTGGATATGCTTTCCAATAAAAGTACGTTTTTAAAAGAGATTTAATAGAGGAAGCCAAACTAGCCAGCCGAATCTCCTCAGGTAAACTATTCCAGAGCCTCGGGGCCCTGACAGCAAAAGTTCGATCACCTTTTGTTCTTAGTCTGTTTGCAGGGACAGACAAAAGGCCCTTGCTGGAGGATCTTAGACCACGGGAGGGCTTATGAGGAGTTAAAATTTCTAAAATATAATCAGGAGCCATGCCATGAATAGCCTTAAAAGTAATAAGTAAAATCTTAAAATCAATCCTAAAACAAACAGGGAGCCAGTGCAATGATGCTAAAATAGGGGTGATATGATCATATTTTCTTGTCCTAGTTAGGAGCCGAGCAGCTGAGTTCTGTACAGTCTGCAATCTATTCAGGGTTTTTTGATTGACGCAAGTGAAGAGGCTGTTACAATAATCAATACGCGAAGAGATAAAAGCATGTATAACAGTTTCTGCATTATTCTATGTGGATTTGTTTTGCGCAATATATCCAATAAAAATACGATAATTATTTATAATCAGATCATTTACAACCAGATAAATGTCTGAAATATTCTCAGGAACAGTCTCTCAGTTTGGTGCTGTGGTGTTGTGGAGCCTGACGGCACAAATGAGCCTCCTGACTGCTGTGAGGCTCGAGGCTGGATGATTCTGTGGCTGAAGGAGCTCCTGAGCTGCCTCGGCTCAGCAGAGAGGATGAGAGGGGCCGTCCATGATGGTTTTCAGCTTCCCAAAACCAGACGAGCTTCTACACAGTCACCGTTCTCACCGACAGAGAGGAAGAGATTAACTAGACTGACAGAGTCAATGGGACAGACAGCTTTTCTGCTCTGTAAACGTAGGATACATTTTGCTTAAAAACTGTTTAAATAGTTTCTGCTTCACTTTAGAATTTACTTGACAAAAGAAAAAAGTCAAGTAACAAAAATGACAATCAATAGCCTAAGTCTTCGGACAACACAACAAGCTATACTAAGCTACAGTGCTGATGGCCCAGTGGATAAGACGCATTCCTTTGGTGTGTGTGAGACCCGGGTTCAATCCCCCACTGTGACCCATCCACCATTGTGTCCCTGAGCAAGACACTTAACCCCTCGTTGCTCCAGAGGCGTGCGACCTCTGACATATATAGCAATTGTAAGTTGCTTTGGATAAAAGCTAAACGAATTAATGTAATGTAAGCTACAGACATGAAGCTTTTCTCATCTCGCTGAGCTAAACGTGTTTTTGTTTTGTCAGCCTACACTGAAAATGGAGCAGAAACAACAACTATCATTAAACTTCACATCAGATGAGTTAGAGGTGTTTGTAACCTCAGTCGAGAATCCAAATCCGCATAACGCTTAACTGGGGAGATTACAGAGAGAGAGCGGGCTAAAATAGTGGACACAGTCACCTCTGCATATCTGGCATCCAGCGGAGCGTTAATGCTGCCAAAAATAAAATAAGTCTATCAACAAGTGATGCGAAGAGAAAGGCAACTGTTGTGTACACAGAGAAAACCCGGTGGAGGCTCCTCCTGTGCTCCGTCACTGACACCGGCAGAAACCCGTACTCTTCTCGGAAAAGTTAAACATGAAGGTAAAAAATAATAATCCCAACTCATTCACTGCTCTAAATACAACTCCGTACACATTATTAAAACAACACTTTCGGACACTATTTTTCAAAATGCGTTCTGGGATACATTGAGTGGACTATATAGGGTATAATAATCATCACTATATCACAAGCTCACTATATATTGAGTAGTGGGATTTCAGACACAGCCAGTAGCCTGTCTAGCGTTACATCGCCTACAGCCTTTCTACTAGAATCAGTTTGGCTAATAATTATGATATGTAATATAAAATAATGAAGTTCCACCTGTTGACATTTTGTTGATTTTGTAAAAGCGATAAAAGAGCAGCCATGCGGATTAAATGAGTTAGCAAACACTAGCTGGTGGAAAAGTAAAAGATCAGGAGAGTTTATTTAAGATTTAACGTTTAAAGTTAGGATGTTTCAGTAAAACACTTTTCCTATCTTCAGTTAGGAGACTAACATAAACTCAGGAACTGCTGATCTGTAATAGTTTTTTTCCTAAATCAGTTCCTAACCCTTGTTACCATGGTTACCAAGCAGTTAAATAACTTGTTCTTCGACATAATACTGCTGAGGTATTTAATATCCACAATAAAATAGATATTTTAAATTATTGAATTTAATTTATTGGAAGATATTGCAGTTTTTCATGTCTGGTCTGGTTTCTCTTCAGTGCTGATCTCTCTGCTGAGCTGCAGGACCAGCGGAGGTGAGTCAACTCTGACCATCAGAAGCCTTTAATATAACACTTTCTGGGAAAAAGTCATAAAAAAATTTGTGTTCTGTAAAGACTTTGAATATCAGTACTTTAAACACTTCAACAACACGTTTTAACATACAAAAACGTAAATGATTATTAACAACCACAACAAATACAGACGATGATTCTGTTCAGTAATCCTGCAGGCCCAAAAGCAGGACATTGACCAAAGTCACTAGTAACAAGTGATATAAAAAGTCAAAATGTGCAAGAGGTATTTAAGTTCCCCAGAGAGCATCCAGAGAATAAACAAGACTCTGAATGGTGCCGGCTGAATGTTATTCTCAGCAGGGAAAGAACCTGAAGCACAAGCAGTGTCAGACGAAAGTCAAGACACTCAGAATACAAATTACAAGAAGGTTCTAGTAGTTGGCCTTAGCATAAATGCTATGTAGGCTATTGAACCATCTGGTGGAGAACGGATGAAGATACTGCAGGGTGTTGTTTGCTGGATCAGTCATAGGTGTGCAGGTAAAGAGGCGGTAGAGAGAGACCGGAGCAGCAGAGCACACAGACAGAAGACTGACAAGAAACACAGGAGAGAAAATGGTGGAAAGACAAGCGAATGAGGAGGCGGCACATCAAGTCACTCTCTCGCTGTGAGTCAGACAGTTGTGGACAGAGTGGTAACTGCTGAAGTGAACATGTCCGGATTTCTGCCTGATCACAAATGTTTCAGTTAGTTTTGGTTTCTACCTCGTCTCATCCTAACATACAGTCCTGAACGAGGTTCTGTGTCTGTCAAGACGGTCTGAAGGGGATCCTGCCAGCAGAGCAATAACGCACACGAATCCTCCCCATAGTGTAGGAAATATCCACTTGTCCTTTTGCTCCTCAGTTTTCCTTAAGCCTACTTCACACCACACCACACGGTCAGCAAGCTCATGTAGCGTGTGACCCCCTGTCACTGATCAGTCACGTAGTCTGAACAGCACGGCCATCGGCCAACGCTGAAAGTCATGCAATCTGCTCGACACATTAGAAAACTGATTCTGCTGACAATTTCTGCTTTTCTGTATCAATTTAAGAATGTATAATTTATTTTAAGGGAAACAGAAATCTGGCGGCAGGTGACAATTCAAAATATAAAAATATAATAAATTAAATGAAGGAGCATTCTGTGTTGATCAGTTTTGTTTTCTACTGCAGATCAACTTTTCTCATTATCATCCTCGCTGATCAACACACATGCAGGCAGGATTTAGTCGTCCCTCCTCTTTGGTGCATTTGGTTTGGGGGAGTAACCTCTTTACATATGATTGTATTTATCATGGAGGTGAAAAAGTGCCACGTGCAAATTTAAAGAGGCTCCAGGAGAAAATAAATCTGAGAGCACAGAAAGAAAACAGAAATCAGTGCAAACATTTCACCACAATGCAGGAAATATTTTCAGTTTTAATAGAAGTAATATAATAAATCTAGTCTGGTCTGGTCTCGTAAGCTGAGTGTAGTTCCTGAGAACTCGGTGAAGCAGAGTTGTTGTCTGCTGATGGAGTTTCTTTGTCTCCAACAGTTTCTCATGTTGTTTGAACTGTTTGTGTTTGTGTGTTCAGAGTTCCAGCAGAGCCAGAGGTCGTCTACTCTTCACTGAGGTAGACCTTCACACCTTAATACCAGTCCAACCACTGAGGTCCAGCTGGCCTGGAACTGGTCCCAGAGCCCCTCACACCTCAGCACATCCATGTATTATATAAATTAGACTCAGGCAGCTACAAAGAGACAAGTCCTCATACATAAATAACAAAATAGGTTGATTCTCAAGTGTCCCAAAATGACAGAACTTTGACATATATGTTCCCCAAAATGATGAGTGTTGGCAAGGACCCCTCCATCGACAGGTGTACTGGACTTTCAGTACGCTACGTAAGGAACATGACGTTTAACACAAGGTAAATGTTGTGAAACAGCCCTAGGTTAGTTAAGTTTAGGCAGCAGAACCGCAGGGTTAGGTTCAGGACAAGATCTCAGTTTGAGTTAGTGATGAATTACACAAGTCACGTGACAGAAGTCATCTACAAAAAGCTTTTTAACTTAATTAAAACATTTTTATTTTGAGTGTCTTTCCCTCGAACGTCAGTCGGCTCAGTTAGGCTGTGGCTCAGGAGGCAGAGCAGGTTATCTGTTAATTGAAAGATCGGTGGTTCGATCCCCGGCGCCTTCAGGCTACATAACAAAGTGTCCTTGGGCAAGAAACTGAACCCTGAATTATTCCACCAGTGTACGAAGGTGTGTGAATATGATGTAGTGGAAAAGCTCTTTGAGTGTTCGGAAAGACTAGAAAATACATACAAATACAAAGCATTTACATTTACATGCATCCACCCACCACCCCGCCTACAGGACTTTGTCCCTCTTTGTACTAAATCACCTGACTTCTTCTGCCACTAGAGGCAGCGGCCAAACTAAAAATGTAAATATGTCATAATAAGCTGTAAAATAAATTACATGTACTCCCGGACGGGCTGGAGAATCAGACAAACAGGTCAGATTTAGTAACATTTTTAGATGTTTTTCTGTGTAAAATCAGTGACAATACAAAACTAAAGATGAAATAAATTGTTAACATACTTTTTATCACTCATTGTTTTTTCAGTACGGTGCACAGCAGAGACATGTTACCTGTCTGGTTTTTACTTTTAAACATTTATTACTGAACAGAATTTCATGAGAACTTCACGTTGTGTTGTGGTCATTTATATTTATTTATATTTAAATCATGCTTTTTGACTCTTGTTGCCCCGGCAACTTGTTTCTCTGCAGGATCAATAAACTTCTTCTGGTTCTTGTTTTCCTCCTGTGGTTCTGTGGGTTTCACAAAGCTGTCGGATGGAAACTTGAAGTCCTCTGGTTTGGCTGAGGCGAACAGATACTCACCTCTCTTCAGTTCAGAGAACTAAGAATAAAGAGAGCCGCAACCGCAGACCTGAACAGCATCGACCTCATTCAGCTTCAGTTCAGAGTGTCTGTTTCTGTTAACAGAGTTTTGATTCTCAGTCTGTGAACTATGGAGGAGATTCAGTCTGTAAAGCTTCTTCTCTCAGTTATCAGAAATAAATCAGCAGGTCCTGGTTTTCATGAGAGTCTCAGAAACTCAGCAACATAATGAAGAAAAGCAGTCAGGTTCTCATATGAACACTGAAACAGGGTTTTCTGGCTGTAATAATAATAATAATAATAATAATAATAATAATAATAATAATAATAATAACCCATATTTCATTTATATTTATTTATTATTTATTTATATAATTTCCTGCAGAGGCCTTAAAGCGATTAAACCAAAAAACATCAATAAAACAAAAGTAAAAGCGTCAAAACAACAAATAAAAACAGGCCAACAAACTCTTCTGAAAGCTGATTTTCTTTTTATTTTACTGAGAACCTTTTTGTGATTATGTTTAAAAACATCCAGCTGAACAAACAACAGCAGGAGAAAGTTTAGCTTAGAAATGATGCAGCAATAACATCATTATACGGTCCGTCCCTCACCTGAGTGGAGACGTCGTCATGGAAACAGTCGCGTTTCTTCCAGCAGAGCTCAATAATCGTTTTAATAATTAATCTGATAAATTAACCTGAAGAAAAGTTTTTTTTTCCTTCAAATGAAGCATGTTGTGATTTGGACATCGACTGATTCAGTGACTGATGGATCAGCAGAGCAGGTAGAAGGTTGTGTGGATGCAAAGTCGCCTCTTAGTCCAGACAGAAACATCTCAGCAGCTGCTGGATGGGTTGAGATGAAATGTTCAGACCTTCATGTTGTCCTCAGAATAAACTGTAAAAACTTTGATCCTCAGACTTTTCCTCTAGCGCCATCATCAGGTCAACACTTTAATTTGTCCATAATTTTGGTTTATGACCAAATACCTGCAGAACTAATAACATTTACTGTCGAAGAGGAAACTCTGTTTGAGGCGTTGATGTGGAGCCTGATTCCAGTTAAAGACTCAGGCTCCAGAGACGGGACACAGTCAGATGGTTTGTTTCATCTTGTATCAGAGTAGCTAAAGACTGTGTGGGGCTTGTGTTGGTGTGTGTTTGTAAGAGTGTGTGAAAAGAACAAAAGGAGATGAATTAAGCAAAAACATCATTCATTTAATTTCCAAGCAGAACATTGTTTGTGTTCAGAGGTCGTCTGCTCTTCACTGAGGTCGAGCTTCACACCTTCACACCTTCACACCAGTCCAACCACTGACGTCCAGCTGCTGGTTTACTGCTCACTAACTGGTCCTCAGACCTCTGCATGTTCATGATTTATTTAATGATATGTTGTGTCTCTACAGTCCTGCAGCTGCACACAGACAACTTGTTATTACTGTTTAACAATTAATGGCTTAAAAAGAAAAGTCATAATATAAAATAACAAAAATAACTCTTAACTGATGCTCTACAGCAGCTCCAACATTTAAAACAAGCAAATATTTGTTTAAATGTTCAACACACTCAGTAACATGTAGGATCCATTAAATATAAATCATTGTGGTTGTTGGAGAAATGCTGCAGCAGCTTCCTGTTTGTTCTGTCTGTCAGCAGTCAGTGCAGCAGCTGAGCCAATCACTGACTGATGATTTGAACATATAGCTAATCAGGTGATGAGACGCACTTTGTAAAGCACTCTGGGTGAAAGCTCCTTATAAACATGCAGTCAGACAGCCAGCAGGGGGCAGCACAGGAGCTTCTCTTTGTTCACAGGAGGGGGAAAATCCTCTGGATGACAGAAGAGCTCAAAGCACAAACTGAGAGTTACACCAGGAAACATCCAGAGAGGAACAATGAACTGTTTCACTGCATCTGTCCGTCTGGATGTAAATAAGAAACTTCAGATCAGTTCCAGCAGGTAGTTTTATCTAAAACATACACATTCAGGTTCTTCTGGGAAAAGACTCATAAAGATGGCGACAAATGTTGTAACAACAGCAGACACAGCTTCATGCAGTCCACATAATAACGTCTCCAGAGTGATAAACAAAGATCCTAGAGCTGCCGCTTCAAATCTGAAGGTTCAGTGCAAATGGTCACAGTGAGAGGAGACAGAAGGAGGTTGCTTTTAATTTGAAGGAGATTGGTAAAGCTGGACAGAGAGGTCAAAATAAACAGATAAGGAGGTGAAAAATAGAAGTACATAAGCAAATATAAATGAACATAATGTCTATACAATTCAATTTTCAATTTCAATTCAATTTTATTTATATAGCGCCAAATCACAACAACAGTTATCTCACAGCGCTTTTCATAAAGAGCAGGTCTAGACCGAACTCTGAAGTTATTTACAGAAGCCCAACAATTCCCACCAAGAGCAGCACTAGGCGACACAGGCAAGGAAAAACTTCCTTTTAAGAGGCAGAAACCTCGAGCAGAACCATGGCTCAGGGTGGTGACCCATCTGCCTCGACCGGTTGGGGTGAGGGGGAGAGAGAGAGAGAGAGAGCAAGAGAAAGAGAGAGAGAGAGAGAGCAAGAGAGAGAGAGAGCAGAGGGAGGCAACCTACACAGTATACACATAGAGGTACAGACAATAAAGGTAATGTTGCTATAGACTAAATGAAAAATGGTACAGATATTTATAGTAATGTTAATGATAATAATAACAGTAATAATGGCAATAGGACAAGTAACAGCAGTGGCAACTGTAGCAGAGGGCGTCGAGCAGGAACACGGGGGCAGCAGGAGACTCCCAACCACAGATCCAGACTCCACAGCTCCAGAGCCAGCAACACCCGCAGGAAGTGACAGGAGGGGGAAGCACACGACCACGGGAGAGGGAGAAAAATCGAGTAAGTAACATGCATTAATGGGATGAGGTTGCACTCAGAGAGAAGAGAGAGAAGAGGAGAGGAGCTCAGTGCATCATGGGAAATCCCCGGCAGTCTAGCCTATAGCAGCATAATTAAGGGATGGTTCAGGACTCACCCGAGCCAGCCCTAACTATAAGCTTTATCAAAAGGAAAGTCTTAAGCCTACTCTTAAATGTAGAGAGCGGTGTCTGCCTCCCGAACCCAAACTGGAACCTGGTTCCACAGGAGAGAGCCTGATAGCTGAACGCTCTGGCTCCCATTCTACTTTGGAGACTCTAGGAACCACAAGTAACCCTGCATTCTGGGAGCGCAGTGCTCTGGTGGGGTAGTAAGGTACTATGAGCTCTTTAAGATAAGATGGTGCCTGACCATTAAGAGCTTTGAATGTGAGAAGAAGGATTTTAAATTCTATTCTGGATTTTACAGGAAGCCAATGCAGAGAAGCTAAGACAGGAGAGATATGATCTCTTTACTGGTTCCTGTCAGACCACGTGCTGCAGCATTCTGGATCAGCTGAAGAGTCTTAATGGACTTTTCGAAGAGCCTGATAATAAGGAATTGCAGTAATCCAGTCTAGAAGTAACAAATGCATGGACTAGTTTTTCTGCATCATTTTTAGACAGGATGTTCCTGATTTTTGCAATATTACGTGAGGTGAAAAAAGGCAGTCCTTGAAATTTGCTTAATGTGAGAGTTGAGCGACATGTCCTGGTCAAAGATAACTCCAAGATTTCTCACAGTGGTGCTGGAGGCCAGAGGCGATGCCATCCAGGAAATTATATCTTTAGATAATGCATCACGGAGGTGCTTAGGCCCCAGAACAATAACTTCAGTTTTATCTGAGTTTAACATTAGAAAATTGCAGGTCATCCAGGTTTTAACATCTTGAAGACACATTTGAAGCTTAGCTAACTGATGAGTTTCATCTGGCTTAATCGATAGATATAACTGAGTATCATCTGCATAACAATGAAAGTTTATGGAGTGTTTCCTCATAATATTGCCTAAAGGAAGCATATATAAAGTGAAGAGGATTGGTCCGAGCACAGATCCTTGTGGAACTCCATGACTAACTTTGGTATGCATGGAGGACTCATCGTTAACATGTACAAACTGAAATCGATCTGATAAATAGGACTTAAACCAGCTTAGAGCGGTTCCTTTAATGCCAATGAAATGTTCCAGTCTCTGTAATAGGATCTGATGGTCAATGGTATCAAATGCAGCACTAAGATCTAGTAAAACCAATACAGAGACAAGTCCTTTGTCTGATGCAGTTAGGAGGTCATTAGTAATTTTCACCAGTGCTGTCTCTGTGCTATGATGAGCTCTAAATCCTGACTGAAAATCCTCAAATAAACTATTGCTATGTAGAAAGTCACACAGCTGTTCGGCGACTGCTTTCTCCAGGACGTTAGAGAGAAATGGAAGGTTAGATATAGGTCTATAGTTGGCTAAAACGTCTGGATCCAGGTTGGGCTTTTTCAGAAGAGGTTTAATTACAGCTACTTTAAAGTACTGTGGCACATAGCCTGTTGATAAAGACAAATTGATCACATCCAGCATCCATACACAAGTCAAAAGTTTCTATAAATAACAATACATCAGTATGAGGAGTGCAGAGTGCTGGAATAAACGTGAATACTGAAACTGACTATCAGAGAGTAAACAACTGCTCAGTAAAGACGGAGGACATGAGGCAGCTGCTCCTCTGTTGTTCTAACAAAACACTTCTGCTTTAGTCAAAGCCTCTGAATCCCAACTCTCCTTTTTGTTTCCTGTGACTCCTTCCAGAGTGATCAGTAATGCTGTGTTTACATGCAAAGGCAACTTGGCTCACAGCCAGTGTGAAGCTATGAAGAAGGAAACTAAAAAACAAACAGCATGTTTTGTTCCAACTCGATCCTCGAGAAGCAAAAAACACCAGACCTTCACTTCAGGTTCACTGACCTTCTGTATTTGTCAAAGTTCAGCTGGAAACAACACGTTCTCATTCCAGGACTCAGGAACAAGGTTGTCTTCAGCTGGGTTTCCTCTATGTGCTGTTTAAGGTTATTGCAGCTGTTGCTTCAGATTTTTATAAAATGTCATGAAGTCACAATTACTCGACTCTGCGAAGGCTTTTAGTTTGACACAACAGCAAAGACACGTCGGCAGAACGTATCTGAGGAGAGGCAGAGAGAGACGAGCAAGAGAAAGGTAGATTTAACATGCTAACGTTAATCTGGCCACTAACTTCAAACATTTACAACATCAGGGAAAAACCTTTTCTGTTTCAGGTTGTTCTACTGATGTTACTCAGTTCCAGTTCTGCACACTGAGTCACTGGGCGTGTTGGAAAACAGCCTGTGTGACCTGAAGCTGCAGAAATACTTTCACTTTCCATTAGTGACGTGTTAAAGTGTGTTTAGTCTCTGAAGAACAAATGTAGGCTGCACACTGTTTCTAAGTCAGATGATCACTGGACTGATTCTGATAAATTAGCAGAACCTCTCGTGACACAGAGTCTGGCTTTCTTTTGATTTTGATTGTCCTCTTAAATATACTTGTATAGTACATACTATGCTAGTATTCCCCCAAACCAGCATAAACCTGAGTAGTAAAGTGCATCAGTGTCCCTGGTGATCAGAGGTGGCATGGAGTACACAGCTTATACTCAAGTACAGTCATTTTCACAGCAGAGTGGGATTAGCCAACGTGATGCTTCCAAAATAATGTCAGCCATGAGGACAGTTTGCTGAAGTTGAGACTGCATTGAGGAACTATACTACATAAACAATGTCAGTCAGCTTCAGTCAGCGTCTGCTGCACTTTGACAGTGAGTGAGTTTGACAGTGAGTGATCACCAGCAGTAGGTGAAAGTCTCACGTTATGATAGAGTTGTGATTATATTATAATCATTTCCCTTAATTAAAGTAATCATCTCTGTCACTACGGGATGGGACACATGGCGTCACTTTGTTTTGAAAAGTGGTGGGGACATTTAAGGGCTCTGATAGGGAGTGTGATGAAACATACAGCCTATGAGACATGATGTTGCACAAGACTGGGTTCACAAGAAGAAGACAAGAGGACACTGTAATATCTTTTAGAAGAGAAATAATTTATGAAAGGATAGGATAGGGGTGTCTGGGGGTTCTCCATCAGAAGATGTTGACCATTAAACATTTAATTTCCTGCATTCTGGAGACAGTTTCAACTCCAATTGACAGTGGAAATGTCTATTTATATAAAAGGAAACAAAACTCAGGAGGCCGATGACAAATTAGAAAATAAAAATTATACAGAACATAATGCAGTAATAAGCTGCTTGAACAACACAGATGTTTCTTTTTATTTTTACATTGCAGGTTTACTTATTGCACAAATAAACCTTACTCATAGCATTAATTTGTGCAAGTTTTTTTTAAACGTTTTTTTACAAATAAGTGATGGAAAAAAACATCTGCCATTTCAAAAAGTGGTGGCTACATGTCCCCAGTGTAAGTGACCCTCCCTCCTTTCAGGTTGAGCTCCTCATTTCTTACCGCTTCACCTCCTCTCTCCTCCTGCTCTCTCTGGCCCTCTGCTTCGCTCACGTCTCCTCTTCTGCCTGGTGGTGGCCACAGCTTTTCTTTATTCCTTCAAGTGCTGCACAAATCATTGGAAGACAGACTGATGCTCGCTCTTTGTGAGTTTCCAAAATCTCAATAGTTATCAGGACATCAACAGGAGGGAATTCACATGGCAGAGCATCCCCACAAAACTAAATTCAGGCCTATAAGGTAAAGTTAGTCTATGTATAAATTTAATTTAAAAAAGCTACGGCTGTGTGCTCACAGAAGCCGTTGTCATGGTTACTCTCCATAGAGCGCCTGCTGTTTACTGGCTGAGTTCTCTCCCTTTCTGTTTTCTCGAGATAATCCGCAGGGCCGAGCGACCATGTTGTGATTTTAACAATGTTCCTCACAACGACATCTTCCCCAACACTAATCAGCATGCAGTGTGCAGCTATCCACTTCACTGAGGCATTTGATCGCTTGTCTTGCTTTTGTTTATCTACTTCCCCCACATGCTGCATCCAGAGTAGTCTGCTGAAGCCTCCCTCCGCTGCCTGTTTAGGTGGATGATCAACTTCCGGCCCCTCCTGTGACCCGACGTTTGACTGTATGTGTTTTCAGAGAGAATTCAAAGTCCATTCCCTAGAAATAACTGTCTTAAATGTGACAAAATGAGAGACACAAACAGTTTGAACATGAAAAATGTCACCAGGATCAATATTTAATAAAAACCTTCAGAGACTTTATTAAAAACATCAGCTGACATCATGGGGCACTTAAATCTGTTTCATAACAGGAAACTTATACAAAAACTCACACACAGCAAACAAATCCATAAATGGAGGTTCTTCTCAGGAGACAATTACTTAAAGTAACATGAAGGTTTTTATCTTTGATGACAAATGTCAATACATATTTATTTTCTTTCTGTCATTATGTCTGTCACCCCTGTGCTGTCTGTACAATGCGTATGTGTGAAGAAATAAAACCACATTTACTCAAAAAAATGTAACACATGCAGTTTACAGTGACAGAGGAGTTGGGTCATTAAGTTAAGGTCAAACCTTAAATTCTTGACACAAAATAAAAAGCCACTAGTAAATAATCTTGGTGTGCTTATGGACCCAGGTCTAAACACCTCAGAAGTAGCTGCAGTACTCGAATAGACACAGAGACTTATTTTCATTACCAGCAGAATCGATCACTGCAGCACGGTCTTCATCTGGTCTACCAAAGACCAGACCAGACCAAGAACACAAATCTCAACTGTCCTTAAGTTCCTCCTTTGGTTGCCAGTTTTAGAACAGATTATAGGATCAAATCACTAAACGGACTAGCACCTCAATATCTACTAGACTTGCTTGTATCATATGTTCCCAATGGACCCTTCAGTCTTCCAGTAACCCCGATGGTAAAAAATACAGAGGCAGGTTTTAGTGTTTATGGTCCACATCTGTGGAAAAGCCTCTCAGAGCAGCTGAGGACGTGTCAAACATTAAGGTCTTTTAAACGAAATCTTAAAATTCATCTTTTCAGTTCAGCATGTCCCTCAATTATTTGTATTGATCTTAACATTTCTCTTTAGTGTATTTGTATTTCTCTTTTTACTGTTCTATTATATTTATAATTCTCATTTTTATTTAACTCTATCTTGCCTAATAACTTTGTAATGTCTCTTTTATAACTGTAATTATTAGTTTTCAACACAATGTCAAACACTTAACACACAGCTGTTGGTATTTTGCATGAAAGGTGCTTTAGAAATAAAGTCTGCAGTCTGACTGATGCAGAGTGTTGAATTCAGTTCAGTCTGACAGAAACAGTCAAAAGAAATAACTGAACTCACTTCTGTAATGTACAAAAACATGATGAATAAGAGAGCAGTTAGCAAGTTTCTACCTGCCAAAGTAAAGAGGGAGGAACAAACATCCTGATTCTGAGAGGTGGGGATGGAGGAAGAACGAGCTCAGAGCTGCTTCATACCAAACTCTACCTCTCATTTTATCATCTGATTACAAACAGGCCCACACAGACATTTAGAGCCATCAGTTTTCACTTTCTCTTTCTTCAGCTACAGAGTTACAGTTAAAGAAGGTCAAGGATCCTTTTTTGGACGGCTGCCTGGAAACTCAGGTGGGTTTTGGTTGAGTTGATTTTGGTTCCAGCTCAGATCAGAGCAACAGGTTCAACAGGTTCAACAGGTCTGATCATGTCCTCATTGTAAATATGTGATATAAAACGTACACATACTGTGCAGATTAATACTGTACCTACATACAACACATAGATACAGATTTAACTGGCAACATCATTGATAGCAGGACTTTTACTTAACACAGTACTTTATATTGTGTTTAAAGTCAAATATATGGAAATATCTGCCAACAGTGGACGCTGCCAGAAACAGACACATCACAGCCTCGTATCTCTGCAGCAGAGATCAGTTCAGCATCAGAAAGCTGGTTACAGGAGAAAAAACCAACATCATTAGTTTCCTTTTGTTACAGACTGAGAAAAGCAGTGGAGGATGAAGTATGATGGAACTAAAGTAAAAGTATCACACTGAAAAAATACTCTGCTGCACATAAAAGTCCTGCATTTAAAGAGTCACTGAGAGCCAGAGAGTAATGACCAATCACTGCTCCCCACAGTAACCAGAGTCAGTTCAGTCTGGATCCTCTCTTCATAAAAAGACTTGTGTAGTATCTGGTACTCATGCATTTGACTGTAACAGCATCTGGTGTTTGTGCGTTCCATTCACTTGAAATCATTTAAAAACATGTTGATGATCTGATTGCAGCTGGAAAACTGTCCCAGCTGATGATCCAGCTACAGTCAGTCACATCTACCTCCACCTTTTAGATACTTCTGGATTTATTTCATGGGAGACACATGAGGCAGATTTACTCACTGATCCTCATCTGCTGGCTCTGCTGCCTGCATCGGGACATTTTCAGGAGCAGCAGGTTGGTCTGACTTATTGTCTTTGCATACTCCCCATTTTGGAAATTTATTTCTTAAAAGAACAACACCAAAAACAAGAACAACAACACAAACAACAAAAAGTAGAATCACACCAACGTTCAGTCCAACATTTCCCTCCTTGTCTCCTCCCTCCTCGTCTCCTCCCTCCTCGTCTCCTCCCTCCTCGTCTCCTCCCTCCTTGTCTCCTCCCTCCTTGTCTCCTCTCTCCTCGTGTCCAGCTGTGTGACCTGCAGAGCAGAAACAGGTGTGAGGTATCAGCTGTCAGCAGGTGAACAGAATGTCAGACATTATCTACTGCACTTTGATCACATGACTCGTAGCAGCTGTTTCCTCTAAAGTCTCATCAGCAACATCTTTCTAAAAACAAACATCTGATCTGTGATGTTTCTCAGCTCAACTACCAGGAAGCAGCTTCACCTGAGAGACAAAGAGACACTCTGAGCTCTACACGCTGACCTGAGAGACAAAGAGACACTCCTGAGCTCTACACGCTGACCTGAGAGACAAAGAGACGCTCTGAGCTCTACACGCTGACCTGAGAGACAAAGAGACACTCTGAGCTCTACACGCTGACCTGAGAGACAAAGAGACACTCTGAGCTCCTAGCGCTGACCTGAGAGACAAAGAGACACTCTGAGCTCTACACGCTGACCTGAGAGACAAAGAGACACTCTGAGCTCTACACGCTGACCTGAGAGACAAAGAGACGCTCTGAGCTCTACACGCTGACCTGAGAGACAAAGAGACACTCTGAGCTCTACACGCTGACCTGAGAGACAAAGAGACACTCTGAGCTCTACACGCTGACCTGAGAGACACAGAGACACTCTGAGCTCTACACGCTGACCTGGCTCTGTCACTGTCATGTCGATGATGGTGATGACTTTGGCTTGGCCTGTCTTCTTTTCCTCTCTAACCCGACACTCATATGTTCCAGTGTCGTTGAAGGTGACGTTCTTCAGAATCACAGAAGCGTCTCCGCCCTTCCTCTCCGGATCTCTCAGCTCCACTCGACCACGAAATGCTGGATGCTGTTTGTCAGTTGGATTCTTGTCACTGAAGAAGAAGACATAACCATCATCTGACTTCAGGTCAGGTCTGATCCACTTTATCACTGTGATGGCAGCATTTCCGTGACTCCGACACTGAAGAGTGGCGTTGTCTCCAGCCGTCACCTTCAGCTCCTGTGTCCCTGAGCAGAAAGAGAAAAGCCTCCAGTCAGGACTTGTAATGTTTCCTGCTGTTCAAACATCTTTTGATGGAAGCAGCAGAGATCAGGTCTCTATAAAACAGCACATGTGAACTCAGCAGCATTTCAAACCCTGTTCTCAGACAACTTGAGTCCCAGCTGCAGAAAGGAGAGACTAACTCCTCTGCTGCAGCTGCATGCTGACTTCATGTTGCTCATTTCTACAGCTGTCAGTCAAGTCGTCCTCCACACCATCAGACAGGAGACATTTTACTTTCATCTGCTTTCTGCTTGTTTGGACATTATTGATTATTGATATTATTTCCCATCTGAATACAGACATCAGCATTTCTGAGCCTGAACAAACAGCTGAAATATTAAACATGTGAAGTTTATTATTTCCTAGAAGCTTTGAATCTTTGTCCTTGTTTTCCAAATGTGTCCCCAGTCTGTCCGTCCTCTACTCAAACTGTGTCTGAACTACTTCTACTGAGGAAAGAGTCCCTACAGCATGAAACTGCTTTACTTCTCAGAGAGACGAATATAACTGAATATCAGTTATAATAAATATGTTGTAAATAGTAAGTTATTCTAATAACAAATTATAATAAGAGTATTACTGTACAAACTGTTCAGACTACAGTTATTAACAAATTAGCACTTCTGATCCTCGGTCACTGGCCACCATTAATGTTTACGGCTGCTGGGCGCTTACTTTCACATATGAAGTTTTTTATTTGTATTTTGTTTACGAAAATATGTTTCGTGGTGGTTTGAGGTCATCCATACCAATTAAATACTAGAAATGCTAGAAAATGTCACTATCTTGCCTGGAATGTCATAAACACTTGGTAAATTGAGGACAGCGAACAGTTCTGTCAGTTAATAATATAGAACTTAATGTGATGAGAGGTGTATCTCTGTCAACATAAAAAGGTTTAAATTCCCTGGTAATATATAAAATTATTATATTCTTTGTTAATATATCAAAGGTTTACATTCCCTGTAGGCTGTAAGAGATTTAAATTCCATTTTTAATGAGGAAAATGATTGTCATGTTTGTGAATTGATGTGTGTGCTACATACATTTTATTCACTTTATGTAATTTGGTGACTTAGTTGAATATTTCTGAGTGATGTGCAAAAAGAGACTCCGTGTTATGACTAAAATTGAACTCTGGCAAGACCGTATAGACCAATGGCAGAAAGTTTCGTTTGCTTCATCATGTCTCCTGTTTCACAGGTTTATTACCTCTCCGCATGCCCTGTCCCTGGGGCCTGGAAGACATATAAGCTGGGTTGCCAACCGCCAATAAAAGAATAGCCGAAGCAACAGCAAAAAGCTTACGCCGTGGAAGATACTGTTCCTAAGGTAAAGTATAGCTTTAAGATTATTGTTTGACAACTTTATCAAGTTTGTACCAGTTCAGAGTCATTCTCGTCTGTCATTTTGTAGATTCGCTAAAGTAAACTTGTTCTTTACAACTCAATGCTGATGTAGCAAGTATGGGGTTTGAAAGCTTTGTGGTTCAATGTAAAATAAGATGGGACAGTTCACAGTGCTTCAAAGATCTAACTTTGGTTTCCTCAATCAAAAACAGATATTTAAGACTTGTAGGTTTGGTTTTATTTCTTCCGTATTTCATAAAGAATCAGCTAGGGCCAAAAATGTTACCATTTAAAAAAAGTCTAATATCATTCAGCATCGATAATTATCATGAAAAAAGGTCAAGTTCTTATTTCTGTGAAGTTTAAAAGCTTTGCTTCTGATTGAAAGTTGAAAAAATATATAGTTTATTGTGGTTTTAAACTTTTCTTTATGGTCAGTACATGACAAGAACCTGCCAAACAGTGGTCAACAGATCTCAGGTAGAACGTCCAAAACAATTACGATAAAATCTTTTTTCAAAAAATGTAACGTAATGCCTAATGTAAAGGTAGGCATTAAAATAATTCAGGAAAAATGTCTGCACACCATTAGACTCCAAATAATAACTCTTTGTGAAAGCAATCGTTTGATCTGATCTCATATATCAAAACATGGCCTTCAATAGTTTTATTAGGAGTTGTTGAGACGGTGTGCAGAGCTTTGTCCTTTGTGTCCTGTGGTGATATTTTTTGTCTGTCACTTGAATACTTTTGACTGGATGTGCACACACTTAGCCCCTCTTGAGGTTTCATACCAATGACAACCATACAAACAACTGAAAACATATTGTATAAAACCTTTTCACACAAAAAAATGTAGCTCAGATCAAATCACAGATCACAATAATGCAACAAGTAGTAAAACCTTTCAACATAGACAAACTGACGCACACGTAGAAGTGTGTGTAAGATGTATTTAATGCAGTGAATGCTGCATGTTTTCTAGTTTGCTTTCTACTGTTTAGCGCACACTCTTTTTGCACAGACAGACATAAAACCACACTGAGACACACTGTGAGGACAACATTTACAGAATTTCTGTTTTTGATTTCTTTTATTCACAAGGAGAAGGAATTGAGGAGGACTCTTCTACCAATGAGGTTCGTCCAGGAAGGTCATGGAAGACGGGGAAATCCAGAGACCTGGAACGTGAACATCCAGAAAAGTAGGAGAACGAAGAGCCTGGATTGAAGGAGGCAAGACAAATGGGGACACCACGACAGTCTGCAACTTGCCAAAGGTTCACTAAACTCGCCTGCGGTGGCGGACAGGAGCAGATGAATCCAGGAGCTCAGCATCCATTATTTGTCATCTTGTAGTAGATTGGAGAATAATCTGAGTGTGCCAACGCTTGTTCCTGTCAACATTAGGCATAAAGCAGTGGTGGGTAGGAAGAAGAGGAGAAAGTCATGAGAGGACTGAGGACAGGAACGGGTGGAAAATGTACTTTACTGTCACATACACATGTGAAATTCATTCTCTGCATTTAACACTCGCTGCCTCAAGAACCTAATCTAAGATGTTTTTGATGGTGTGGAAAACTGGAGCGCCCACACAGAAAAGAGGAAACCCACACAGACACAGGGAGAGCATTCTCCACACAGAAAGGCCTGGGATGACGAGTTCGAAAAATGAGACCTTCTTGCTGTGAGGCCAGTGTTTTCCGCAGTCCTTCCATACTATCTTCCTTCTGGACCTTTGGAAAGTTCAGTCGCACTTCTGAAGGTCCTCTTCATCGAAAGGTGTACGTGGAACTTGTATTCAAGTCCATTAGTCACCTGCACACCGAGTATAAGCCCTCTTGCAAACAGCCTCTGTCAATGAAAGTTTTCTCAAACGTTTTCAGTGACTTAAATATATCTCCCTTTCACTTAAAGAAAGACCAGTGCAATGCCTACTGTTCTTTCAAGCCTGGAAACATCGAAGCAGCTTCATGGGACACAAAGGCTGCGAAGCAGAAGGACAAAGAAGATGCAGGTGAGAAGACCTTGGTGGGGCTCACACCAATTCCAGGCCATACCGTGTGAGGTACGTATCTTCAAGGACTTCAGCCAGACTAGTTCCCCAAACTGGGGAACAAGCTGGGGATCCAACCTTGCATGACCTCCAAACAATCAGGTATTTTATCAGACATATACATTCTTGCACAACTATTGCCTTCTATGTCACTAGAAATCAGTTGTGAAAAGTATCTAAGTACATTACTCTTCTTTTTGAGGTACTACATTTGTTTTGACGGCTTTAGTTACTAGTTACTCTGCAGATTATAAATTAAAAACATAATCAAAAACTAGCTTATGATGTATTTTCACAGATAAAGCCACAGAGCAAAATATAAAGTATTAAAAATTAGCTTTATTTTTCTTCTTAAAATTTGAAAGGACTTTTGACATACAGAATATCTTTACAGTGTGGTGCTGGAAAATTGACCTAAGTTAAAGGTCTGACTACTTTTTCCACCACTGTGGAAGACATACTTTGTAATCTATTAAAATTTTGTCCCTCTTTTCCCTTTTGAATTCCATCTAACTATCCACTAGATATAACGTGGATGGCACCACTCAGATGACTGGGAAGCCTATCTGTCCCCATCTGTTAAAAGAAGAGTATCACCACAACAGCCCCACTGTGTACATCCAGCCAGCCAATTAAAGAGCTGAAGTTCACACAGCCCCAAGAACTGAAGGTTTTGCCCGGACCGGACCACAAGTGATGCCCATCACCAGCTGGAGCCTCACACAGACGCACACACACACTGATGTACATGTACATCAGTACATATATTGGTTACACTTGTTCATTAAAATGAGAGTAATGATATTTTTGCATTACTTTTTTAATACCTTTACTGGTTTTAATGGTGTTAATCTAATTCCTAATTGTTCAAAGTATTAAGTCAAATACACACAAATCAAATCTCACAAATAGTCTGACAGATTCTTTATCCTGGTTGTTCATAATTATGTTACAATAAAATTTAATATAATTTGGGATGAACTTTGTGATGAAATTTTGAATGTTGTGTGGTTTACACAGTAAAATAAATTTCAACCTTACTACTATTAAACCAATTTAATTTAGTCATTATCAGCCAACATTATTAACAATGTAAAGATAGCTTATTGATGATTAACATGATTTCAAAACATGCATCTTATTATTGAGCTTGGGTATCATCAGAAGGTGTACTCTTACAAAGAGTTCAGGTAACCTTTCTCAAATATGTCCGTTTTGGAGGAAAGCAATGCAGCGTTTTGGACAGACAAGTATCTTAATAACCTCCAGATAGCTTTTGGCTGAAAAGTAAGTTTTTGTAGCAAATTGTAATTATATATATATAAATAAATAAATAATGGCAGGAGTCTAGAAGGCTAGCTTTTTCCCTCCCGATAAAATGGTAAAACAAATCTTTGTAGAAACAAGGGTAGGCTCGCTATCAATACTACACCGACTGAAGGGGTCATAAAAAAGACAAGGCTTACAAAAGACAATTAAACTGTTCACTGAGGACCATGTAAAGATAGTTGTTCCACTTATGGTCATTACTTACATTCTTTATGTTTGTATGTTCTATTTTATAGAACATACAAACATAAAGAATGATACTTTAATCTGACAGTGACGATAAATAAAATGCAAATTAATCATTTATGTCAAATTTGATCTACAATCATCAATCAGTAGATGTTACAAGCTATAACCTAGAGTAGCTCAATTTAATTGATCAGTCTGGGACTTTTGTATTGAGTTTTTCATGCTTGTCTGTGGTTACTTCCTGCCTTTGGGTGGCTAGGATCACAGCAAAGTAGATCAGTGCTGAATTAGGCCACGTTTACACATAGCCGGCCGGGTATTTAGAGAAACGGATATTTCCCCCCCTCCGTTTTCAATAATAACATCGTGCACACAACATCGTTTTCAAAAAAGTTGTCGTTTACATCAACCCGCATAAATACACCGCCAAACCTATGGGCGGCAGTGTAGGGAGAAGGATAAAGCCATGCAAGCCAATCAGACCGCGGTTCGCCCAGGTCAGATCCAAAACCAGCGGCGGCGACGTTGCCAGGCAACATATCTACATCTTGGAAGGGAAAGCTGAAGTAAAAATGCTGACCTCCGTGCACTCCTTCGCCTCTGCTCCTTAATATAGTCCTGTAGTTGTACTTTCAAATGCAAACAGGCCAAAAGGGTTTGCACAAAAGTAAAAATGAGAACTACCTTAACAGCATCCATTATCAGTAACGTTAGCCAAACAAACTGTAAACTTAGGGCGCTCACATGACGTTAAGCATTTTCTGACGCATAATGACGTTTGAGAACCTAAAACCCCGGTTCTCCCAGTTTACACGGCAACACATAACCAGCGTTTTCAGAAATCTCCACTTTGCCCGGAGTTTTTAGAAATAATCGTTTTCTGTGATAAAAACGGCGTTGTCGTGTAAATGAGAGGGCAAAACGCAGAGAAATATCTGCGTTTTCCCATCGTGTAAACGGGGCCTTAGTGTGGTCTTATCTTCTTCTGTACCGATTGGGTGATAACCGTTCAAATTTAGTGGCTGTACAATCCACAGGGTGGAGCCGTCCCCCCAAGCACCAGAAAAACCAAGGCCGCTCCCGCCAGCCGACAAACAACATGCACAGCACGCCCCCAGGCCACCGTGTAACACCAGCTAAACCAGCAACGAGGCAAAATCAACCAGCTCAGCTGCATCCCACCACCAACCCACCCACTTGTCAGGGGCTGAGAACTCCAGGCACAGGCCCAGAACACACCGGAGCACAGCCCCACCCCGCAACCATACTGCACATTCTGAAAACTAACTTTATACCTCAGTATCCAGAGGGGTCCAACAACCGGTCGGCAGAGAATTGGGGGAGCATGTGTTGTGGGGACAGCCCAGCTGACGGTGAGTGTCTGGTTTTCTTTTTCACTTTTATTTCTCCCATTGTTTTGCTCTGCTTGCCTCCGTGTTCTCCCCCTTCCTTTCTTTCCCTCCGCTCCTGACCCCGCCAACTGCCCGCACCTGCACCTCGTCAGCAACCTCCCCTGCCTGCCACACCTGCCAGTAATCACCTCATCCCAGCCTGTATAACTACCCCGGCTCTCCACACCATCTTCGCTTGATCGTCGTTGCTCCCAACCCGGTGCCAACCTCTCGAGCTCTAGTTTTTGATCTCCATTTTCCAGTCTCCAAGTGTCCTCTGACCTAACCCTGTATCTTTGCTCTTCCCTCCAGATTCACTCACCCTCGTCCTCCGTTCTGTCGGCTGGGCTCATCCTCCGGTCCTCACCTCTCGGGCTCCCTTCACAGCGCCCTCCCGGCTCCCCCCACTCCTCGCCTCTCCACCTGCGCCTAGCCTGCTCCTCGGTCCTTCGCGTCCACGCTCCCTGGTGTCCACCTCTCCTCATTGTCCTCTTCCCAGTTCCCTCAGTGTAACCTTTTTTTTTCCCTTTGAGTGATGCATTTGGGTCCGTTCTGTCCAGTCTCACAACAGCATGGATCCGAGGCCAATGAAGCAAACCAGGGACGCAAACCGGTCCCCCCCAAAGCCAAAGAGGAAATGCCTCCCCCAGACTCCAATGCACAAACCAAACCCCCAGCAGCCATCCAGAGACCCTGTATAGGGAAGGGAGGAGAAAAAAAAACCCAAAAAAACACACAATGCATCAAGATGCATCGCCCTACAAACCCAGCACAGCCCCCCAAACTGCAACTGGATCCACGCGCACAGCACCCAGAGACCCCCACGCCTAGTAGCCAGGGCACCCCACAACCCCCTAAAATGCAGAGGACCCCAGTCCCGGGGGAAGCTGCACCCCGCCCCAAGGAAAAACAGCAGAAGCTGCGCCGGGAAGCTCCCCGTCGCCAGGGAGCATCAACACGGGAGAACCAGGCCAACAGTCCCCCCAGCCCAGCTAGAGGCATCCCCCCCAGTGTGCCGGCAGAGCCAGTAGCCCCCGAGCCCCGCCAACCTGAGGCCGATCTCGTCCCCGGACAGGGGCCCAGCCCCCCTAGTCAACCACCCCCAAGGAGGAGCACCAAAATCCACCCACAACACCGACCATGCGCCCCAGAGGCTCCTGAATGCTCCCACTATGGGAGAGCTGGCAGGGGGAAGCAGCGGGAGCCCCACCCCTGTTAAAGAGTACCCCGGCAAGGGGAGGAGACAACATGCACCCAGGCGCAGGGACACACCACCCACCCAGAAATGACCAAAAGCCAGAAGCCCGAGTCCCCAGACCCCCAGGTCTAGAGCGGGCCCCAAGGCCAGGGGAGCCAGGCCCCCGCCAACCAACCCCAGACCAGACAGGGCGGACACCAACCCCATGGCACCCCTGACGCCTCGGGGCTCCAGGGGCAGGGCACGAGTCCAATGAGAATCCCCCCACTCCCTCAACCCCTCTGCCTGCCTCTGTAAATGCTTTTTTTGTGTTGGGTGTATGTCATGGATTGTGAAGTGTTGTGTGGTGAAGTAAAGATAAGGTGTGTGGTAAGTAAGGTGCATTTAAAATTGGAGGGTAGTTGTGACACAGGCACCCCTTAACTGTCAGGTAGTGGAGCCTCTGCCCCTCCCACCCCCCAAGCCCTCTGTGTCTAATGTGTGACCCCCACACTCCAAGCACCACCAGGCCATCATAGCTGGCATGGCCATGGCCCTGAAGTGTTTTGTTTCTTCTTTGGTTAATCCTCACAACACACACACACACATCTCACTCATCCATTCACTGCTGACACCACTGATAGTCATACTTTTCCACACCACATATTATTGGTGATCTTATGGTACTTCTTTTACTTTTATAATCTTGTCTCACCTCCTTTTTGTCACGGGCTTGTGACAACAGTGAGTCTAATTTCCACGTCACTGCTGTGTTATATTAAAAATAATAACAGCCCTCAAGTACTTTATTTAAAACTTTATATGTTCCTGACATGGATTTATTTAACATGCCGTAAGATAATCAGGGAAATGTGTTTCTGCATCAGTGAGGGACAAATAAACAAAAGATTTACAGACTGAAACAGTCACAGATTGTCTGTAATGTTGCTTTCAGCTGTTTTCTCGCTCACATGTGGCCGTTAAATAAACAGGAAACATGAATGAGCTGGATATTAGATTAGACATGGGGCAAGTTTACGTCACCATGACAGCTGCGGGGAAGGAATTGCTTTTAACCTGGAGGCGATGACGAAACATTTATAAAATCTATTTTAGTGACTCCTACTAACAGAAACATGATCCTCGTGCTGATAATGTAACAGTTAGCAGGTTTCTGTGGAGACAAACAGGTAAACAGGATGTGTGGTGTTGCCGTCTGGACAAAGAGCTGCGGGATTCTGTCGCTTCAAATGTTCGTGCATGTTGTGCTGCAGTGAAGCCATTTCCCTGTTTACAGAGCTCTCAGAGCGCCATGTTGAGTGTCTGACTAAAATACTCCTGAACATTTGATGGTCGTGTAGCTGCAGTTTGTTGTCCAGGGGAATCCCAGCTAGACTGGGTGCAGCGACATCTTGACACACGTTATGAGAATCGATATTTCAGCAATTGATGACGTCTTTGAATCACCCCTAACCTACCACACACACACACACACACACACACACACACACACACACACACACACACACACACTCCTCTTACCTCGACAAAGAACAAAGATCCATAAACATGCGAACAAAACCACGAATGGCGGCGATGTTAAAGCGGCCATGACAGCAGAGCTGATGTCGCTCAGAGCAGACTGACTTCTTCTTCCTGCTCTGTAGTTTCTGTTGACAGCGGTCCAACTATGGTGATGAACAGGGAGAATCTCTCGATCTCTGAATGTCAGGTTGAGTCAGAAACTTAGCCGCAGGTAAAACTGAACCCAGAGGACTTCTTCTTCCTGTTGTGTAGCTGTTTTAGTGGGGGTTTTTTCAGTGGACCCGCCCAGCCGAGGGAGCGGCGAAGGTGTCCCGTGATTTCAAAGAAAGCCGAACGTGCATAGAGTCACATTGGGCCTTTGAGCAAATAGTCGGGATCCCAGGGGCCTCATGGAGCTGAGGTTCATTTGTGATCTTGGCTGAACTTTTGTCAGGTGAGTCACTGTGAGTGAGAAGTGAGTCCTCTCCCAGGAACCCAAAGAAAGTTACCCAATGCGTGAACAGCTTTGATTGGTCAGCGACCTGTGACCTCAGTAATCTGTTCACTCTTTCCACCCTCACTTCCCTTCGGCTCTGCTCCCCACCTGGACAGACCCAGGGGCAGCAACAGTCTCCCAGCCTGTCCTGTTCAGACCGGACACTGAACCCAGTTCAGTTAAGTCTGAGCAGAACAGGCAGAGGTTTAGATGTGTCACTTGGTTTATACTGACACTTCCTGATTTAGCTTTCTGCTGCTGTTTCTGTCTGTTTAATGTGTCTGCTCAGACGTGCTGTTACTCAGTTATCAGATCTGATGTGTTTGAGATGTTACATGTTGTTTTTTAGGATTTAATTTGATATTAGCTGTTTAAATGTTGATTTACAATGAAACTGCATTGAATCCTCCAGTACTTATCTTTACAGGCCTTTTCTGTCAAAATGAGTTTTCCTCATACTCTGATCCTAAAATCTATGCCTGTTGAGAGTATTTTTTGTGTCAACAAAATAAAATACTCATTTTATTCTTGACTTAATCCAGAGTTCAGATTTTAGTTCTTGGAGTTGATGCAAACACTGTCAATTATTATTATTGCATCATTTAATATGTTGTCAACATAATGGTGCTGCTGTTTGATAGCCTATTAATTTTCAATAATACTGAGAGATTAACAACAAAAATATAGAAACTACAAAATTGTTTGATGACCAATGATATTAAGGGCTACAGAAGGTCACAATATCATAAACGTTATGATGTGATGTGGAATTAATTCACTGTGTACGTTGTGACCTTACAGCACACTTCAGAGGGCAAAACAACAAAAGTAGCCTAATGTTAAAAATGTTGGTAATGATTTGAGAAAGATCATAAAGTTTGCATAGAAAGTACAAGTTACATATTCATAGCAAAATTGATTCATACTTTTATCCTTGCTAATACAATTTTATGCATTTATTTTAGAAAATATGTCATAAATCACGTGACAGAAAGGACAATAGAGGAGATATTGTGGTAAAAAAATGCAGGTCATGGCGACTGTGTCATTCTGTTTTAAAGTGCTGATTTAACTGTTTACAGCTCAAAGTGACACAGCAGACTTAAAATATGTTGTAATTGTAAAAGAACAGAAGCAGTAATTTAGAATCAGTAACATTTAACATAGATGTTTAAATATAAATACACTTCCACTTTACTTTATACTTTATGCTACAATATATGATAGTTCTGTTATACAATTAATATTCTATGTAGATGTTATTTCCACACTATATACAATAAATATATGATAATTATTTATAATCAGATCAGATCAATTATTTACAACCAGATAAATGTCTGAAATATACTCAGGAACAGTCTCTCAGTTTGGTGCTGTGCTGTTGTGGAGCCTGACGGTACAAATGGGTGGTGAAGGCTCAATGGTGCAGTGGATAATACACATGCCTTTAGTGTGAAAGACCCGGGTTCAATTCCCCACTGTGACCCATCCACCAATGTGTTCCTGAGCAAGACACTTAACCCCTAGTTGTTCCAGAGGTGCGTAGCCTCTGATAAATAATGAATAAATGTAAATGTTTGAGGCTCTGGGCTGAAAGAGTCTGTGGCTGCAGGAGCTCCTGAGCTGCCTCAGTTAATTTTGTAGATGTGCAGTATTTTTCTCCTGGTGTCCAAAGTTTAGATGACTGCAAATCTAAATTTGCATACATTTTTTATCAGGGTATTGATTAACAATTAACACTAACACACTATGCTCATATAGTTGTGGCTGGCGGGCAAGATTTTTTCATGGCTGCAACTTCTGCTGCAATCGTAACACTGTGTTACAATTGCCCCAAAGTCACCACACCCACAAATCACCAATTAACATAGACCAACATTCTTTGTATAAAATAGTGTGTTTTATGTGTTTAACAGAAAGTGTGAATATTATTCAGGCCTAAGTCTGCAAAAGTAAAGTTTCTTTATTGTTAGTTTGTCTGTATAGACTTAAAGTAGTTGATGGTATAAGACCCATCAAATCCAAAGAGAATGACTAGCTCACTTGTAAAAAGCCATTTTATGAAGTTAGAACAGAGAGCAGAGGGTGCTCATAAACCCGTACAGCATCCCAGCAGGCCGGAGGACGAAGTCCATATGGTCTGCAGACAGCCTTATATCCCCTTCTGGGTTGGTGTGCCCCCTTCTTTCTTTATGCTGAGTTTATTATCTCCAGTTTTTATGCTGTTCACACATGTTGTTTCACCACTTTTCCAGCTTTTCCAGCTTTCATTCATCCTTCCATGTCGCTGAATTTCTATATTTTGTTATCTTACAGGATAAGAAAGCAGTTATGAGTTTATAATTTGACACAGTTATATTTCTTAAAAAATAACTACATGAATAACAAGTGCTTTGCCTGTCATCAATGATTGGTTTCTTCCAGTAATCTTGTTGTTATAGTAGCTTTTTACTACTTTTCTTGTCACCATCTCTGCATCCTTTGAAACTCACCCATTCTGCCAAGCTGAGTCAGCAAGTGCTTTGTCAGCAGGTTCTCAAAGCTCCAAGTTTACTTGAAGTTCACACTAAACATCAGTGGCTGGAAGTAGACAATCAAGCCCTTAGTCAGTAATTAAATGTGTAGTCTTAATATCAGCAGACACCTCAGCAGTTTATCATGTTATAACAACAGTGGATATCAGCAGACCCAAGCCTGCACTTTTCACAGCAGATTCTGACCTCCTGCAGCCTCCCTGCTGTCATAAATCCTCAGTAGGTAACAGCTGACCGAGGTTTGCACAGTCTCAGTGTCTATGGTCCATTCTGCCACTCAGGGACCTTCACTTTGTTACTGGATTCATGATACATCACAGCACTTCTAAGTAAAAAATAAGACATATTTCAGTAATGTTCAAAGATTAAGAAGTAAGTAAGAAGTAAGTAAGGATAATTAATAAACTAACTACTAATGATTAATGATTAATGCTAATTAAGGATAATAAAATGATTAAAAATGATGCATTAAGACTGATCCTGATAAGACTGTGCCTTTGGTGTGAGAGACCCGGGTTCAATCCCCCACTGTGACCCATCCACCATTGTGTCCCAGAGCAAGACACTTAACCCCTCGTTGCTCCAGAGGCATGCGACCTCTAACATGTATAGCAACTGTAAGTTTCTTTGGATAAAAAGCGTCAGCTAAAAGTAAAAGTAAGAGTTATTAATGATAAATGCTAAAGACAGGACATCCATATATACATCCACATATTCTGTAACCCAATTTTCAGTAATTCTGCTTCTACATTTGAACTTTTCTGGTGTCTTTATGACGTCATGCTGTGCTCACTAACTCTGCTCCCTGAGCACAAGTGCCTGCTCACACACACGTGTGCTACTGTTACTGCCTCTGTGCAGTTAGACACAGAGAGGACCACACACTCTGAGCTTTAGAGTTTCAGCATTGTGATCTTAACTTTACACTATAAAATAATGTTTTAAACAATGACAATGTAGACCACATTCGCTCTAGTAATTAATGATAAAAATTTCGGCTATAATGCTCTAAAATAATTCTCAACAAAGTTGAACACTTGGTTGGGTTCAGGCACCAAAAGTACCTACTTGGTTAAGTTTAGGAAACATCGTCGTTTGGTGTTACACCGGCATCCAGCAGAGCGCTGATTCTGTCAAAAAGTCTAGCGACAAGTGATGTGAAGAGAAAGGCAACTATTGTGTCTAAAGAGCAGAGGAAAACAGGTGGTGACTCCTCCTGTGTCTCTTTCTGCCCCCAGGAGGTAAAAAATAAAATAAAAAAGGCTGTCGGCTAACGTCATCATGTATTTTTAGAGAGGGAGCAACCAGTAACACCATCAACATCACTGTCACTGGTAAGATCAGACTGTGGATTTAGTGTTGATGAAGCTGTGTGTAAATGATGAAATGCTGTAGTTTGTCTCTGTGTTGAGGTGGACCAGTGATCCTGCAGAGTCCTGTCCTCCCTGTGATGGAGGGACATGATGTCACTCTGCACTGTAAAACAAAGACCCCTCTAAGAAACAGCTGTAAAACCACTCATATGTTTAGACTGCTTTGCTTCCCCCCATCTTTATCAACTAACTTCAATAATTTCTTCATCTAAACCATCTACCTGCCTCTTAGACCCCATCCCGACTAGGCTGCTTAAAGAAACGTCCTGGAGAAAGCAGTCGCCAAACAGCTGTGTGACTTTCTACATAGCAATAGTTTATTTGAGGATTTTCAGTCAGGATTTCGAGCTCATCATAGCACAGAGACAGCACTGGTGAAAATTACTAATGACCTCCTAACTGCATCAGACAAAGGACTTGTCTCTGTATTGGTTTTACTAGATCTTAGTGCTGCATTTGATACCATTGACCATCAGATCCTATTACAGAGACTGGAACATTTCAATGGCATTAAAGGAACCGCTCTAAGCTGGTTTAAGTCCTATTTATCAGATCGATTTCAGTTTGTACATGTGAACGATGAGTCCTCCATGCATACCAAAGTTAGTCATGGAGTTCCACAAGGATCTGTGCTCGGACCAATCCTCTTCACTTTATATATGCTTCCTTTAGGCAATATTATCAGGAAACACTCCATAAACTTTCATTGTTATGCAGATGATACTCAGTTATATCTATCGATCAAGCCAGATGAAACTCATCAGTTAGCTAAGCTTCAAATGTGTCTTCAGGATGTTAAAACCTGGATGACCTGCAATTTTCTAATGTTAAACTCAGATAAAACTGAAGTTATTGTTCTAGGCCCTAAGCACCTTCGTGACGCATTATCTAAAGATATAGTTTCCCTGGATGGCATCGCCCTGGCCTCCAGCACCACTGTGAGAAATCTTGGAGTTATCTCTGACCAGGACATGTCGTTCAACTCTCACATTAAGCAAATTTCAAGGACCGCCTTTTTTCATCTACATAATATTGCAAAAATCAGGAACATCCTGTCTAAAAATGATGCAGAAAAAGTAGTCCATGCATTTGTTACTTCTAGGCTGGATTACTGCAATTCCTTATTATCAGGCTCTTCGAAAAAGTCCATTAAGACTCTTCAGCTGATCCAGAATGCTGCAGCACGTGTTCTGACAGGAACCAGTAAAAGAGATCATATCTCTCCTGTCTTAGCTTCTCTGCATTGGTTTCCTGTAAAATCCAGAATAGAATTTAAAATCCTTCTTCTCACATACAAAGCTCTTAATGGTCAGGCACCATTTTATCTTAAAGAGCTCATAGTACCTTATTACCCCACCAGAGCACTGCGCTCCCAGAATGCAGGGTTACTTGTGGTTCCTAGAGTCTCCAAAAGTAGAATGGGAGCCAGAGCGTTCAGCTATCAGGCTCCTCTCCTGTGGAACCAGGTTCTAATTTGGGTTCGGGAGGCAGACACCGTCTCTACATTTAAGAGTAGGCTTAAGACTTTCCTTTTTGATAAAGCTTACAGTTAGGGCTGGCTCGGGTGAGTCCTGAACCATCCCTTAATTATGCTGCTATAGGCCTAGACTGCTGGGGGATTTCCCATGATGCACTGAGCTCCTCTCTCCTCTTCTCTCTCTCCCTCTGAGTGCAACCTCATTCCATTAATGCATGTTACTAACTCGATTTTTTCTCCCTTTCCCGTGGTCGTGTGCTCCCCCCCCATCACTTCCTGCAGGTGTTGCTGGCTCTGGAGCTGTGGAGTCTGGATCTGTGGTTGGGAGTCTCCTGCTGCCCCCGTGTTCCTGCTCGACGCCCTCTGCTACAGTTGCAACTGCTGTTACTAGTCCTATTGCTATTATTACTGTTATTATTATTATCATTAACATTACTATAAATATCTGTACCATTTTTCATTCATTCTATAGCAACATTACCTACATACATACATAGGCTGCCTCCCTCTGCTCTCTCTCTCTGTCCTTCTCTCTCGCTCTCTCTCTCTTTCTCTTGCTCTCTCTCTCGCTCCCCCTCACCCCCAACCGGTCGAGGCAGATGGCCGCCCACCCTGAGCCATGGTTCTGCTTGAGGTTTCTGCCTCTTAAAGGAATTTTTTCCTTGCCTGTGTCGCCTAGTGCTTGCTCTTGGTGGGAATTGTTGGGCTTCTGTAAATAACTTCAGAGTACGGTCTAGACCTGCTCTTTATGAAAAGCGCTGTGAGATAACTGTTGTCGTGATTTGGTGCTATATGTTATGAACTGTAATGTCCTTACCATTAATTTAAAAAGATACTGTCAATATTACACTACATGTAATCAACTTGGCTACCGTTGCCAACATGCTTCTCTTGGCATGCAGGTTTGACTCAGAGCTGAAGAACAAACCAAATGTCTTTAATTTCAGTTCTCCTTTATTTGTTGCCACGTGATCAACACAGGCTCATTGTTACATATAACTGTGTGGTTCTGAAAGTTATTTTACTTTTAAATCTTAGTGGGGTGTTTCCCTGATCAAATATATCTGAGCACTGCTAAGTAAGCAGAACCTGTGATTCTCTGAATGTTTGTTTTAAACCAGCAGATGGCAGCAGAGATACAACAGGATGACAGAGAGACTCATGTCGAGTCCCACTTCTTGTAATCCAGTAATGTCTTACATCAAGGGCCTTTCGCTGTTTTGTGCCTCCTCGCCTCCTTGATCCTCCCTTCTCCTGCCTGTGACCGCTGTGATAAGGAGTTTTACTGTTTTACCTTTATATGCTGTACTATTACAGGCCTGTGTTTCAATGGGGTGCGTAAGTTCACATTGGAAAGTAGCTCATTAGACGGTTTCTTGTCTGACTGTCCTTGATTCATCCCAGCTGGTTTCTACTCCCTCCCTCCCCACAGAGCTGCAGGAAAACATCAGAGTACAAAGTCACCTGTTTCTTCACTGGCTCTTTGTCTCGCTCTCTGCAGACTGTTTGCACTCTGAATGTCTGTCTGACCATTTGCAAAGAATAAAACCCTTAAATTCTTTGTTTCAGAAGACTCACTAAAGAGAAATTGACACCCTGGAAATCGATCCCACTGCATCATCTTGAAGAACAAATCTATTCATAAAATGCACCTCAAGGATTGAGGAAGCCTGCAGGAGGAAGATACACTGGTGTATCCTTTGTGAAAGTGTTTTCAGCAGCCATGATGTGTAAAGGAGGTGTGACACTGGAATAAACAACCCATGGCAGGAAAAGTTTTCTTTGTATTCAGAAGGTGAATTAGTTATTTAAGATGATCAAATGCACAATAAAACTCTCTGTCCTTCACTGTTTCTGTAGTGCCTTGTGTCTGTAATAATAATAATAATAATAATAATAATAATAATAATAAATAATAATAATAATAATAATAAAAATAAAAATAAAAATAATATCTTTATTTTTAGAGAACTTTTTAAAAACCAGTTAGTGCTTTCACGAGTTTAAAACAATAAAACACAAAAACAATTACATGCTAAAGACAAGAAAAAACAACTAAATAATAAATAAAAAATAAATATGTATATGTGTTATATATGTTGTAACTGAATTCCTTAATGTCATTTCACTTTTGTTGTCTGTGGCCTTCTGACTGGGATCATTAACATTAACAATGAATAGCAGCTGGGTGAAACAGAGAGAAGCTGTGCACGCTGGGGGCGATTGTTACCATGACTGCAATCGTCAGTGGTCCAAGTTAACTAAAAGACAAGGATTGTTCTTTAGTCTACATACCGGACTGCAGGAGTTTTCAAAGTTTGAGAGAGTCTGGGCTTCCCATCAGACTAAGTTTGGGAAAAGGTGTCCCCCGTTTATTTTTTTAGTTTCGCTCAATACCTGGATGCCTGTGGAATCATGATTTTGTTATTTGATCTCATAGACACTCAACACTTGATTTGCAGTGTTTGACATAACTTCAGACCTCACCAAATGCATTAAAAAAGGTCAGTCCGAAGGCTTTTATTAGCTTCTGACTCTTGAAACATGGGAAAAACAATTCACCAAAACTACTGTATCTCTGAACTCTCTATTCTATTCTATTCTATTCTATTCTATTCTATACTATTCCATGTGATCTCCTTTTGATAACTACTGTAATAACTAATATTTGTTCCCTTTACTTCAGTGAGCCTCCCCTGAAACTGTTTGGAGCCCCTTGGGGAGGCCTCCCTCACACTAAATATAATAGTAATATATATTTAATGTTCCACAGTGATTATCAACAGATGGTTTTCCATTTATGGCCCTCAAAGACACCTTTGGATGTAAAGACAGGGACTAAACCAAGCTGACTCTTAATAATTATCTGATTCAGCTGATTCAACAAATCCAGTATGAAAGAGCTGTGACAGCGGGGCCGATAGTGTGCATTACTTTGCCCCGGCTTCAGAAGGTCAGCCACACTCCAGAAATTTAAAATGGATTTCTTCTAATTCATTGTATGTTCAGAATAACAACAAATTGAAAACAACAGGAAGTTGTTTTGCTCTGACATCTTGCAGACCATCCCAAAGCTCTTATTTGTGCTCTAGCGCCATCATCAGGTCTACATTTTACTTTGTGCAATACTTTGGTTTATGAAGAAATACCTGCAGAAGTAGTTTTGAGGAGGAATCTAAATCCTGGGGGTCCAATACGAGAAGGGATATCTAACAAATGGTTTATTTCATCTTGTATCATCTTGTAAAGACTGTGTGGGGCTTGTGTTGGTGTGTGTTTGTAAGAGTGTGTGAAAAGAACACACAGGAGCTAAATTAAGCAAAAACATTATTCATTTCATTTCCAAGCAGAACATTGTTTGTGTTCAGAGGTCGTCTGCTCTTCACTGAGGTCGAGCTTCACACCTTCACACCTTCTCACCAGTCCAACCACTGATGTCCAGCTGCTGGTTTGCTGCTCACTAACTGGTCCTCAGACCTCTGCATGTGCATGATTCATTTAATGATATGTTGTGTCTCTACAGTCCTGCAGCTGCACACAGACAACTTGTTATTAATGTTTAACAATTAATGGCTTTTTATAAAATATAAAATAACTCTTATCACATGCTCTACAGCAGCTCCAACATTTAAAACAAGCGAATATTTGTTTAAAATGTGCAACACACTCAGTAACATGTGGGATCCATTAAATTGTTGTTGGAGAAGCAGCTTCCTGTTTGTTCTGTCTGTCAGCAGTCAGTGCAGCAGCTGAGCCAATCACTGACTGATGATACGAACATTTAGCCAATCAGGTGATGAGATGCACTTTGTAAGCTTCATGCAGTCAGACAGCCAGCAGGGGGCAGCACAGGAGATTCTTGTCACAGTCAGGATCATGTGGGAAAAGACTCAACCATTCACACGGTGACAAATGTTCCAAAACAAAAGCAGTCAAAGATCCTTAAGCTGATTTTTGCAGCTGCCTCATCAAATCAAAATGTTTAGGAGACAAAAGGAGAAAAATGAAGGCTTTTAATTTGAAGGAGAGTAGAAATGAAGAGGTAGTGGGTTTGAAGACGAATCAGACTGAAGCCAAAAACAACAAAGCTGAACAAAGAAGTTAAAAAATAAACTGAACTATTCAAAGTAGGTAAAAAAGGAAGCACATATGCAAATATAAAGCAACACAATGTCTATAAAAGTCAAAGGTTTTTATTCTTCAACAGCGCAGTAGCCATCACAGAAAATATGTTTATAAGCAAAACATGCCTTCTATTGGTGCTTACAAGCCAATTTTTTGTCAGATTAAGACATGACTGTCAAACACACACACTTCCCTTCACAGTGTATCTGAGCAGTCCGGTGGTGGAGGCCTTGCTCTTGCTCCGGATTCAGAGATTGATGGATAAAACCCTGCTCACAGCATGTTAACGAAAAGGGGGCCAAACTTAACACATATGTTTGCTGAACAAGTGTGCAGCACATCATTGAGTCTCTTAGCTGATGGAGCTGCACATTGCACCAACAGCGATCGCAATAACAGCTGGCAGCTCTCACGCATTTTCTTAAGGAAATGCCCATTCTGGTAAAACCTGTTTCTTGTTCAGAGTAATGTGGCTCAGGTTAATACCTGAAGCAGGAAACTAAGCGTGCAAATATCATGTTTCCTTCCAGCTCGATCCTGTGTGGGAGGAGATTCTCACCGTGTGGACTAATAATACATTTTTTAGTCTTAGAAGAACATAGCATCGCACCATTCACACCCAAACATATCATGTTTACCCTGAAACCCCAGATGAGCTTCTGTGTTTGTCAAGATCAGCAGGTAGTTGTATTTAGGGGTCCAAGCCCGAAGTGGGCATGGAACCCGCGATTGCAAGGCATCGCGGTTCCCATACCACGAAGTGGCATTGGAACCCTATTGTTTTCGCTCGCTTTATTATTAGGGGTCCAAGTCCGGTGAGCTGGGAACCCGCGCTTGTAGTAACGCTGTTCCCATACCACGAAGTGGCTGGGAACCCTATTGTTTTTACTCGGATTTTTATTTTTTTTTATTATTATTATTTTTATTCTTCCGTGCATAAAACTCATACTGCAGCATACCCTGTAAATGCTAGGGACGCTGAAACTCACAAGTTAGGTTCGCAGCCTCAAGAGTACCTCAGTCGCAAAAATTCGCACACTTCTACCGCTAGGGGCGCTATAGGCAAGGTCAACGCGTTTGGGCTTGGACCTCTCGACTACGAAGGAGTATATCAAAACCTTATATCCACGCGTTCGGGGATCGAGCTGAATCTCCTGGTATAGGCCACGCCCATTTCCGCCTAAACTTTTTTCGAGCTACGTCGCGAAAACTGAAAACCTATTTTAATTAACTCCTCCGAAGCCGCAAGTCCGATCGACACGAAACTTTGCACAGATAATCTCTGGACCGAGCTCTACAAAGTTTGTAGAGGGAATTTTGATATCACAAAAAATGTCGCAATTATACGCTAACAAACGTTTGCAAAAACGCTACTAACAGGAAGTGAGGTCATAACTTCGGATTACAATGACCGATCGACACCAAATTTGGACCACTCATTAGGGACGCCCCCCTGAGGGCCTCTGCAAAATTTGGTGCGACTTGCCCCTAGGTGGCGCTCTTTAATCCAGAAAATTTGTTCCTCCATAACCACAACTCACATTGACATGAATCTAGTGCCGAATTGTTCAGCATGGTCCCCTGATGCCAGGCACCAAAGGGGACCCTAATGTGCCCATAGGTGGCGCTTTTATTGCAGCTTAAAGACGAAAAAATTCATCCCATTGACTTACATGCAATTTATATCTCCATAACCACAAATCCGATTGACACCAAATTTGGGTCAATTGTTCCCCATGGGGCCCTGATGATACCACAAAAATTTGGTGCAGATCGGACTAAAGGTGGCGCTGTAATCGAAGCTCAAAGCCGGTCAGAAGCCCCATTGAAATGAATGGGATTTCAAACCAGCACACATTTTAACAAGGTTTGAAATGCCCGATCAACACCAAACTTGGGGACCTTATGCGGCTGGACTTCCGAAGGCCTGTGTCAAATTTGTGCCAATCGGCCAAACGGTGGCGCTGTTCATCATATATTAAAAAACCCCATTCACTTACATGCATTTTATATCTCCACTACCGCAGCTGCGATCGACACCAAATTTGGGTCACTTCTTCACCGAGGGGCCCTGATGATACCACAAACATTTGGTGCAGATCGGCCAAAAGCTGCCGCTGTAATCGAAGCTCAAAGCCGGTCAGAAGCCCCATTGAAATGAATGGGATTTCAAACCAGCACACATTTTGATAAGGTTCGGAATGCCCGATCAACACCAAACTTGGGGACCTTATGCGGCTGGACTTCCCGAAGGCCTGTGTCAAATTTGGTGCCAATCGGCCAAACGGTGGCGCTGTTCATCATAAATCAAATAACTCCCATTGACTTACATGCATTTTATATCTCCACTACCGCGAGCTCGATCGACACCAAATTTGGGTCACTTCTTCACCGAGGGGCCCCGATGACAGCTGAGCGATTTGGTGCGATTCGGCCAAAAGGCGCCGCCGTAATCGAAGCTCAAACGCCGTCGCTAAGCACATTCGTTTCAATGCCATTTTCAAACGCGCGCGTTTCAGCCTGCTTCGAGCGCCCGTCGAGACCTCGCTCGGGTACCTCACGCTGGACGCCGGGCGGGCGCTGGACGACTTCAGCCCTCGCTGGGCGTGAGGCGACTGGCGACAGGTGGCTTGGACCTCGCTTACAACTGCTCGCGAGTTCTAGTTAGGGTCCAAGCCCGAGTGGACTGGGAACCGCGAATGCAGGCATCAGCGGTTCCCTGTACCAGCGGTGCAGGAACCCTATTGTTTTCGCTCAGATTTTTATTAGGGGTCCAAGCCCGGTGGGCATGGAACCCGCTGACAGGTATCGCGGGTGCCATACCACGAGTGGCATGGAACCCTATTGTTTTCGTTAGGATTTTTATTATTAGGGTCCAAGCCCGAAGTGGGCTGGGAACCCGCGTTTGCAGGGCAACGCGGTTCCCATACCACGAAGTGGCAGGGAACCCTATTGTAATCGTTCTCGTTTTTATTATTTTTTTTCTTCCGTGCGTTTTCGACCTAATTCCACTACTGCAGCCCGGACCGTAACTGCCAGGGATGCGAAACTCGCAGGGCAGGTTCATGCCCATGAGAGGACGGCCCACGCAAAAATTCGCACACGTCTACCACTAGGTGGCGCTGTGACAAACTTTTCGCGTTTGGGCTTGGCACTCCCGTCTACGAAGGCGGATATGGAAAACCTTATATCCACGCGTTCGGGACATCCTGCTGAATCACGTGGTATAGGCCACGCCCATTTCCGCCTAGACTTTTTTCGAGCTACATCGCGAAAACTGACTAGCCGCTCAAAATTAACTCCTCCGAAACCGCAAGTCCGATCGACACCAAATTTGGCATGGATCATCTCTGGACACACATCATACTGGCTTGTGCTCCCCAGACTGATACGCGAAAAACTCTTCCGGCTATAAGCTAATGAATATTCACGCAAAACGCTACTAATGCTAACTGATGTCATATCTTCGGCTTGGAATGGCCGATCGACACCAAACTCGGAGCACTTATGTGGGAAGCCCCCTGAAGGCCTGTGCAAAGTTTGGTGCAAATAGCCCTATGTGGCGCTGTTTAACGCGAAAATTAGTTCTGGTATATCCGCAAGTCGCATTGACGTGAACTTTGTGCCAAATTGTTCAGCATGGTCCCTGACCTCAGGCACCAAAGTGCATCCTAATGTGCCCATAGGTTGCGCTGTTATGGCGGATTAAACACGAAAAAAAAATCCCATTGACTTACATTCATTTTATATCTCCAGAACCGCAGGTCCGATTGACACCAAATTTGCGTCAATTGTTCCCCTGGGCCCATGATGACACCTGAAAATTTGGTGAAATTCGGCCTAAAGGTGGCGCTAGAATGGAAGCTAGAATGCCGAAAAGTCCCATTGAAATGAATGGGTTTTAAAACCACACCACAATTTGCCTAGGTTAGGATTGGCCGATCAACACCAAACTTCAGGATCTTATGCGGCATGACTTCTGGAACTGCTGTGTGAAATTTGGTGTCAATCGGCTAAAAGGTGAATATATTAATAATTTATGAAAAACACTCCCATTCACTTACATGCGTTTTATACCTCCGGTACCAAAGGTCCAATTGACACCAAATGTGGGTCAATTCTTCCCCATGGGGCCCTGATGATACCTGAAAATGTGGTACAATTCGGCCAAACGGTGGCGCTATAATTGAAGCTCAAAGCCCTTCAGAAAGCCCATTGAAATGAATGGGATTTCAAACCATGCCATAATTTGTCTATGTTAGGAATGGCTGACCAACACTAAACTTGGTGATCTTATGCGGCATGACTTCTGGAACTGCTGTGTGAAATTTGGTGTCAATCGGCTAAAAGGTGAATATATTAATAATTTATGAAAAACACTGCCATTCACTTACATGCATTTTATATCTCCGGTACCAAAACTCCTATTTATACCAAATGTGGGTCAATTCTTCCCCATGGGGCCCTGATGATACCTGACCAATTTGGTGAAATTTGGCCTAAAGGTGCCGCTGTAATTGAAGCTGGAATGCTGTAAAAAGTCCCATTGAAATCAATGGGATTTCAAACCACGCCACAATTTGCCTAGGTTAGGAATGGCCGATCAACACCAAACTTCAGGATCTTATGCGGCATGACTTCTGGAACTGCTGTGTGAAATTTGGTGTCAATCGGCTAAAAGGTGAATATATTAATAATTTATGAAAAAACACTCCCATTCACTTACATGCGTTTTATACCTCCGGTACCAAAGGTCCAATTGACACCAAATGTGGGTCAATTCTTCCCCATGGGGCCCTGATGATACCTGAAAATTTGGTACAATTCGGCCAAACGGTGGCGCTATAATTGAAGCTCAAAGCCCTTCAGAAAGTCCATTGAAATGAATGGGATTTCAAACCAGGCCACACTTTGCCTAGGTTAGGAATGGCCGATCAAAACCAAACTTCAGGATCTTATGCGGCATCACTTCTGGAACTGCTGTGTGAAATTTGGTGTCAATGGGCTAAAAGCAGACTGTATTAATAATTTCTGAAAAAACACTCCCATTCACTTACATGCATTTTATATCTCCAGTAACCGCGAGTGCGATTCATACCAAATTTGGGTCAAATGTTCCCAATGGGTCCCTGATGAGACCTGACAAGTTTGGTGCAAATCGGCCTAAAGATGGCGCTGTAATCGACGCCGAAATGTGTCGATAAATCCCATTCGTTTCGATGGCATTTTCAAACGCGGGACGTTTTGCCTCTGATTGGAGCGGCCCGTCGAGACCCGACTCGGGGACCTTAGCGGTGCTTGAGGCCGGGACGACTTCAGCACCTCAGCGGGGCTGGAGGCGAGTTTCAGCCAGGGGCTTGGACCCCGCTTACAACTGCTTGCAGTTCTAGTTATTAGGGGTCCAAGCCCGAAGTGGGCTGGGAACCCGCGTTTGCAAGGCAACGCGGTTCCCATACCACGAAGTGGCAGGGAACCCTATTGTAATCGTTAGGATTTTTATTATTTTTATTCTTCCGTGCCTAATTCCACTACTGCAGCCTAGACGGTAAGTGCTGGAGACACGAAGTTCGCGGTGTAGGTCAAGTTCACTGCACGTAACTCAGGCGCAAAAATTCGCACACGTCTACCACTAGGTGGCGCTGTGACAAATTTTTCGCGTTTGGGCTTGGAACTCCCGCCTACGATGGCGAATATGGAAAACCTTATATCCACGGGTTCGGGGGATCATGCTGAATCACGTGGTATAGGCCACGCCCATTTCCGCCTAGACTTTTTTCGCGCAAAATTGCGAAAACTGACTAGCCGCTCAGAATTAACTCCTCCGAAACCGCAAGTCCGATCGACACCAAATTTGGCACAGGCCATCTCTGGACACACATCATACTGGCTTGTGCTCCCCAGATCGATACGCGAAAAACTCTTCCGGCTATAAGCTAACGAATATTCACGCACAACGCTACTAATGCTAACTGATGTCATATCTTCGGTTTGGAATGGCCGATCGACACCAAACTCGGAGGACTTATGTGGGACGCCCCCCTGAGGGCCTGTGCAAAATTTGGTGCAACTAGCCTCTAGGTGGCGCTGTTTAACGCAAGAAATTAGTTCTGGTATAACCGCAAGTCGCATTGACGTGAACTTTGTGCCAAATTGTTCAGCATGGTCCCCTGACCTCACACACCAAAGTGCATCCTAATGTGCCCATAGGTGGCGCTGTTATTGGGGATTAAACACGAAAAAAATAATCCCATTGACTTACATTCATTTTATATCTCCGGAACCGCAGGTCCGATTGACACCAAATTTGGGTCAATTCTTCCCCATGGGGCCCTGATGACACCTGACAAGTTTTGTACAATTCGGCCAAAAGGTGGCGCTATAATGGAAGCTGGAATGCCATGAAAAAGCCCATTGAAATGAATGGGATTTCAAACCAGGCCACAATTTCCCTAGGTTAGGAATGGCCGATCAACACCAAACTTGGGGACCTTATGCGGCATTACTTCCGTAAGGTCTGTGTGACATTTGGTGTCAATCGGCCCAAAGGTGACTTTTTTTAATAATTTATGAAAAAACACTCCCATTGACTTACATTCATTTTATATCTCCGGAACCACAGGTCCGATTGACACCAAATTTGCGTCAATTCTTCGGCCTGGGCCCCTGATGACACTTGACAAGTTTTGTGATATTTGGCCTAAAGGTGGCGCTGTAATTGAAGCTGGAATGCGGTAAAAAGTCCCATTGAAATGAATGGGATTTCAAACCACACCACAATTTGCCTAGGTTAGGAATGGCCGATGAACACCAAACGTCAGGGTCTTATGCGGCATGACTTCTGGAACTGCTGTGTGAAATTTGGTGTCAATCGGGTAAAAGGTGACTATATAAATAATTGATGAAAAAACACTCCCATTCACTCCCATTCATATTATATCTCCGTAACCACAACTCCTATTTATACCAAATGTGGGTCAATTCTTCCCCATGGGGCCCTGATGATACCTGAAAAATGTGATACAATTCGGCCAAACGGTGGCGCTATAATTGAACCTCAAAGCCCTTCAGAAAGCCCATTGAAATGAATGGGATTTCAAACCATGCCATAATTTGTCTATGTTAGGAATGGCTGACCAACACTAAACTTGGTGATCTTATGCGGCATGACTTCTGGAACTGCTGTGTGAAATTTGGTGTCAGTAGGCTAAAAGGTGACTATATTAATAATTTATAAAAAAAACACTCCCATTGACTCCCATTCATTTTATATCTCCAGAACCGCAGGTCCAATTGACACCAAACTTGGGTCAAATCTTCCCCATGGGCCCGTGATGATACCTGAAAAAATTGGTACAATTCGGCCAAACGGTGGCGCTATAATTGAAGCTCAAATGCCGTCAGAAAGCCCATTGAAATGAATGGGATTTCAAACCATGCCACAATTTGCCTAGGTTAGGAATGGCCGATCAACACCAAACTTGGGGACCTTATGCGGCATGACTTCCCCAAGAGCTGTGTGAAATTTGGTGTCAATCGGCCAAAAGGTGACTATATAAATAATTTATGAAAAAACACTCCCATTCACTTACATGCATCTTATATCTCCGTAACCACATGTGCGATTCATACCACATTTGGGTCAAATGTTCACACTGGGGCCCTGATGACACCTGACAAATTTGGTGCAAATCGGCCTAAAGATGGCGCTGTAATCGACGCCGAAATGTGTCGATAAATCCCATTCGTTTCGATGGCATTTTCAAACGCGGGACGTTTTGCCTCTGATTGGAACGGCCCGTCGAGACCCGACTCGGGGACCTTAGCGGCGACGCGGTGCGGACGCCGGGACGACTTCGCGGCGCCCTCGCGGGGCTGGGGGCGAAGTTTACGCGGGGCTTGGACCCAGCTTACAACTGCTTGCAGTTCTAGTTATTATTATTCTTATTCTTCCGTGCCTAGTTCGAAAGTACTGCAGCATACCCGTAATTGCGAAAAGCGCGAAATTCGCGGTGTAGGTCACATTCAGTGCACGTAACTCAGGCCCGAAAACTCGCACACTTCTACCGCTAGGGGCGCTATAAGCAAGGTCAACGCGTTTGGGCTTGGAACTCCCGTCTACGAAGGCGGATATGGAAAAACTTTATATCCACGCGTTCGGGGATCATGCTGCATCTCATGGTATAGGCCACGCCCATTTCCGCCTATATAGTTTTTTGCGCAAAATCGCGAAAACTGACTAGCCACTCAGAATTAACTCCTCCGAAACCGCAAGTGCAATCGACACCAAATTTGGCACAGACCATCTCTGGACACGACATCATACTGGCTTGTGCTCCCCAGATCGATACGCGAAAAACTCTTCCGGCTATAAGCTAACGAATATTCACGCAAAACGCTAGCAAAACTAAAAGATGTATATCTTCAGCATTGCAATGGCCGATCGACACCAAACTCGGAGCATTTATGTGTGATGACCCCCTGAAGGCCTCTGCAAAATTTGGTGCAACTAGCCTCTAGGTGGCGCTGTTTAACGCAAGAAATTAGTTCTGGTATAACCGCAAGTCGCATTGACGTGAACTTTGTGCCAAATTGTTCAGGATGGTCCCCTGACCTCATGTACCAAAATGCATCCTAATGTGCCCATAGGTGGCGCTGTTAAACACGAACAAAATAGTCCCATTGACTTACATTCATTTTATATCTCCGGAACCGCAGGTCCGATTGACACCAAATTTGGGTCACGTCTTCCCCATGGGTCCCTGATGACACCTGACAAATTTGGTGGAATTCGGCCTAAAGGTGGCGCTATAATGGAAGCTGGAATGCCAAAAAAGTCCCATTGAAATGAATGGGATTTCAAACCACACCACAATTTGCCTAGGTTAGGAATGGCCGATCAACACCAAACTTCAGGATGTTATGCGGAATGACTTCTGGAACTGCTGTGTGAATTTTGGTGTCAATCGGCTAAAAGCTGACTGTATTAATAATTTATGAAAAAACACTGCCATTCACTTACATGCATTTTATATCTCCAGTAACCACAAGTCCGATTCATACCAAATTTGGGTCAAATGTTCCCACTGCGTCCCTGATGACACCTGACAAATTTGGTGCAAATCGGCCTAAAGATGGCGCTGTAATCGATGCCGAAATCTATCACTAAATCCCATTCATTTCGATGCCATTTTCAAACGCGGGACGTTTTGCCTCTCTTTGGAGCGGCCCGTCGAGACCCGACTTCGGGCACCTTAGCGCGCGCAGTGCGGGAGCCGGACGACTTCGCAGCCCTCCAGCGGGGGCGGTGAGTTTGCACAGGGGCTTGGACCCGCTTACAACTGCTTGCAGTTCTAGTTAGGGTCCAAGCCGAAGTGAGCTGGGAACCAGCGTTTGCAAAGCAGCGGTTCCCATACCACGCAGTGGCAGGGAACCCTATTGTTTTCGTTAGGATTTTTATTAGGGGTCCAAGCCCGAAGTGGGCTGGGAACCCAGCGTTTGCAAGCAGCGGTTCCCATACCACGAGTGGCAGGGAACCCTATTGTTTTCGTTAGGATTTTTATTAGGGGTCCAAGCCCGAAGTGGGCTGGGAACCAGCGTTACAAAGCAGCAGCGGTTCCCATACCACGAAGTGGCTGGGAACCTATTGTAATCGTTCTGGTTTTATTATTATTCTTCCGTGAAGAAAACCGATACTGCGGCCCTAGACCGTAAGTGCTACACACTCGAAACTCACAAGGTAGGTCACGTCTTTGTCAATGACCTCAGGCGCAAAAATTCGCACACTTCTACTGCTGAGGGGCGCTATAAGCAAGGTCAATGCGTTTGGGCTTGGAACTCCCCACTATGAAGGCGGATATCAAAAACCTTATATCCACGCGTTCGGGGGATCGTGCTGAATCTCCTGGTATAGGCCACGCCCATTTCCGCCTGGACTTTTTTTTCGCTACATCGCGAAAACTGACAAGCCGGCCAAAATCATCTCCTCGAAGCCGCAAGTCCGATCGACCACGAAACTTGGCACGGATAATCTCTGGACCGAGCTCTACAAATTTTGTAGAGGAATTTTGATCACGACTAAAAAATGTCGCAATTATACGCTAACAAATATTTGCGAAACAGCTACTAACAGGAAGTGAGGGCATAACTTCGGATTGGAATGGTCGATCCACACCAAACTTGGACCACTAATTTGTAACGCCCCCCTGAGGGCCTGTGCAAAATTTGGTGCAACTCTCCCCTAGGTGGCGCTCTTTAATCCAGAAAATTAGTTCCTCTATAACCACAAGTCACATTGACATGAAACCAGTGCCAAATTGTTCAGCATGGTCCCCTGATGCCAGGCACCAAAGGGGAACCTAATGTGCCCATAGGTGGCGCTGTTATTGCAAATTAAAAATGTTTTCAAAAATCCCATTGACTTACATGCAATTTATATCTCCATAACCACAAATCCGATTGACACCAAATTTGGGTCAATTGTTACCTATGGGGCCCTGATGATACCACAACAATTTGGTGCAGATCGGCCAAAAGGTGGCGCTGTAATCGAAGCTCAAATGCCCCATTCATTTCAATGGGATTTTCAAACAAAGTACATTTTTCTTCATAACTAAGGCCAACTACATCGCACATTCATAAATCTTATGTCTACTCGTTCGGGTGATTGAGCTGAATCACGTGATGTAGGCCACGCCCATTTCCGCCTTACCTTTTCGCGCAAAATCGCAAAAACTGACAAGCCGGTTGAAATCATCTCCTCCGAAGCCGCAAGTCCGATCGACACGAAACTTAGCGCGGATAATCTCTGGACCGAGCTCTACAAAGTTTGTAGAGGGAATTTTGATACGACAAAAAATGTCGCAATTTTACGCTAACAAATATTTGCGAGAACGCTAATAAAAGGAAGTGATGTCAGATCCCAGGTTAGGAGTGGTCGATCAACACCAAACTTGGTGACCTTGTCTCCCCTGCCCCATACAACGCCAGTGCAAAATTTGGTGCACTTAGCCGCTAGTTGGCGCTACCCAAAAAAATCCCATTGACTTACATTCATTTTATATCTCCACTACCGCAGCTCCGATTGACACCAAATTTTGGTCAATTGTTACCCATGGGGCCCTGATGATGCCACAAAAATTTGGTGCAGTTCGGCCAAAAGGTGGCGCTGTAATCGAAGCTCAAATGCCCCATTCATTTCAATGGGATTTTAGAACAAAGTACATTTTTCTTCATAACTAAGGCCAACTACATCGCACATTCATAAATCTTATGTCTCCGCGTTTGGGGGATTGCGCTGAATCACGTGATGTAGGCCACGCCCATTTCCGCCCAACCCTTTTCGCGCAAAATCGCAAAAACTGACAAGCCGGCTGAAATCATCTCCTCCGAAGCCACAAGTCCTATCAACACGAAACTTGGCACAGATAATCTCTGGACCGAGCTCTACAAATTTTGTGTACAGAATTTTGATCTGACTAAAAATGTCGCAATGATACGCTAACAAACGTTTGCGAAAAACGCTACTAAAAGGAAGTGATGGCAGATCTTAGGTTAGGAGTGGCGATCAACACCAAACTTGGTGATCTTGTCTCCCCTGCCCCTAGAACGCCAGTGCAAAATTTGGTGCAGTTAGCCACTAGTTGGCGCTACCCAAAAAAAATTCCCATTGACTTACATTCATTTTATATCTCCAGTACCGCGAGCTCCGATTTACACCAAATTTGGGTCACTTCTTCACCGAGGGGCCCTGATGACAGCTGAGCGATTTGGTGCGTTTTGGCCAAAAGCGGCGCCGTAGTCGAAGCTCAAACGCCGTCGCTAAGCCCACTCATTTCAATGGCATTTTCAAACACGCGTGCCATTACTCGGTTCGAGTGGCCTTCGAGGCCTGACTTCGGGGACCTTCACGCTGGACGCCGGCGGGCGACTGAGCTAGCCCTCAGCGGCTGAAGGCGACTGGCGACAGGTGGCTTGGACCCGTTTACAACTGCTTCGCGAGTTCTAGTTATTAGGGGTCCAAGCCCGAAGTGAGCTGGGAACCCGCGTTTGCAAGTAGCAGCGGTTCCCATACCACGTAGTGGCAGGAACCCTATTGTAATCGCTCTCGCTTTTATTATTATTATTATTTTTTTTCTTCCGTCGCTGATTCCACTACTGCAGCATACCCCGTAACTGCTAGGGACGCGAAACTCATAGGGTAGGTCACATTCAGTGCACGTAACTCAGGCCCGAAAACACGCACACTTCTACTGCTAGGGGGCGCTATAAGCAAGGTCAACGCGTTTGGGCTTGGAACTCACGTCTACGAAGGCGGATATGGAAAACCTTATATCCACGCGTTCGGGGGATCATGCTGCATCTCATGGTATAGGCCACGCCCATTTCCGCCTAAACTTTTTTCGCGCAAAATCGCGAAAACTGACTAGCCACTCAGAATTAACTCCTCCGAAACCGCAAGTCCGATCGACACCAAATTTGGCACAGGCCATCTCTGGACACACATCATACTGGCTTGTGCTCCCCAGATCGATACGCGAAAAACTCTTCCGGCTATAAGCTAACGAATATTCACGCAAAAGCGCTACTAATGCTAACTGATGTCATATCTTCGGTTTGGAATGGCCAATCGACACCAAACTCGGAGGACTTATGTGGGACGCCCTCCTGGGGGGCTGTGCGAAATTTGGTGCAAATAGCCCCTAGGTGGCGCTGTTTAACGTGAAAAATTAGTTCTGGTATAACCGCAAGTCGCATTGACGAGAACTTTGTGCCAAATTGTTCAGCATGGTCCCCTGACCTTATGCACCAAAGTGCATCCTAATGTGCCTATAGGTGGCGCTGTTATTGCCGATTAAACACGAAAAAAAAAATCCCATTGACTTACATTCATTTTATATCTCCGGAACCGCAGGTCCGATTGACACCAAATTCGCGTCAATTGTTCCCCCTGGGCCCGTGATGACACCTGACAAATTTTGTGATATTTGGCCAAAAGGTGGCGCTATAATGGAAGCTGGAATGCCGAAAAAGTCCCATTGAAATGAATGGGTTTTAAAACCACACCACAATTTCCCTAGGTTAGGAATGGCTGATCAACACCAAACTTCAGGATCTTATGCGGCATGACTTCTGGAACTGCTGTGTGAAATTTGGTGTCAATCGGCTAAAAGGTGACTATATAAATAATTTATGAAAAATCACTCCCATTCACTCCCATTCATTTTATATCTCCAGAACCGCAGGTCCGATTGACACAAAACTTGGGTCAAATCTTCCCCATGGGGCCCTGATAATACCTGAAAAATTTGGTACAATTCGGCCAAACGGTGGCGCTATAATTGAAGCTCAAAGCCCTTCAGAAAGCCCATTGAAATGAATGGGATTTCAAACCATGCCACAATTTCCCTAGGTTAGGCATGGCCGATCAACACCAAACTTGGGGATCTTATGCGGCATGACTTCTGGAACTGCTGTGTGACATTTGGTGTCAGTAGGCTAAAAGGTGACTCTGCTAATAATTTATTAAAAAACACTGCCATCCACTTACATGCATTTTATATCTCCGCGAACCACAAGTCCGATTCATACCAAATTTGGGTCAAATGTTCCCACTGCGTCCCTGATGACACCTGACAAATTTGGTGCAATCGGCCTAAAGATGGCGCTGTAATCGATGCTGAAATTTATCGCTAAATCCCATTCATTTCGATGTCGTTTTCAAACGCTGGACGCTTTGCCTCTGTTTGGAAAGGCCCGTGGAGACCCGACTTCGGGACTTTCTGCGGCACGGGTGCGGAGCCGGGACGACTTCACGCGCCCTCAGCGGGCTGGGGCGAAGTTTCGCCAGGGGCTTGGACCCGCTACAACTGCTTGCAGTTCTAGTTATTATTATTTTTATTCTTCCGTGCCTAGTTCCACTACTGCAGCATACCCCGTAATTGCGAGAAACGCGAAATTCGCGGTGTAGGTCACATTCAGTGCACGTAACTCAGGCCCGAAAACTCGCACACTTCTACTGCTAGGGGCGCTATAAGCAAAGGTCAACGCGTTTGGGCTTGGAACTCCCGTCTACGAAGGCGGACATGGAAAAACTTTATATCGACGCGTTCGGGGGATCATGCTGAATCACGTGGTATAGGCCACGCCCATTTCCGCCTAGACTTTTTTCGAGCTACATCGCGAAAACTGACTAGCCGCTCAGAATTAACTCCTCCGAAACCGCAAGTCCGATCGACACCAAATTTGGCACAGACCATCTCTGGACACACATTATACTGGCTTGTGCTCCCCAGATCGATACGCAAAAAAATCTTCCGGCTATAAGCTAACGAATATTCACGCAAAACGCTACTAATGCTAACTGATGTCATATCTTCGGTTTGGAATGGCCGATCGACACCAAACTCGGAGGAATTATGTGGGACGCCCCCCTGAGGGCCTGTGCAAAATTTGGTGCAACTAGCCTCTAGGTGGCGCTGTTTAACGCAAGAAATTAGTTCTGGTATAACCGCAAGTCGCATTGACGTGAACTTTGTGCCAAATGGTTCAGCATGGTCCCCTGACCTCAGACACCAAAGTGCATCCTAATGTGCCCATAGGTGGCGCTGTTATTGCCGATTAAACACGAAAAAAAAAATCCCATTGACTTACATTCATTTTATATCTCCAGAACCGCAGGTCCGATTGGCACCAAATTTGGGTCAATTCTTCCCCATGGGGCCCTGATGACACCTGACAAGTTTTGTACAATTCGGCCTAAAGGCGGCGCTGTAATGGAAGCTGGAATGCCAAAAATGTCCCATTGAAATGAATGGGGTTTAAAACCACGCCACAATTTGCCTAGGTTAGGAATGGCCGATCAACACCAAACTTCAGGATCTTATGCGGCATGACTTCTGGAGCAGCTGTGTGAAATTTGGTGTCAATCGGCTAAAAGGTGAATATATTAATAATTTATGAAAAAACACTCCCATTCACTCCCATTCATTTTATATCTCCAGAACCGCAGGTCCAATTGACACCAAACTTGGGTCAAATCTTCCCCATGGGGCCCTGATGATACCTGAAAAATTTGGTACAATTCGGCCAAACGGTGGCGCTATACTAGAAGCTGAAAGCCCTTCAGAAAGCCCATTGAAATGAATGGGACTTCAAACCACACCACAATTTGCCTAGGTTAGGAATGGCCGATCAACACCAAAGTTCAGGATCTTATGCGGCATGACTTCTGGAACTGCCGTGTGAAATTTGGTGTCAATCGGCTAAAAGGTGAATATATTAAAAATTTATGAAAAAACACTCCCATTCACTTACATGCGTTTTATATCTCCGGTACCAAAGGTCCAATTGACACCAAATGTGGGTCAAATCTTCCCCATGGGCCCAAGATGATACCTGACCAATTTGGTGAAATTTGGCCTAAAGGTGCAGCTGTAATTGAAGCTGGAATGCTGTAAAAAGTCCCATTGAAATGAATGGGATTTCAAACCACGCCACAATTTGCCTAGGTTAGGAATGGCTGACCAGCACTAAACTTGGGTATCTTATGCGGCATGACTTCTGGAACTGCTGTGTGAATTTTGGTGTCAATCGGCCAAAGGTGACTATATAAAAAATTTATGAAAAAACACTGCCATTCACTCACATGCATTTTATATCTCCCGTAACCACAAGTCCGATTCATATCAAATTTGGGTCAAATGTTCCCACTGGGGCCCTGATGACACCTGAAAATTTTGGTGCAAATCGGCCTAAAGATGGCGCTGTAATCGATGCCGAAATCTATCGCTAAATCCCATTCATTTCGATGCCATTTTCAAACGCGGGACGTTTCGCCGCTGTTTGGAAAGGCCCGTCGAGGCCTGACTCGGGACTTTACGCGCACGAGTCGCGGTAGCCGGGACACTTCAGCCCTCGCAGGGCTGGGGGCGAAGTTTCGCCAGGGGCTTGGACCCCGCTTACAACTGCTTGCAGTTCTAGTTATTATTCTTATTCTTCCGTCCCTAATTCGCATACTGCAGCGTATGCTGTAACTCCTAGGAACGCAAGTTTCGCGGTGTAGGTCAAGTTCAGTGCACGTAACTCAAGGCGCAAAATTCGCACACGTCTACCACTAGGTGGCGCTGTGACAAATTTTTCGCGTTTGGGCTTGGCACGCCCGCCTACGATGGCGAATATGGAAAACCTTATATCCACGCGTTCGGGGGATCCTGCTGAATCACGTGGTATAGGCCACGCCCATTTCCGCCTAGACTTTTTTCGCGCAAAATCGCGAAAACTGACTAGCCGCTCAGAATTAACTCCTCCGAAACCGCGAAGTCCGATCGACACCAAATTTGGCACAGGCCATCTCTGGACACACAGCATACTGGCTTGTGCTCCCCAGATCGATACACGAAAAACTCTTCCGGCTATAAGCTAACGAATATTCACGCAAAACGCTACTAATGCTAACTGATGTCATATCTTCGGTTTGGAATGGCCAATCGACACCAAACTCGGAGGACTTATGTGGGACGCCCCCCTGAGGGCCTGTGCAAAATGTGGTGCAACTAGCCTCTAGGTGGCGCTGTTTAACGCAAGAAATTAGTTCTGGTATAACCGCAAGTCGCATTGACGTGAACTTTGTGCCAAATTGTTCAGGATGGTCCCCTGACCTCATGTACCAAAGTGCATCCTAATGTGCCCATAGGTGGCGCTGTTATTGGGGATTAAACACGAAAAAAACAATCCCATTGACTTACATTCATTTTATATCTCCGGAACCGCAGGTCCGATTGACACCAAATTTGGGTCACGTCTTCCCCATGGGTCCCTGATGACACCTGACAAATTTGGTGAAATTCGGCCTAAAGGTGGCGCTATAATGGAAGCTGGAATGCCGAAAAAGTCCCATTGAAATGAATGGGGTCTAAAACCATGCCACAATTTGCCTATGTTAGGAATGGCCGATCAACACCAAACTTGAGTATGTTATGCGGCATGACTTCTGGAACTGCTGTGTGAAATTTGGTGTCAATCGGCTAAAAGGTGACTCTATTAATAATTGTTGAAAAATCACTCCCATTCACTCCCATTCATTTTATATCTCCAGAACCGCAGGTCCGATTGACACCAAACTTTGGTCATATCTTCCCCATGGGCCCATGATGATACCTGATAAATTTGGTGAAATTCAGCCTAAAGGTGGCGCTATAATGGAAGCTGGAGCGCCTAAAAGTCCCATTGAAATGAATGGGTTCTAAAACCATGCCACAATTTGCCTATGTTAGGAATGGCCGATCAACACCAAACTTGAGGATCTTATGCGGCATCACTTCTGGAACTGCTGTGTGAAATTTGGTGTCAATCGGGCAACAGGTGACTATATTAATAATTTATGAAAAAACACTGCCATTCACTTACATTCATTTTATATCTCCAGAACCGCAGGTCCGATTGACACCAAATTTGGGTCAAATCTTCCCCATGGGCCCATGATGATACCTGATAAATTTGGTGCAAATCGGCCTAAAGATGGCGCTGTAATCGATGCTGAAATGTATCGCTAAATCCCATTCATTTCGATGGCATTTTCAAACGCGGGACGTTTTGCCTCTGTTTGGAAAGGCCCGTCGAGACCTGACTTCGGGGACTTTCGCGGCGACGGGTGCGGAAGCCGGGACGACTTCAGCGCCCTCAGCGGGGCTGGGGCGAAGTTTATGCCAGGGGCTTGGACCCCGCTTACAACTGCTTGCAGTTCTAGTTAGGGGTCCAAGCCCGAGTGGGCTGGGAACCCGCGATTGCAAGGCATCGCGGTTCCCAGTACCAGCGGTGCGTGGGAACCCTATTGTTTTCGTTAGGATTTTTATTAGGGGTCCAAGCCCGAAGTGGGCATGGAACCCGCGATTGCAAGGCATCGCGGGGGCCATACCACGAAGTGGCATGGAACCCTATTGTTTTCGTTCTCGTTTTTATTATTATTATTATTATTTTTTTCTTCCGTGAAGAAAACGCATACTGCAGAATAGACGACAAGAGTTACGGACACCAAATTCCCAGGGTAAGTCCATTTCTTGTCGATGACCTCACACGAAAAAATTCCCACACTTCTACCGCTAGGGGGCGCTGTAAGCAAGGTAAACGCGTTTGGGCTTGGAACTCCCGCCTACGAAGGCTTATATCAAAAACCTTATATCCACGCGTTCGGGGGATCGAGCTGAATCTCCTGGTATAGGCCACGCCCATTTCCGCCTAAACTTTTCGAGCTACAGCGCAAAACTCAAAACCGCCTGGAACGTACTCCTCCGAACCCGCAAAGTCCGATCGCCACGAAACTTGGCACGGATAATCTCTGGACCAAGCTTGACAAAGTTTGTAGAGGAAATTTTGATCCGACAAAAACTGGCGCAATTATACGCTAACAAACATTTCGACAACGCTACTAACAGGAAGTGAGGGCATAACTTCAGTTTGGAATGGCCGATCAACACCAAACTTGGACCACTCAGTTGGGATGGGCCCCTGAGGGCCTGTGCAAAATTTGGTGCTGCTGGCCTCTAGGTGGCGCTCTTTAATCCAGAAAATTAGTTCCTCCATAACCACAAGTCACATTGACATGAAACCAGTGCCAAATTGTTCAGCATGGTCCCCTGATGCCAGGCACCAAAGGGGACCCTAATGTGCCCATAGGTGGCGCTGCTATTGCAGATTAAAGACAAAAAATTCATCCCATTGACTTACATTCATTTTATATCTCCAGAACCGCAGGTCCGATTGACACCAAATTTGGGCCAATTGTTACCCATGGGGCCCTGATGATACCACAAAAATTTGGTGCAGATCGGACTAAAGGTGGCGCTGTAATCGAAGCTCAAATCGGTCAGAAGCCCCATTGAAATGAATGGGATTTCAAACCAGTACACATTTTCACAAGGTTTGGAATGCCCGATCAACACCAAACTTGGAGACCTTATCCGACATGACCTCCCGAAGGCCTGTGTAAAATTTGGTGTCAATCGGCCAAACGGTGGCGCTCTTCATCATATCTGAAAAAACTCCCATTGACTCACATGCATTTTATATCTCCAGAACCGCTGGTCCGATGGACACCAAATTTGGGTCAATTGTTCCCCATGGGGCCCTGATGACACCACAAAATTTGGTGCAATTCGCCCTAAAGGTGGCGCTACAATCAAAGCTGAAATGCCATCAGAAACCCCATTGAAATGAATGGGATTTAAAACCAGCACACACTTTCACAAGGTTTGGAATGCCCGATCAACACCAAACTTGGGGACCTTATGCGCCTGGACTTCCGAAGACCTGTGTCAAATTTGGTGTCAATCGGCTAAGCGGTGGCGCTCTTCATCATAAATCAAAAAACTCCCATTGACTTACATGCATTTTATATCTCCAGTACCGCAGCTCCCATCGACACCAAATTTCGGTCACTTCTTCACCGAGAGGCCCAGATGACACCTGGCGTTTTGGTGCGATTCGACCAAAAGCGCGCCGTAATCTAAGCTCAAACGCCGTCGCGAAGCCCATTCATTTCAATGGCATTTTCAAACACGCCAGCGTTTAGCCTCGGTTCGGGCGACCCGTCGAGACTTCGCTTCGGGGACCTCACGCGGGGCGTCGGCGGGCACCGGGACGACTTCAGCGCCCTCAGCGAGGCGAGGCGACTGGCGACAGGTGGCTTGGACCCGTTTACAACTGCTTCGCCAGTTCTAGTTATTATTATTAGGGGTCCAAGCCGAGTGGGCTGGGAACCGCGAATGCAAAGCATCGCGGTTGCCTGTACCAGCGTGCAGGAACCCTATTGTTTTCGCTAAGATTTTTATTATTATTTTTTTCTTCCGCGCTAATTCCACTACTGCAGCATACCCGTAAATGCTAGGGACGCGAAACTCACAGGGTAGGTACAAGCCCCTGCAAGTAACTCAGGCGCAAAATTCGCACACTTCTACCGCTAGGGGCGCTGTAACACAGATTCTCGACGTTTTGCCCTCTCACTCCCGCATACAAACACGCATATTCACAAACCTTATATCCACGCGTTCGGAGGATCGAACTGAATCTCGTGGTATAGGCCACGCCCATTTCCGCCTAAACTTTTTCGAGCTACATCGCCAAAACTTACAAGCCGGCCAAAATCATCTCCTCGAAGCCGTAAGTCCGATCGACCACGAAACTTAGCACGGATAATCTCTGGACCGAGCTCTACAAATTTTGTAGAGGAATTTTGATCACGACAAAAAATGTCGCAATTTTACGCTAACAAACGTTTGCGGCAGCTAGCAAAGGAAGTGATGTCAGATCTCAGGTTAGGAGTGGCCGATCAACACCAAACTTCAGTACCTTATATAGGAGACCCCCTGAAGGCCTGTGCAAAATTTCATGCAATTCGCCGCTAGTTGGCGCTACCCCAAAAAATCCCATTGACTTTACATTCATTTTATATCTCCAGAACCATAAGTCCGAATCAAACCAAATTTGGGTCAATACGTCCCCATGGGCCACTGATGACACCACAAAAATTTGGTGCAGATCGGCAAAGAGTGGCGCTGTTATCGAAGCTCAAATGCCCCATTCATTTCAATGGGATTTTCTAACAAAGTACATTTTCTTCATAACTACGGCCAACTACATCGCACATTCATAAACCTTATGTCTACGTGTTCGGGGGATCCAGCTGAATCACGTGATGTTGGCCCCGCCCATTTCCGCCTAACTATTTTCGCACGAAATTGCAAAACTGCCAAGCAGCCGAAATCATCTCCTCCGAAGCCGCAAGTCCGATCGACACGCGAAACTTTGCACAGACCATCTCTGGACCGAGTCGAAGAAAGTTTGTAGAGGAATTTTGATCCGACAAAAAGCGGCCGAATTACAGGTTAACAAATCTTAGCTAAAATGCTACAAGCGGAAGTATAACATATCTCAGGCTTGGAAAGGCCGATCGACACCAAACTTGGAGACCTTATGCGGCTGGACTTCCCGAAGGCCTGTGTCAAATTTGGTGTCAATCGGCTAAGCGGTGGCGCTCTTCATCATATATCAAAAAAGTCCCATTCACTTACATGCATTTTATATCTCCACTACCACAGCTCCGATCGACACCAAATTTGGGTCACTTCTTCACCGAGGGGCCCTGATGACAGCTGAGCAATTTGGTGCGATTGACCAAAGAGGCGGCGCCGTAATCGAAGCTCAAGCGCCGTCGCTAAGCCCATTCATTTCAATGGCATTTTCAAACCGCAGCGTTTACGCCTCGGTTCGGGAGGCCCGTCGGGACCTGACTTCGGGGACCTTACGCGGGACATCGGCAGGACGCCGGGGCGACTTCAGTAGCCCTCAGCGGGCGAAGGCGACTGGCGACGGGTGGCTTGGACCCGTTTACAACTGCTTCGCAGTTCTAGTTATTATTAGGGTCCAAGCCGAAGTGGGCTGGGAACCAGCGTTTGCTAAGCAACGCGGTTCCGTATTACCGAAGTGGCGGGAACCCTATTGTTTCGCTTCGGATTTTTATTATTATTATTATTATTATTCTTCCGTGAAGAAACGCATACTGGGGACTGCATGGTAAGGGTGCACACGCGAAACTCACAAGGTAGGTCCAAAAGCGCCAGCGACCGCAGGCAAAAAAATTTGCACACTTCTATCGCTAGGGGCGCTGTAAGCAAGGTCAACGCGTTTTGGCTTGGACCTCTCGACTCGACGGCGTATATCAAAACCTTATATCCACGCGTTCAGGGGATCGAGCTGAATCTCCTGGTATAGGCCACGCCCATTTCCGCCTAAACTTTTCGAGCTACATCGCGAAAACTGAAAAACCTATTTTAATTAACTCCTCCGAAGCCGCAAGTCCGATCGCCACGAAACTTGGCACGGATAATCTCTGGACCGAGCTCTACAAAGTTTGCAGAGGAAATTTTAATCCGAAAAAACTGTCGCAATTATACACTAACAAACGTTTGCGAAAAAATGCTACTAACAGGAAGTAAGGTCATAACTTCGGTTTGGAATGGCCGATCGACACCAAATTTGGACCACTCAGTTGGGATGGGCCCCTGAGGGCCTATGCAAAATTTGGTGCAGCTGGCCCTAGGTGGCGCTCTTTAATCCAGAAAATTAGTTCCTCTATAACCACAAGTCCCATTGACATGATTCCAGTGCCGAATTGTTCAGCATGGTCCCCTGATGGCAGGCACCAAAGGGGACTCTAATATGCCCATAGGTGGCGCTGCTATTGCAAATTAAACACGAATTTTTTTTCCCCATTGACTTACATTCATTTTATATCTCCAGAACCGCAGCTCCGATTGACACCAAATTTGGGTCAATTGTTACCCATGGGGCCCTGATGATACCACAAAATTTGGTGCAGATCGGCCTAAAGGTGGCGCTGTAATCGAAGCTCAAATCCGGTCAGAAGCCCCATTGAAATGAATGGGATTTCAAACCAGCACACATTTTCATAAGGTTTGGAATGCCCGATCAACACCAAACTTGAGGACCTTATCCGGCTGGACTTCCCGAAGGCCTGTGTAAAATTTGGTGTCAATCGGCCAAACGGTGGCGCTCTTCATCATATATCAAAAAACTCCCATTCACATACATGCATTTTATATCTCCAGAACCGCCGGTCCGATTGACACCAAATTTGGGTCATTTGTTCCCCATGGTGCCCTGATGATACCATAACAATTTGGTGCAGTTCGGCCAAAGGCGGCGCTGTAATCGAACCTCAAATCGGTCAGAAGCCCCATTGAAATGAATGGGATTTCAAACCAGCACACTTTTCACAAGGTTTGGAATGGCCGATCAACACCAAACTTAGGGACCTTATGCGACATGACCTCCGAAGGCCTGTGTCAAATTTGGTGCCAATCGGCTAAGCGGTGGCGCTGTTCATCACATATGAAATAACTCCCATTCACTTGCATGCATTTTATATCTCCACTACCGCAACTCGAATGACACCAAATTTGGGTCACTTCTTCACCGAGGGGCCCGATGACAGCTGAGCGATTTGGTGCGATTCGGCTAAAAGCGGCGCCGTATCGAAGCTCTAACGCCGTCGCTAAGCCCATTCATTTCAATGGCATTTTCAAACACGCCGCTGCCATACCGGTTCGGGCGGCCTTCGAGACCTCACTTCGGGGACCTCCAGCGGGACGTCGGCGGACGCCGGGACGACTTCATGCGCCCTCCAGCGGAGTAATAGCGACTGGCGCCGGGTGGCTTGGACCCCGTTTACAACTGCTCGCAGTTCTAGTTATTATTCTTTTTCTTCCGTGTATAAAACTCATACTGCAGCATACCCCGTAACTGCTAGGGACGCGAAACTCACAGGGTACCTTCGCAGGCCCAAGAGTAACTCAGGCGCAAAATTCGCACACTTCTACCGCTAGGGGGCGCTGTAAGCAAGGTAAACGCGTTTGGGCTTGGAACTCCCGCCTACGAAGGCTTATATCAAAAACCTTATATCCACGCGTTCGGGGGATCGAGCTGAATCTCCTGGTATAGGCCACGCCCATTTCCGCCTAAACTTTTTTCGAGCTACAGCGCAAAAACTCAAAAACCGCCTGGAACGTACTCCTCCGAACCCGCAAGTCCGATCGCCACGAAACTTGGCACGGATAATCTCTGGACCAAGCTCTACAACGTTTGTAGAGGAAATTTTGATCCGACATAAAATGGCGCAATTATACTCTAACAAACGTTTGTGAAAACGCTACTAAAAGGAAGTGAGGTCATAACTTCAGTTTGGAATGGCCGATCGACACCAAACTTGGACCACTAAGTTGGGATGGGCCCCTGAGGGCCTGTGCAAAATTTGGTGCAGCTGGCCCCTAGGTGGCGCTCTTTAATCCAGAAAATTTGTTCCTCCATAACCACAACTCACATTGACATGAAACCAGTGCCGAATTGTGCAGCATGGTCCCCTGATGCCAGGCACCAAAGGGGACCCTAATGTGCCCATAGGTGGCGCTGTTATTGCAGCTTAAAGACGAAAAAATTTTTCCCATTGACTTACATGCAATTTATATCTCCAGAACCGCAAGTCCGATTGACACCAAATTTGGGTCAGTTGTTACCCATGGGGCCCTAATGACACCACAAAAATTTGGTGCAATTCGGCCTAACGGTGGCGCTGTAATCTAAGCTCAAATGCCCCATTCATTTCAATGGGAATTTCAACCAAACCACAGTTTGCCTCATAACTACGGCCTACTACATCGCACATTCATAAATCTTATGTCTACGTTTTTGGGGGATTCTGTCGATTCCTATGGTATATTATACGCCTCTGTGCGATGACGATTTCATTTTGCGAAATCGCAAAAACTGGAAAACCTATTTTAATTAACTCCTCCGAAGCCGCAAGTCCGATCGACACGAAACTTTGCACAGATAATCCCTGGACCGAGCTCTACAAAGTTTGTAGAGGGAATTTTGATATCACAAAAAATGTCGCAATTATACGCTAACAAACGTTTGCGAAAAACGCTACTAACAGGAAGTGAGGTCATAACTTCGGATTACAATGGCCGATCGACACCAAATTTGGACCACTCATTAGGGACCCACCCCTGAGGGCCTGTGCAAAATTTGGTGCGACTTGCCCCTAGGTGGCGCTCTTTAATCCAGAAAATTTGTTCCTCCATAACCACAAGTCACATTGACATGAAACCAGTGGCGAATTGTTCAGCATGGTCCCCTGATGCCATGCACCAAAGGGGGCCCTAATGTGCCCATAGGTGGCGCTGTTATTGCAGCTTAAACACGAATTTTTTTTTCCCATTGACTTACATTCATTTTATATCTCCATAACCGCAAGTCCGATTGACACCAAATTTGGGCCAATTGTTACCCATGGGGCCCTGATGATACCACAAAAATTTGGTGCAGATCGGACTAAAGGTGGCGCTGTAATCGAAGCTCAAATCCGGTCAGAAGCCCCATTGAAATGAATGGGATTTCAAACCAGTACACATTTTCACAAGGTTTGGAATGCCCGATCAACACCAAACTTGGAGACCTTATCCGACATGACCTCCCGAAGGCCTGTGTAAAATTTGGTGTCAATCGGCCAAACGGTGGCGCTCTTCATCATATCTGAAAAAAACTCCCATTGACTCACATGCATTTTATATCTCCAGAACCGCTGGTCCGATGGACACCAAATTTGGGTCAATTGTTCCCCATGGGGCCCTGATGACACCACAAAAATTTGGTGCAATTCGCCCTAAAGGTGGCGCTACAATCAAAGCTGAAATGCCGTCAGAAACCCCATTGAAATGAATGGGATTTCAAACCAGCACACATTTTCACAAGGTTTGGAATGCCCAATCAACACCAAACTTGGGGACCTTATGCGACATGACCTCCCGAAGGCCTGTGTCAAATTTGGTGCCAATCGGCCAAACGGTGGCGCTGTTCATCATATATCAAAAAACTCCCATTGACTTACATGCATTTTATATCTCCACTACCGCAGCTCGATTTACACCAAATTTGGGTCAGTTCTTCACCAAGGGGCCCGATGACAGCTGAGCGATTTGGTGCAATTTGGCCAAAGCAGGCGCCGTAATGGAAGCTCAAGCGCCGTCGCTAAGCCCATTCATTTCAATGGCATTTTCAAACACGCCGCATTTCGCCTCGGTTCAGAGCGGCCTTTCCAGACCTCACGCGGGGACCTCACGCGGGACGTCGGCGGGGCGCCCGGGACGACTCGCGCGCCCTCCGCGGGGCGAAGGGGGCGACTGGCGACAGGTGGCTTGGACCCCGTTTACAACTGCTCGCAGTTCTAGTTATTATTAGGGGTCCAAGCCCGAGCGGGCTGGGAACCCGCGATTGCAAGGCATCGCGGTTCCCAGTACCAGCGGTGGCTGGGAACCCTATTGTAATCGCTTCGCTTTTATTATTATTCTTCGCCCGTAATTCCACTACTGCAGCATACCCCGTAACTGCTAGGGACGCTAAACTCACAGGGTAGGTCACATTCACTGCACGTACCTCAGGCGCAAAAAATCCGCACACTTCTACTGCTAGGGGCGCTATAAGCAAGGTCAACGCGTTTTGGCTTGGATCTCCCGCCTATGAGGGCGTATATCAAAAACCTTATATGCACGCGTTCGGGGGATCAAGCTGAATCTCCTGGTATAGGCCACGCCCATTTCCGCCTAGACTTTTTTCGAGCTACAGCGAAAACTGACAAGCCGGCCAAAATCATCTCCTCCGAAGCCGCAAGTCCGATCAACACGAAACTTGGCACGGATAATCTCTGGACCGAGCTCTACAAAGTTTGTAGAGGGAATTTTGATATCACAAAAAATGTCGCAATTATATGCTAACAAACGTTTGCGAAAAACACTGCTAACAGGAAGTGAGGTCATAACTTCAGTTTGGAATGGCCGATCGACACCAAATTTGGAGCATTCATTTGGGACGCCCCCTGAGGGCCTGTGCAAAATTTGGTGCAGCTCACCCCTAGGTGGCGCTCTTTAATCCAGAAAATTAGTTCCTCTATAACCACAAGTCACATTGACATGAATCCAGTACCAAATTGTTCAGCATGGTCCCCTGATGCCAGGCACCAAAGGGGAACCTAATGTGGCTATAGGTGGCGCTGTTATTGCTAATTAAAAATGTTTTCAAAAATCCCATTGACTTACATTCATTTTATATCTCCATAACCACAAATCCGATTGACACCAAATTTGGGTCAATTGTTACCCATGGGCCCCTGATCACACCACAAAAATTTAGTGCCGTTCGGCCAAAGGTGGCGCTGTAATCGAAGATCAAATGCCCCATTCATTTCAATGGGATTTTCAAACAAAGTACATTTTTCTTCATAACTAAGGCCAACTACATCGCACATTCATAAATCTTACGTCTACGCGTTCGGGGGATTGAGCTAAATCACGTGATGTAGGCCACTCCCATTTCCGCCCAACCTTTTTTGCGCAAAATCGCAAAACTGACAAGCCAGCTGAAATCATCTCCTCCGAAGCCGCAAAGTCCGATCGACACGAAACTTTGCACAGAGCATCTCTGGACCGAGCCGAAGAAAGTTTGTAGAGGGAATTTTGATTCGACAAAAAACGGCCGAATTACAGGCTAACTAATATTTGCGAAAACGCTAAAAACACAAAGTATAACATAACTCTAGCTTGGAAAGGCCGATCAACACAAAACTTGAGGACCTTATCTGCCCTGCCCCCTAGAAGGCCTCTGCAAAATTTGGTTCATTTCGCCGCTAGTTGGCGCTACCCAAAAAAATTCCCATTGACTTACATTCATCTCATATCTCCATAACCACAAGTCTGATTCTAACCAAATTTGGGTGAATTGTTTCTGATGGGCCCCTGATGACACCACAAAAATTTGGTGCAGATCGCCTAAAGGTGGCACTGTTATCGAGCTCAAATGCCCCATTCATTTCAATGGGATTTTCAAACAAAGTACATTTTTCTTCATAACTAAGGACAACTACATTGCACATTCATAAACCTTATGTCTGCGCGTTCTGGGGATCCAGCTGAATCACGTGATGTTGGCCACGCCCATTTCCGCCTAACCGTTTTCTCGCAAAATCTCAAAAACTGACAAGCCGCTTGAAATCATCTCCTCCGAAGCCGCCAAGTCCGATCGACACGAAACTTTGCACAGACCATCTCTGGACCGAGCCGAAAAAAGTTTGTAGAGGGATTTTGATTCGACAAAAAACGGCCGAATTACAGGCTAACAAATATTTGCGAAAACGCTAAAAACACTAAGTTTAACATAACTCTGGCTTACAAAAGCCGATCAACACATAACTTGACGACCTTATCTGCCCTGCCCCCTAGAAGGGCTGTGCAAAATTTGGTGCAGTTAGCCGCTAGTTGGCGCTACCCCAAAAAAATTCCCATTGACTTACATTCATTTCAGATATCCATAACCGCAAGCCACTTTCATTTACAACTATGGTCTTTTCTGCTCCACAGGCCCCGTCTTGGCTCTGGGGCCCGTGATTATGGCACAATTAATCATGGCGGGCCTGGATCTATCAGCGCCTCCAGCGGGCTGAAGGGGCGACTGGCGACAGGTGGCTTGGACCCCGCTTACAACTGCTCGCGAGTTCTAGTTAGGGTCCAAGCCCGAGTGAGCTGGGAACCCGCTTGCAAGGCAACGCGGTTCCCATACCACGAGTGGCTGGGAACCCTATTGTTTTCAGCCAGGTTTTATTATTATTATTCTTCCGTACATTTTTGCCTAATTCCAATACTGCAGCCTAGACGGTAAGGCCCAGGGACGCGAAACTCGCAGGATAGGTTCAGGCCCATGAGACGACGGCAAGCGAAAAAATTCGCACACTTCTACCGCTAGGGGGCGCTGTAATCAAGGTCAACGCGTTTGGGCTTGGAAGTCCCGCCTACGAAGGCGCATATCAAAAATCTTATATCCACGCGTTCGGGGGATCAAGCTGAATCTCCTGGTATAGGCCACGCCCATTTCCGCCTAGAATTTTTTCGAGCTACGTCGCGAAAACTGAAAAACCTATTTTAATTAACTCCTCCGAAGCCGCAAAGTCCGATCGCCACGAAACTTGGACGGATAATCTTCTGGACCGAGCTCTACAAAGTTTGTAGAGGGAATTTTGATATCACAAAAATGTCGCAATTATACGCTAACAAACGTTTGCGAAAAACGCTACTAACAGGAAGTGAGGTAATAACTTCGGATTGGAACTGCCGATCCACACCAAATTTGGACCATTCATTAGGGACGCCCCCCTGAGGGCCTCTGCAAAATTTGGTGCCACTCGCCCCTAGGTGGCGCTCTTTAATCCACAAAATTTGTTCCTCTATATCCACAAGTCACATTGACATGAAACCAGTGCCCAATTGTTCAGCATGGTCCCCTGATGCCAGGCACCAAAGGGGACCCTAATGGGCCCATAGGTGGCGCTGCTATTGCAGATTACAGACGAAAATTTTTTTCCCATTGACTTACATGCAATTTATATCTCCATAACCACAAATCCGAATCATACCAAATTTGGGTCAATTGTTACCCATGGGCCCCTGATGACACCACAAAAATTTGGTGCAGTTCGGCCTAACGGTGGCGCTGTTATCTAAGCTCAAATGCCCCATTCATTTCAATGGGATTTTCAACCAAAGCACATTTTGCCTCATAACTACGGCCTAACACATCGCACAATCATAATTCTTATGTCTCCGTGTTTGGGGATGGTGCCGATTCCGATGGTATAGGACACGCCTCTGTGCGATGATCGATTTCATTTTGCGAAATCGCGAAAACTGGAAAACCTATTTTAATTAACTCCTCCGAGCCGCGAAGTCCGATCGACACGAAACTTTGCACAGAGCATCTCTGGACCAAGCCGAAGAAAGTTTGTAGAGGGAATTTTGATTCGACAAAAAAGGCCGAATTACAGGCTAACAAATATTTGCGAAAACGCTAAAAACACGAAGTATAACATAACTCTGGCTTGGAGAGGCCGATCAACACAAAACTTGAGGACCTTATCTGCCCTGCCCCCTAGAAGGGCTGTGTAAAATTTGGTGCAGTTAGCCGCTAGTTGGCGCTACCCCAAAAAAATCCCATTGACTTACATTCATTTCAGATCTCCATAACCACTAGCCACTTTCATTTACAACTATGGTCTTTTCTGCTCCACTAGGCCCTCGTCTTGGCTGTGGGGCCCGTGGATTATGGCAACAATTAATCATGGCGGGCCTGACGACGACTTGCGTACCGCTGGGCTTAAGGGGCGACTGGCGACAGGTGGCTTGGACCCCGCTTACAACTGCTCGCGAGTTCTAGTTAGGGGTCCAAGCTCGGCGGGCAGGGAACCCGCGGTTGTATAGCAACGCGGTTCCCGTATTCACTGAGTGTGCGGGAACCCTATTGTTTTCGCTCGCTTTTATTATTATTATTATTATTATTCTTCCGCCAAAACGCATACTGCAGCGGTCGCTGTAACTCCTAGGAACGCGAAACTCCTAGGGTAACGTCACATTCACTGCACGTAACTCAGGCCCAAAATGCGCACACTTCTACTGCTAGGGGCGCTATAAGCAAGGTCAACGCGTTTGGGCTTGGATCTCCGACTACGACGGCGTATATCAAAAACCTTATATCCACGCGTTCGGGGGATCCAGCTGAATCTCCTGGTATAGGCCACGCCCATTTCCGCCTAAACTTTTTTCGAGCTACATCGCGAAAACTCAAAAACCGCGTGGAACGTACTCCTCCGAACCCGCAAGTCCGATCGCCACGAAACTTGGCACGGATAATCTCTGGACCAAGCTTCACAAAGTTTGTAGAGGAAATTTTGATCCAACAAAAACTGGCGCAATTATACGCTAACAAACATTTGCGTAGAAACGCTGCTAACAGGAAGTGAGGGCATAACTTCTGTTTGGAATGGCCGATCGACACCAAACTTGGACCACTCAGTTGGGATGGGCCCCTGAGGGCCTGTGCAAAATTTGGTGCAGCTGGCCCCTAGGTGGCGCTCTTTAATCCAGAAAATTTGTTCCTCCATAACCACAAGTCACATTGACATGAAACCAGTGGCGAATTGTTCAGCATGGTCCCCTGATGCCATGCACCAAAGGGGGCCCTAATGTGCCCATAGGTGGCGCTGTTATTGCAGCTTAAACACGAATTTTTTTTTCCCATTGACTTACATTCATTTTATATCTCCATAACCGCAAGTCCGATTGACACCAAATTTGGGCCAATTGTTACCCATGGGGCCCTGATGATACCACAAAAATTTGGTGCAGATCGGACTAAAGGTGGCGCTGTAATCGAAGCTCAAATCCGGTCAGAAGCCCCATTGAAATGAATGGGATTTCAAACCAGTACACATTTTCACAAGGTTTGGAATGCCCGATCAACACCAAACTTGGAGACCTTATCCGACATGACCTCCCGAAGGCCTGTGTAAAATTTGGTGTCAATCGGCCAAACGGTGGCGCTCTTCATCATATCTGAAAAAAACTCCCATTGACTCACATGCATTTTATATCTCCAGAACCGCTGGTCCGATGGACACCAAATTTGGGTCAATTGTTCCCCATGGGGCCCTGATGACACCACAAAAATTTGGTGCAATTCGCCCTAAAGGTGGCGCTACAATCAAAGCTGAAATGCCGTCAGAAACCCCATTGAAATGAATGGGATTTCAAACCAGCACACACTTTCACAAGGTTTGGAATGCCCGATCAACACCAAACTTGGAGACCTTATCCGACATGACCTCCGAAGGCCTGTGTAAAATTTGGTGTCAATCGCCAAACGGTGGCGTCTTCATCATATCTGAAAAACTCCCATTGACTCACATGCATTTTATATCTCCAGTACCGCAGCTCCCATCGACACCAAATTTCGGGTCACTTCTTCACCGAGAGGCCCAGATGACACCTGAGCGCTTTGGCGCGATTCGGCCAAAGGCGGCGCCGTATCTAAGCTCAAACGCCGTCGCTAAGCCCATTCATTTCAATGGCATTTTCAAACACGCCGCTTAGCCTCCGGTTCGAGCTGCCCGTCGAGACCTCGCCGGGGACCTCACGCTGGACGCTCGGCGGGCACTGGACGACTTCAGCGCTCAGCGGGCGTAGGGGCGACTGGCGACAGGTGGCTTGGACCCGCTTACAACTGCTCGCGAGTTCTAGTTTTTTATTTTTTTTCTTCCGTGCATAAACGCATACTGCAGCGGTCGCTGTAACTCCTAGAAACGCAAAACTCTCAACGTAGCTTCACAGCCCCAAGAGTACCTCAGGCGCAAAAATCCACACACTTCTACCGCTAGGGGCGCTATACGCATAAGGTCAACGCTGTTTGGGCTTGGATCTCCGACTACGAGGCGTATATCAAAACCTTATATCCACGCATTCTGGGGATCAAGCTGAATCTCATGGTATAGGCCACGCCCATTTCCGCCTAAACTTTTTTCGAGCTACGTCGCGAAAACTGAAAAACCTATTTTAATTAACTCCTCCGAAGCCGCAAGTCCGATCGACACGAAACTTTGCACAGATAATCCCTGGACCGAGCTCTACAAAGTTTGTAGAGGGAATTTTGATATCACAAAAAATGTTGCAATTATACGCTAACAAACGTTTGCGAAAAACGCTACTAACAGGAAGTGAGGTCATAACTTCGGATTACAATGGCCGATCGACACCAAATTTGGACCACTCATTAGGGACCCACCCCTGAGGGCCTGTGCAAAATTTGGTGCGACTTGCCCCTAGGTGGCGCTCTTTAATCCAGAAAATTTGTTCCTCCATAACCACAACTCACATTGACATGAATCTAGTGCCGAATTGTTCAGCATGGTCCCCTGATGCCAGGCACCAAAGGGGACCCTAATGTGCCCATAGGTGGCGCTGTTATTGCAGCTTAAAGACGAAAAAATTTTTCCCATTGACTTACATGCAATTTATATCTCCAGAACCGCAAGTCCGATTGACACCAAATTTGGGTCAGTTGTTACCCATGGGGCCCTAATGACACCACAAAAATTTGGTGCAATTCGGCCTAACGGTGGCGCTGTAATCTAAGCTCAAATGCCCCATTCATTTCAATGGGAATTTCAACCAAACCACAGTTTGCCTCATAACTACGGCCTACTACATCGCACATTCATAAATCTTATGTCTACGTTTTTGGGGGATTCTGTCGATTCCTATGGTATATTATACGCCTCTGTGCGATGACGATTTCATTTTGCGAAATCGCAAAAACTGGAAAACCTATTTTAATTAACTCCTCCGAAGCCGCAAGTCCGATCGACACGAAACTTTGCACAGAGCATCTCTGGACCAAGCCGAAGAAAGTTTGTAGAGGGAATTTTGATTCGACTAAAAAAGGCCGAATTACAGGCTAACAAATATTTGCGAAAACGCTAAAAACACAAAGTATAACATAACTCTGGCTTGGAAAGGCCGATCAACACAAAACTTGAGGACCTTATCTGCCCTGCCCCCTAGAAGGCCTCTGCAAAATTTGGTTCATTTCGCCGCTAGTTGGCGCTACCCAAAAAAATTCCCATTGACTTACATTCATCTCATATCTCCATAACCACAAGTCTGATTCTAACCAAATTTGGGTCAATTGTTTCTGATGGGGCCCTGATGACACCACAAAAATTTGGTAAACTTCGGCCTAAAGGTGGCGCTGTAATCTAAGCGCAAATGCCCCATTAATTTCAATGGGAATTTCAACCAAAGCACATTTTGCCTCATAACTACGGCAAACTACATTGCACATTCATAAATCTTATGTCTACGTGTTTGGGGGATTCTGTCGATTCCGACGGTATAGGACACGCCTCTGTGCGATGACGATTTCATTTTGCGATATCACAAAAACTGAAAAACCTATTTTAATTAACTCCTCCGAGCCGCGAAGTCCGATAGACCACGAAACTTTGCACAGACCATCTCTGGACCGAGCCGAAGAAAGTTTGTAGAGGGAATTTTGATCCGACAAAAAACGGCCGAATTACAGGCTAACAAATATTTGCTGAAAACGTTAAAAACACAAAGTATAACATATCTCAGGCTTGGAATGGCCGATCAACACCAAACTTGGAGACCTTATCCGACATGACCTTCCGAAGGTCTGTGCACAATTTGGGGTAGTTAGCCACTAGTTGGCGCTACCCAAAAAAATTCCCATTGACTTACATTCATTTCAGATCTCCATAACCGCAAGCCACTTTCATTTACAACTATGGTCTTTTCTGCTCCACATGCCCCGTCTTGGCTCTGGGGCCCGTGATTATGGCACAATTAATCATGGCGGGTCGGACGACTTCAGCGTTCGCAGCGGCTGAAGCTGGCGACAGGTGGCTTGGACCCGCTTACAACTGCTCGCGAGTTCTAGTTAGGGTCCAGCCCGGTGGGCTGGGAACCCGCTTGTAAGTAACGGTTCCATACCACAGTGGCAGGGAACCCTATTGTTTTCGTTAGATTTTATTATTATTATTATTATTAGGGGTCCAAGCCCGGTGGGCATGGAACCCGCGTGACAGGCATCGCGGGTGCCATACCACGAGTGGCATGGAACCCTATTGTTTTCGCTTCGCTTTTATTTTTTTTATTTTTTTCTTCCGTGAATAAACGCATACTGCAGCGGTCGCTGTAACTCCTAGGAACGCCAAACTCCCAAGGTACGTCACATTCACTGCACGTAACTCAGCCCCAAAAATCCGCACACTTCTATCAGCTAGGGGCGCTGTAAGCAAGGTCAACGCGTTTGGGCTTGGACCTCTCGACTGCTGGCGTATACCAAAACCTTATATCCACGCGTTCGGGGATCGAGCTGAATCTCCTGGTATAGGCCACGCCCATTTCCGCCTAAACTTTTTTCGAGCTACATCGCGAAAACTGAAAACCTATTTTAATTAACTCCTCCGAAGCCGCAAGTCCGATCGCCACGAAACTTGGCACGGATAATCTCTGGCCCAAGCTCTACAAAGTTTGTAGAGAAATTTTGATCCGACAAAAACTGGCGCAATTATACGCTAACAAACGTTTGCGAAAAACGCTACTAACAGGAAGTAAGGTCATAACTTCGGTTTGGAATGGCCGATCGACACCAAACTTGGACCACTATGTTGGGATGGGCCCCTGAGGGCCTGTGCAAAATCTGGGGCAGCTGGCCCCTAGGTGGCGCTCTTTAATCCAGAAAATTAGTTCCTCCATAACCACAAGTCACATTGACATGAATCCAGTGCCGAATTGTTCAGCATGGTCCCCTGATGTCAGGCACTAAAGGGGGCCCTAATGTGCCCATAGGTGGCGCTGTTATTGCAGCTTAAACACGAATTTTTTTCCCATTGACTTACATTCATTTTATATCTCCAGAACCGCAGGTCCGATTGACACCAAATTTCGGTCAATTGTTACCCATGGGGCCCTGATGATACCACAGAAATTTGATGCAGATCGGCCTAAAGGTGGCGCTGTAATCGAAGCTGAAATGCTGTCAGAAGCCCCATTGAAATGAATGGGATTTCAAACCACCACACTTTTCACAAGGTTTGGAATGGCCGATCAACACCAAACTTGGGGACCTTATGCGGCTGGACTTCCCGAAGGCCTGTGTCAAATTTGGTGTCAATCGGCCAAACGGTGGCGCTCTTCATCATATCTTAAAAAAACTCCCATTGACTTACATGCATTTTATATCTCCAGAACCGCTGGTCCGATGGACACCAAATTTGGGCCAATTGTTCCCCATGGGGCTCTGATGACACCACAAAAATTTGGTGCAGTTCGGCCTAACGGTGGCGCTGTAATCTAAGATCAAATGCCCCATTCATTTCAATGGGAATTTCAACCAAAGCACATTTTGCCTCATAACTAAGGCAAACTACATCGCACATTCATAAATCTTATGTCTACGTGTTTGGGGGATTCTGTCGATTCCGATGGTATATGACACGCCTCATGTGCGATGACTATTTCATTTTGCTGAAATCGCAAAAACTGGAAAACCTATTTTAATCATCTCCTCCGAAGCCGCAAGTCCGATCGACACGAAACTTTGCACAGACCATCTCTGGACCGAGCCGAAGAAAGTTTGTAGAGGGAATTTTGATCCGACAAAAAGCGGCCGAATTACAGGCTAACAAATCTTTGCCAAAACGCTACAAACACGAAGTTTAACATAACTCTGGCTTGGAAAGGCCGATCAACACACAACTTCAAGACCTTATCTGCCCTGCCCCTAGAAGGGCTGTGTAAAATTTGGTGCAGTTAGCCGCTAGTTGGCGCTACCCAAAAAAATCCCATTGACTTACATTCATTTCAGATCTCCATAACCACTAGCCACTTTCATTTACAACTATGGTCTTTTCTGCTCCACAGGCCCGTCTTGGCTGTGGGGCCCGTGATTATGGCACAATTAATCATGGCGGGCCGGGACGACTTCAGCGCCCTCAGCGGCGTAAGGCGACTGGCGACAGGTGGCTTGGACCCGTTTACAACTGCTTCGCAGTTCTAGTTAGGGGTCCAAGCCGAGTGAGCTGGGAACCAGCGTTTGCAGAAGCAGCGGTTCCCATACCGCAAGTGGCTGGAACCCTATTGTTTTCGTTCTCGTTTTATTATTTTTATTCTTCTTGAACAAAACGCATACTGCAGCATACCCGTAACTGCTAGGGACGCTGAAACTCACAAGGTAGGTCACGTCTTTGTTGATGACCTCAGAGCAAAAAATTCGCACACTTCTATCGCTAGGGGCGCTATACGCAAGGTCAACGCGTTTGGGCTTGGATCTCTCGACTACTGAGGAGCATATCAAAACCTTATATCCACGCGTTCGGGGATGCAGCTGAATCTCCTGGTATAGGCCACGCCCATTTCCGCCTAAACTTTTTCGAGCTACGTCGCGAAAACTGAAAAACCTATTTTAATTAACTCCTCGAAGCCGCAAGTCCGATCGACCACGAAACTTAGCGCGGATGATCTCTGGACCGAGCTCTACAAAGTTTGTAGAGGGAATTTTGAGTCCGACAATAAATGGCGCAATTATACGCTAACAAGCGTTTGCGAAGCAGCTATTAACAGGAAGTGAGGGCATAACTTCGGATTGGAATGGCGATCGACACCAAATTTGGACCACTTATTTGGGACGTCACCCTGAGGGACTGTGCAAAATTTGGTGCAACTCGCCCTAGGTGGCGCTCTTTAATCCAGAAAATTAGTTCCTCTATAACCGCAAGTCACATTGACATGAATCCAGTGCCAAATTGTTCAGCATGGTCCCCTGATGCCAGGCACCAAAGGGAACCTAATGTGCCCATAGGTGGCGCTGTTATTGCAAATTTCAAAAATCCCATTGACTTACATTCATTTTATATCTCCATAACCACAAATCCGATTGACACCAAATTTGGGTCAATTGTTACCCATGGGCCCCTGATGACACCACAAAAATTTGGTGCAGTTCGGCCTAACGGTGGCGCTGCAATATAAGCTCAAATGCCCCATTCATTTCAATGGGATTTTCAACCAAAGCACATTTTGCCTCATAACTACGAGCTAATACATCGCACATTCATAAGTTATATGTCTACGTGTTTGGGGATTCTGCCGATTCTGACGGTATAGGACACGCTTCTGTTCGATGACTATTTCATTTTGCAAAATCGCAAAAATGGAAAACCTATTTTAATTAACTCCTCCGAAGCCGCAAGTCCGATCGACCACGAAACTTTGCACAGACCGTCTCTGGACCAAGCTGAAGAAAGTTTGTAGAGGGAATTTTGATTCGACAAAAACGGCCGAATTACAGGCTAACTAATATTTGCGAAAACGCTAAAACACAAAGTATAACATAACTCTGGCTTGGAAAGGCCGATCAACACAAAACTTGAGGACCTTATCTGCCCTGCCCCCTAGAAGGCCTCTGCAAAATTTGGTTCATTTCGCCGCTAGTTGGCGCTACCCACAAAAATTCCCATTGACTTACATTCATCTCATATCTCCATAACCACAAGTCTGATTCTAACCAAATTTGGGTCAATTGTTTCTGACTAGGCCCTGATGACACCACAAAAATTTGGTCAACTTCAGCCTAAAGGTGGCGCTGTAATCTAAGCGCAAATGCCCCATTCATTTCAATGGGAATTTCAACCAAAGCACATTTAGCCTCATAACTACGGCAAACTACATCGCACATTCCTAAATCTTATGTCTACGTGTTTGGGGGATTCTGACGATTCCAACGGTATAGGACTTGCCTCTGTGCGATGACGATTTCATTTTGCGATATCACAAAAACTAAAAAACCTATTTTAATTAACTCCTCCGAAGCCGCAAGTCCGATAGACACGAAACTTTGCAGAGACCATCTCTGGACCGAGCCGAAGAAAGTTTGTAGAGGAATTTTGATCCGACAAAAGCGGCCGAATTACAGTCTAACAAATATTTGTGAACAGCTAAAAACACAAAGTATAACGTATCTCCAGGCTTGCAATGGCCGATCAACACCAAACTTGGAGACCTTATCCACCATGACCTCCGAAGGTCTGTGCACAATTTGGGGCAGTTAGCCGCTAGTTGGCGCTACCCAAAAAAATTCCCATTGACTTACATTCATTTCAGATCTCCATAACCGCCAAGCCACTTTCATTTACAACTATGGTCTTTTCTGCTCCACAGGCCCGTCTTGGCTCTGGGGCCCGTGATTATGGCACAATTAATCATGGCGGGCCGGGACGACTTCAGCAGCCCTCCAGCGGGCGAGGCGACTGGCGCCAGGGGCTTGGACCCGTTTACAACTGCTTCGCCAGTTCTAGTTATTATTATTTTTTATTCTTCCGTTGCCTAGTTCCACTACTGCAGCATACCCCGTAATTGCGAGGAACGCGAAATTCACAGGTGTAGGTCACATTCAGTGCACGTAACTCAGGCCCGAAAACTCGCACACTTCTACTGCTAGGGGCGCTATAAGCAAGGTCAACGCGTTTGGGCTTGGAACTCCGTCTTCGAGAGTATATGGAAAACCTTACATCCACGCGTTCGGGGATCATGCTGCATCTCATGGTATAGGCCACGCCCATTTCCGCCTAAACTTTTTCGAGCTACATCGCGAAAACTGACTAGCAGCTCAGAATTAACTCCTCCGAAACCGCAAGTCCGATCGACACCAAATTTGGCATGGATCATCTCTGGACCGAACATCATACTGGCTTGTGCTCCCCAGATTCGATCCGACAAAACTCTTCCGGCTATAAGCTAACGAATATTCACGCAAAACGCTACTAATGCTAACTGATGTCATATCTTCGGCTTTGAAATGGCCGATCGACACCAAACTCGGAGCACTTATGTGCGATGGCCCCTGAGGGCCTGTGCAAAATTTGGTGCAACTAGCCTCTAGGTGGCGCTGTTTAACGTAGAAATTAGTTCCTGGTATAACCACAAGTCGCATTGACGTGAACTTTGTGCCAAATTGTTCAGCATGGTCCCCTGACGCTCAGGCACCAAAGTGCATCCTAATGTGCCCATAGGTGGCGCTGTTATTGGGGATTAAACACGAAAAAAATAATCCCATTGACTTACATTCATTTTATATCTCCAGAACCGCAGGTCCGATTGACACCAAATTTGGGTCAATTCTTCCCCATGGGGCCCTGATTACACCTGACAAGATTTTGTACAATTCGGCCTAAAGGTGGCGCTGTAATGGAAGCTGGAATGCGTCAAAATGTCCCATTGAAATGAATGGGATTTCAAACCACGCACACAATTTGCCTAGGTTAGGAATGGCCGATCAACACCAAACTTCAGGATGTTATGCGGCATGACTTCTGGAACTGCTGTGTGAAATTTGGTGTCAATCGGCTAAAAGGTGAATATATTAATAATTTATGAAAAAACACTCCCATTCACTCCCATTCATTTTATATCTCCGGAAACGCAGGTCCGATTGACACCAAACTTGGGTCATATCTTCTCCATGGGCCCATGATGATACCTGATAAATTTGGTGAAATTCAGCCTAAAGGTGGCGCTATAATGGAAGCTGGAACGCCTAAAAAGTCCCATTGAAATGAATGGGTTCTAAAACCATGCCACAATTTGCCTATGTTAGGAATGGCCGATCAACACCAAACTTGAGGATCTTATGCGGCATGACTTCTGGAACTGCTGTGTGAAATTTGGTGTCAATCGGCTACAAGGTGACTATATTAATAATTTATGAAACAACACTGCCATTCACTTACATGCATTTTATATCTCCGTAACCACAAGTCCGATTCATACCAAATTTGGGTCAAATGTTCCCACTGCGTCCCTGATGACACCTGACAAATTTGGTGCAAATCGGCCTAAAGATGGCGCTGTAATCGATGCTGAAATTTATCGCAAAATCCCATTCATTTCGATGGCATTTTCAAACGCGGGACGTTTCGCATCTGTTTGGAACGGCCCGTCGAGACCTGACTCGGGGACTTTGCGCGGCCGATGCGGGCGCCGGACGACTTCAGCGCCTCAGCGGGCTGAGGCGGTTTAGCCAGGGGCTTGGACCCCGCTTACAACTGCTTGCAGTTCTAGTTAGGGTCCAAGCCCGAAGTGGGCATGGAACCAGCGATTGCAAGAGCATCGCGGGGCCATACCACGGTGGCATGGAACCCTATTGTAATCGTTCTCGTTTTATTATTAGGGTCCAAGCCCGGAAGTGGGCAGGGAACCCGCGTTTGCAAGGCAGCGGTTCCGATTACCGCAGTGGCGGGAACCCTATTGTTTTCGTTCTCGTTTTTATTATTAGGGGTCCAAGCCCGAAGTGGGCTGGGAACCCGCGTTTGCAAGGCAACGCGGTTCCCATACCACGAAGTGGCATGGAACCCTATTGTTTTCGTTAGGGTTTTTATTTTTCTTTTTATTCTTCCGTACGTTTTCGCCTAATTCCACTACTGCAGCCCGGACCGTAACTGCCAGGGACGCGAAACTCACAGGGTAGGTTCTCGCCCATGAGACGACGGCATACGAAAAAATTCGCACACTTCTACCACTAGGGGGCGCTACAAGCAAGGTCCAAAATTTTGCATATTCAAATCGCTCTCACTCCCACATACAGTGGCACATATCAAAAAACCTTATATCCACGCATTCGGGGGATCCAGCTGAATCTCCTGGTATAGGCCACGCCCATTTCCGCCTAAACTTTTTTCGAGCTACATCGCGAAAACTGAAAAACCTATTTTAATTAACTCCTCCGAAGCCGCAAGTCCGATCGACGCGAAACTTGGCACGGATAATCTCTGGACCGAGCTCTACAAAGTTTGTAGAGGGAATTTTGATACGACAAAAAATGTCGCAATTATACGCTAGCAAACGTTTGCGAAAAACGCTAATAAAAGGAAGTGATGTCAGATCTTAGGTTAAGAGTGGCCGATCAACACCAAACTTGAGTACCTTATATAGGAGACCCCCCTGAGGGCCTGTGCAAAATTTCATGCAATTCGCCGCTAGTTGGCGCTACTCAAAAAAATTCCCATTGACTTTACATTCATTTTATATCTCCAGAACCACAAGTCCGAATCAAACCAAATTTGGGTCAATTGTTCCCCATGGGCCCCTGATGACACCACAAAAATTTGGTGCACGTCGGCCTAAAGGTGGCGCTGTAATCTAAGCTCAAATGCCCCATTCATTTCAATGGGATTTTAAACCAAACCACATTTTCTCTCATAACTACGGCCTACTACATCGCACATTCATAAATCTTATATCTACGTGTTTGGTGGATACTGCCGATTTCGATGGTATAGGACACGCCTCTGTGCGATGACGTTTTAATTTCGCTAAATCGCAAAAACTGGAAAACCTATTTTAATTAACTCCTCCGAAGCCGCAAGTCCGATCGACACGAAACTTTGCACAGATAATCCCTGGACCGAGCTCTACAAAGTTTGTAGAGGGAATTTTGATATCACAAAAAATGTTGCAATTATACGCTAACAAACGTTTGCGAAAAACGCTACTAACAGGAAGTGAGGTCATAACTTCGGATTACAATGGCCGATCGACACCAAATTTGGACCACTCATTAGGGACCCACCCCTGAGGGCCTGTGCAAAATTTGGTGCGACTTGCCCCTAGGTGGCGCTCTTTAATCCAGAAAATTTGTTCCTCCATAACCACAACTCACATTGACATGAAACCAGTGCCGAATTGTGCAGCATGGTCCCCTGATGCCAGGCACCAAAGGGGACCCTAATGTGCCCATAGGTGGCGCTGTTATTGCAAATTTCAAAACTCCCATTGACTTACATTCATTTTATATCTCCATAACCACAAATCCGATTGACACCAAATTTGGGTCAATTGTTACCCATGGGCCCCTGATCACACCACAAAAATTTGGTGGAGATCGGCCAAAGGTGGCGCTTTAATCGAAGCTCAAATGTCCCATTCATTTCAATGGGATTTTCTAACAAAGTACATTTGTCTTCATAACTAAGGCCAACTACATCGCACATTCATAAATCTTATGTCTGCGCGTTCGGGGAATTGAGCTGAATCACATTACGTAGGCCACGCCCACTTCTGCTTAACCCTTTTCGAGAAAAATGGCAAAAACTGACAAGCCGGCTGAAATCATCTCCTCCGAAGCCGCCAAGTCCGATCGACACGAAACTTGGCACAGATAATCTCTGGACTGAGCTATACAAATTTTGTGTACAGAATTTTGATATGACAAAAAATGTCGCAATTGTGCGCTAACAAGCGTTTGCAAAACGCTAATAAAGGAAGTGATGTCAGATATCAGGTTAGGGTGGCCGATCAACACCAAACTTGAGTATCTTATGTAGGACACCCCTGAAGGGCTGTGTCAAATTTCGTGCAATTCGCCGCTAGTTGGCGCTACCCAAAAAAAATCCCATTGACTTTACATTCATTTTATATCTCCAGAACCAAAAGTCCGAATCAAACCAAATTTGGTGCAATTCTTTCCTAGGAGCCCCTGATGACACCACAAAAATTTGGTGCAGTTCGGCCTAACGGTGGAGCTGTAATCCAAGCTCAAATGCCCCATTCATTTCAATGGGATTTTCAAACAAAGTACATTTTTCTTCGTAACTAAGGCCAACTACATCGCACATTCATAAACCTTATGTCTACGCATTCGGGGGATCCAGCTGAATCACGTGATGTTGGCCACGCCCATTTCCGCCTAACTGTTTTCGCGCAAAATCGCAAAAACTGCCAAGCCGGTTAAAATCATCTCCTCCGAAGCCGCAAGTCCGATCGACCACGAAACTTTGCACAGACCATCTCTGGACCGAGCCGAAAAAAAGTTTGTAGAGGGAATTTTGATTCGACAAAAGCGGCCATATTACAGGCTAACAAATATTTGCGAAAACGCTAAAAACACAAAGTTTAACATAACTCTGGCTTACAAAAGCCGATCAACACATAACTTGACGACCTTATCTGCCCTGCCCCCTAGAAGGGCTGTGCAAAATTTGGTGCAGTTAGCCGCTAGTTGGCTACCCAAAAAATTCCCATTCACTTACATAATTTCAGATATCCATAACCGCAAGCCACTTTCATTTACAACTATGGTCTTTTCTGCTCCACGGGCCCCGTCTTGGCTCTGGGGCCCGTGATTATGGCACAATTAATCATGGCGGGCCCGGGACGACTCGCGCGCCCTCCGCGGGGCGAAGGGGGCGACTGGCGACAGGTGGCTTGGACCCCGTTTACAACTGCTCGCAGTTCTAGTTAGGGGTCCAAGCCCGAAGTGGGCATGGAACCCGCGATTGCAAGGCATCGCGGGGGCCATACCACGAAGTGGCATGGAACCCTATTGTAATCGTTCTCGTTTTTATTAGGGGTCCAAGCCCGAGTGGGCTGGGAACCGCGAATGCAAGGCATCGCGGTTCCCTGTACCAGCGGTGCAGGAACCCTATTGTTTTAGCTAAGATTTTTATTATTATTTTTTTTCTTCGCCGCTAATTCCACTACTGCAGCATACCCGTGAAATGCTAGGGACGCTGAAACTCACAGGGTAGGTACAAGCCCCTGCAAGTAACTCAGGCGCAAAAATTCGCACACTTCTACCGCTAGGGGGCGCTGTAACACAGATTCTCGACGTTTTGCCCTCTCACTCCCGCATACAAACACGCATATTCACAAACCTTATATCCACGCGTTCGGAGGATCGAACTGAATCTCGTGGTATAGGCCACGCCCATTTCCGCCTAAACTTTTTTCGAGCTACATCGCAAAACTGACAAGCCGGCCAAAATCATCTCCTCCGAAGCCGTGAAGTCCGATCGACACGAAACTTGGCACGGATAATCTCTGGACCGAGCTCTACAAATTTTGTAGAGGGAATTTTGATACGACAAAAAATGTCGCAATTTTACGCTAACAAACGTTTGCGAAAACGCTAGCAAAAGGAAGTGATGTCAGATCTCAGGTTAGGAGTGGCCGATCAACACCAAACTTCAGTACCTTATATAGGAGACCCCCTGAAGGCCTGTGCAAAATTTCATGCAATTCGCCGCTAGTTGGCGCTACCCCAAAAAAATCCCATTGACTTTACATTCATTTTATATCTCCAGAACCATAAGTCCGAATCAAACCAAATTTGGGTCAATACGTCCCCATGGGCCACTGATGACACCACAAAAATTTGGTGCAGATCGGCCAAAGGATGGCGCTGTTATCGAAGCTCAAATGCCCCATTCATTTCAATGGGATTTTCTAACAAAGTACATTTTTCTTCATAACTACGGCCAACTACATCGCACATTCATAAACCTTATGTCTACGTGTTCGGGGATCCAGCTGAATAACGTGATGTTGGCCCCGCCCATTTCCGCCTAACTATTTTCGCACGAAATTGCAAAACTGCCAAGCCGCCGAAATCATCTCCTCCGAGCCGCCAAGTCCGATCGACCACGAAACTTTGCACAGACCATCTCTGGACCGAGTCGAAGAAAGTTTGTAGAGGGAATTTTGATCCGACAAAAAACGCCCGAATTACAGGTTAACAAATCTTAGCAAAAAATGCTACAAACGCGAAGTATAACATATCTCAGGCTTGGAAAGGCCGATCGACACCAAACTTGGAGACCTTATGCGGCTGGACCTCCCGAAGGCCTGTGTCAAATTTGGTGCCAATCGGCCAAACGGTGGCGCTCTTCATCATATATCAAAAGTCCCATTCACTTACATGCATTTTATATCTCCACTACCACAGCTCCGATCGACACCAAATTTGGGTCACTTCTTCACCGAGGGGCCCTGATGACAGCTGAGCAATTTGGTGCGATTCGGCCAAAGGCGGCGCCGTATCGAAGCTCAAACGCCGTCGCTAAGCCCATTCATTTCAATGGCATTTTCAAACACGCCGCGTTTCGCCTCAGTTCGGGGAGGCCCGTCGGGACCTGACTCGGGGACCTTACGCGGGACATCGGCAGGGCGCCCGGGACGACTTCAGCGCACTCCAGCGAGCGAAGGGCGACTGGCGACGGGTGGCTTGGACCCGTTTACAACTGCTCGCCAGTTCTAGTTATTATTATTATTATTCTTCCGCCAAAAACGCATACTGCAGCGGTCGGCTGTAACTCCTAGAAACGCGAAACTCACAGGGTACGTCACATTCACTGCACGTAACTCAGCCCCAAAACTTCGCACACTTCTATCGCTAGGGGCGCTGTAAGCAAGGTCAACGCGTTTGGGCTTGGACCTCTCATATCACGAAGGCATATATCAAAACCTTATATCCACGCGTTCGGGGATTGAGCTGAATCTCCTGGTATAGGCCACGCCCATTTCCGCCTAAACTTTTTTCGAGCTACATCGCGAAAACTCAAAACCGCCTGGAACGTACTCCTCGAAGCCGCAAGTCCGATCGGAATGAAACTTGGCACGGATAATCTCTGGACCAAGCTCTACAAAGTTTGTAGAGGAAATTTTGATCCGACATAAAATGGCGCAATTATACTCTAACAAACGTTTGCGAAAACGCTACTAACAGGAAGTGAGGTCATAACTTCAGTTTGGAATGGCCGATCGACACCAAATTTGGACCACTATGTTGGGATGGGCCCCTGAGGGCCTGTGCAAAATTTGGGGCAGCTGGCCCCTAGGTGGCGCTCTTTAATCCAGAAAATTTGTTCCTCTATAACCACAAGTCACATTGACATGAATCCAGTGCCGAATTGTTCAGCATGGTCCCCTGATGCCAGGCACCAAAGGGGACCCTAATGTGCCCATAGGTGGCGCTGTTATTGCAGCTTAAAGACGAATTTTTTTTTCCCATTGACTTACATTCATTTTATATCTCCAGAACCGCAGGTCCGATTGACACCAAATTTGGGTCAATTGTTACCCATGGGGCCCTGATGATACCACAAAAATTTGGTGCAGTTCGGCCTAAAGGTGGCGCTACAATCGAAGCTGAAATGCCGTCAGAAGCCCCATTGAAATGAATGGGATTTCAAACCACCACACTTTTCATAAGGTTTGGAATGCCCGATCAACACCAAACTTGAGGACCTTATGCGGCTGGACTTCCCGAAGGCCTGTGTAAAATTTGGTGTCAATCGGCCAAACGGTGGCGCTCTTCATCATATCTTAAAAAAACTCCCATTCACATACATGCATTTTATATCTCCAGAACCGCCGGTCCGATTGACACCAAATTTGGGTCATTTGTTCCCCATGGGGCCCTGATGATACCATAACAATTTGGTGCAGTTCGGCCAAAGGCGGCGCTGTAATCGAACCTCAAATCCGGTCAGAAGCCCCATTGAAATGAATGGGATTTCAAACCAGCACACATTTTAACAAGGTTTAGAATGCCCGATCAACACCAAACTTGGGGACCTTATGCGGCTTGACTTCCCGAAGGCCTGTGTCAAATTTGGTGCCAATCGGCCAAACGGTGGCGCTCTTCATCATAAATCAAATAACTCCCATTGACTTACATGCATTTTCTATCTCCACTACCGCAGCTCCGATCGACACCAAATTTGGGTCACTTCTTCACCGAGGGGCCCCGATGACAGCTGAGCAAGTTGGTGCGATTCGGCCAAAAGGCGGCGCCGTAATCGAACCTCAAACGCCGTCGCTAAGCCCATTCGTTTCAATGCCATTTTCAAACACGCCGCATTTCGCCTCGCTTCGGAGCGGCCCGTCGAGACCTCGCTCGGGGACATTACGCGGGACGTCGGCGGGCCGGACGATTCAGCCGCTCCAGCGGGGCTGGGGGGGCGACTGGCGACAGGTGGCTTGGACCCCGTTTACAACTGCTCGCAGTTCTAGTTTTTTTTATTTTTTTTCTTCCGTGCATAAAACGCATACTGCAGCGGTCGCTGTAACTCCTAGAAACGCAAACTGTCAACGTAGCTTCACAGCCCCAAGAGTACCTCAGGCGCAAAATCCGCACACTTCTACCGCTAGGGGCGCTATACATAAAGGTCAACGCGTTTGGGCTTGGATCTCCCGACTACGAAGGCGTATATCAAAAACCTTATATCCACGCGTTCTGGGGATCACGCTGAATCTCATGGTATAGGCCACGCCCATTTCCGCCTAAACTTTTTTCGAGCTACGTCGCGAAAACTGAAAAACCTATTTTAATTAACTCCTCCGAAGCCGCAAGTCCGATCGACGCGAAACTTGGCACGGATAATCTCTGGACCGAGCTCTACAAAGTTTGTAGAGGGAATTTTGATACGACAAAAAATGTCGCAATTATACGCTAGCAAACGTTTGCGAAAAACGCTAATAAAAGGAAGTGATGTCAGATCTTAGGTTAAGAGTGGCCGATCAACACCAAACTTGAGTACATTATATAGGAGACCCCCCTGAGGGCCTGTGCAAAATTTCATGCAATTCGCCGCTAGTTGGCGCTACTCAAAAAAATTCCCATTGACTTTACATTCATTTTATATCTCCAGAACCACAAGTCCGAATCAAACCAAATTTGGGTCAATTGTTCCCCATGGGCCCCTGATGACACCACAAAAATTTGGTGCACGTCGGCCTAAAGGTGGCGCTGTAATCTAAGCTCAAATGCCCCATTCATTTCAATGGGATTTTAAACCAAACCACATTTTCTCTCATAACTACGGCCTACTACATCGCACATTCATAAATCTTATATCTACGTGTTTGGTGGATACTGCCGATTTCGATGGTATAGGACACGCCTCTGTGCGATGACGTTTTAATTTCGCTAAATCGCAAAAACTGGAAAACCTATTTTAATTAACTCCTCCGAAGCCGCAAGTCCGATCGACACGAAACTTTGCACAGATAATCCCTGGACCGAGCTCTACAAAGTTTGTAGAGGGAATTTTGATATCACAAAAAATGTTGCAATTATACGCTAACAAACGTTTGCGAAAAACGCTACTAACAGGAAGTGAGGTCATAACTTCGGATTACAATGGCCGATCGACACCAAATTTGGACCACTCATTAGGGACCCACCCCTGAGGGCCTGTGCAAAATTTGGTGCGACTTGCCCCTAGGTGGCGCTCTTTAATCCAGAAAATTTGTTCCTCCATAACCACAAGTCACATTGACATGAATCCAGTGCCGAATTGTTTAGCATGATCCCCTGATGCCAGGCACCAAAGGGGACCCTAATGTGCCCATAGGTGGCGCTGTTATTGCAGCTTAAAGACGAAAAAATTTTTCCCATTGACTTACATGCAATTTATATCTCCAGAACCGCAAGTCCGATTGACACCAAATTTGGGTCAGTTGTTACCCATGGGGCCCTGATGACACCACAGAAATTTGGTGCAATTCGGCCTAACGGTGGCGCTGTAATCTAAGCTCAAATGCCCCATTCATTTCAATGGGAATTTCAACCAAAGCACATTTTGCCTCATAACTACTGGCCAACTACATCGCACATTCATAAATCTTATGTCTACGTGTTTGGGGCATTCTGTCGATTCCTATGGTATATTACACGCCTCTGTGCGATGACGATTTCATTTTCGCGAAATCGCAAAAACTGGAAAACCTATTTTAATTAACTCCTCGAAGCCGCTAAGTCCAATCGACACGAAACTTTGCACAGACCATCTCTGGACCGAGCCGAAGAAAGTTTGTAGACGGAATTTGGATCCGACCTAAAACGGCCGAATTACAAGCTAACAAATCTTTGCGAAGCGCTACAAACAGGAAGTATAACATATCTCAGGCTTGGAAAGGCCGATCCGCACTAAACTTGGTGACCTTATGCGGCTGGACTTCCCGAAGGCCTGTGTCTAATTGGTGCCAATCGGCGAAACGGTGGCGCTGTTCATCACATATCAAAAAAATCCCATTCACTTACATGCATTTTATATCTCCACTACCGCAGCTCCCATTGACACCAAATTTCGGTCAGTTCTTCACCAAGGTGCCCTGATGACAGCTGAGCGACTTGGTGGAATTCGACCAAAGCGGCGCCGTGTCGAAGCTCAAACGCCGTCGCTAAGCCCATTCATTTCAATGGCATTTTCAAACACGTAGCGTTTAAGCCTCGGTTCGAGCTGACCCGTCGGGACCTAGTTCGGGGCCTCACGCGGGACGTCGGCAGGGCGTCCAGGGCGACTGCAGCGACCTCAGCTGAGGTGGAGGCGACTGGCGACAGGTGGCTTGGACCCGTTTACAACTGCTCGCAGTTCTAGTTAGGGGTCCAAGCCGAGTGAGCTGGGAACCGCGAATGCAAGGCATCGCGGTTCCCTGTACCAGCGTGCAGGAACCCTATTGTTTTAAGCTAAGATTTTTATTATTATTTTTTCTTCCGAAGAAACGCATACTGCAGCATACCCGTAACTGCTAGGGACGCTGAAACTCACAAGGTAGGTCGCGTCTTTGTCGATGACCTCAGGCGCAAAAAATTCGCACACTTCTACCGCTAGGGGCGCTATCATGCAAGGTCAACGCGTTTGGGCTTGGATCTCTCGACTACTGAAGGAATATATCAAAACCTTATATCCACGCGTTCGGGGATCCAGCTGAATCTCCTGGTATAGGCCACGCCCATTTCCGCCTAAACTTTTTTTCGAGCTACGTCGCGAAAACTGAAAAACCTATTTTAATTAACTCCTCCGAAGCCGCCAAGTCCGATCGGCACGAAACTTGGTATGGATAATCTCTGGAACGAGCTCTACAAAGTTTGTAGAGGGAATTTTGATATCACAAAAAATGTCGCAATTATACGCTAACAAACGTTTGCATAAAACACTACTAACAGGAAGTGAGGTCATATCTTTGGTTTGGAATTGCCGATCGAAACCAAATTTGGACCAATCATTTGGGACGTCCACCTGGGGGCCTGTGCAAAATTTGGTGCAGCTGGCCCCTAGGTGGCGCTCTTTAATCCAGAAAATTAGTTCCTCTATAACCACAATTCACATTGACATGAATCCAGTGCCAAATTGTTCAGCACGGTCCCCTGATGCCAGGCACCAAAGGGAACCTAATGTGCCCATAGGTGGCGCTGTTATTGCAAATTAAATTTCTTTTCAAAAATCCCATTGACTTACATGCAATTTATATCTCCATAACCACAAATCCGATTGACACCAAATTTGGGTCAATTGTTACCCATGGGCCCCTGATGACACCACAAAAATTTGGTGCAGTTCGGCCTAACGGTGGCGCTGTAATCTAAGATCAAATGCCCCATTCATTTCAATGGGATTTTCAACTACAACACATTTTGCCTCATAACTACGGCCTACTACATCGCACATTCATATCTCTTATGTCTACGTGTTTGGGGGATGCTGCCCATTCCAACGGTATAGGACACGCCTCTGTGCGATGACGTTTTCATTTTGCGAAATCGTGATAACTGGAAAACCTATTTTAATTAACTCCTCCGAAGCCGCAAGTCCGATCGACACGAAACTTTGCACAGATCATCTCTGGACCGAGCCGAAGAAAGTTTGTAGAGGGAATTTTGATTCGACAAAAAAAGGCCGAATTACAGGCTAACAAATATTTGCGAAAACGCTACAAACACGAAGTATAACATAACTCTGGCTTTGAAAGGCCGATCAACACAAAACTTGACGACCTTATCTGCCCTGCCCCCTAGAAGGCCTGTGCAAAATTTGGTTCATTTCGCCGCTAGTTGGCGCTACCCAAAAAAATTCCCATTGACTTACATTCATCTCATATCTCCATAACCACAAGTCTGATTCTAACCAAATTTGGGTCAATTGTTTCTGATGGGCCCCTGATGACACCACAAAAATTTGGTGCACTTCGGCCTAAAGGTGGCGCTGTAATCTAAGCGCCAAATGCCCCATTCATTTCAATGGGAATTTCAACCAAAGCACATTTTTCCTCGTAACTTCACGGCAAACTACATCGCACATTCATAAATCTTATGTCTACGTGTTTGGGCGATTGAGCCGACTCCGATGGTATAGGACACGCCTCTGTGCGATGACAATTTCATTTTGCAAAATCGCAAAAATGGAAAACTTATTTTAATTAACTCCTCCGAAGCCGCCAAGTCCCATCGACACGAAACTTTGCACAGACCATCTCTGGACCAAGCCGAAGAAAGTTTGTAGAGGGAATTTTGATCCGACAAAAAACGGCCGAATTACGGGCTAACAAATATTTGCGAAAACGCTACAAACACGAAGTATAACATATCTCAGGCTTCAAAAGGCCGATCAACACCAAACTTGGTGACCTTATGCGACACGACTTACCGAAGCTCTCTGTGAAAATTGGTGTCAATCGGCCTCTAGGTGACGCTATTACTTCGAAATCAATGAACACTCCCATAGACTTACATTCATTTCAGATCTCCATAACCGCAAGCAACTTTCATTTACAACTCTGGTCATTTCTTCTCTACGGGCCCCGCCTTGGCTCGGGGGCCTAACTTTATGGCACAATTAAACATGGCGGGCCCGGGACGACTCGCGCACCCTCCGCGGGGCGAGGGGGGCGACTGGCGCCGGGGGGCTTGGACCCCGTTTACAACTGCTCGCAGTTCTAGTTAGGGGTCCAAGCCCGAAGTGGGCTGGGAACCCGCGTTTGCAGTAGCAGCGGTTCCCATACCACAAGTGGCTGGGAACCCTATTGTTTTCAGCTCAGATTTTTATTATTTTTTTCTTCCGTGCATAAAACTCATACTGCAGCATACCCCGTAAATGCTAGGGACGCAAAACTCACAAGGTAGGTTCGCAGCCTCAAGAGTACCTCAGGCGCAAAAATTCGCACACTTTTACTGCTAGGGGCGCTATAAGCAAGGTCAACGCGTTTGGGCTTGGACCTCTCGACTACTGAAGCGTATATCAAAACCTTATATCCACGCGTTCGGGGATCGAGCTGAATCTCCTGGTATAGGCCACGCCCATTTCCGCCTAAACTTTTTTCGAGCTACATCGCGAAAACTGAAAAACCTATTTTAATTAACTCCTCCGAAGCCGCAAGTCCGATCGACACGAAACTTAGCACGGATAATCTCTGGACCGAGCTCTACAAAGTTTGTAGAGGGAATTTTGATCACGACTAAAATGTCGCAATTATACGCTAACAAATATTTGCGAAAACGCTACTAGCACGAAGTGAGGGCATAACTTCGGTTGGAATGGCCGATTGACACCAAATTTGGACCACTCATTTGGGACGCCCCTGAGGGCCTGTGCAAAATTTGGTGCAACTCGCCCTTAGGTGGCGCTCTTTAATCCAGAAAATTAGTTCCTCTATAACCACAAGTCACATTGACATGAATCCAGTGCCAAATTGTTCAGCTTGGTCCCCTGATGCCAGGCACCAAATTGGAACCTGATGTGCCCATAGGTGGCGCTGCTATTGCAAATTAAAAATGTTTTCAAAAATCCCATTGACTTACATTCATTTTATATCTCCATAACCACAAATCCGATTGACACCAAATTTGGGTCAATTGTTACCCATGGGCCCCTGATCATACCACAAAAAAATGGTGCAGTTCGGCCTAACGGTGGCGCTGTAATTAAAGCTCAAATGCCCCATTCATTTCAATGGGATTTTCAACCAAAGCGCATTTTGCCTCATAAGTACGGCAAACTACATCACACATTCATAAATCTTATGTCTACGTGTTTGGGGGATTAAGCCGATTCCAATGGTATAGGACACGCCTCTGTGCGATGACATTTTCATTTTGCAAAATCGCAAAAAATGGAAAACCTATTTTAATTAACTCCTCCGAAGCCGCAAGTCCGATAGACACGAAACTTTGCACAGAGCATCTCTGGACCAAGCCGAAGAAAGTTTGTAGAGGGAATTTTGATTCGACAAAAAAAGGCCGAATTACAGGCTAACAAATATTTGCAAAAACGCTAAAAACACGAAGTATAACATAACTCTTGCTTGGAAAGGCCGATCAACACAAAACTTGAGAACCTTATCTGCCCTGCCCCCCAGAAGGCCTCTGCAAAATTTGGTTCATTTCGCCGCTAGTTGGCGCTACCCAAAAAAATTCCCATTGACTTACATTCATCTCATATCTCCATAACCACAAGTCAGATTCTAACGAAATTTGGGTCAATTGTTTCTGATGGGGCCCTGATGACACCACAGAAATTTGGTAAACTTCGGCCTAAAGGTGGCGCTGTAATCTAAGCGCAAATTCCCCATTCATTTCAATAGGAATTTCAACCAAAGAACATTTAGCCTCATAACTACGGCAAACTACATCGCACTTTCATAAATCTTATGTCTACGTGTTTGGGGGATTCTGACGATTCCGACGGTATAGGACACACCTCTGTGCGATGACGATTTCACTTTGCGATATCACAAAAACTGAAAAACCTATTTTAATTAACTCCTCCGAAGCCACAAGTCCGATAGACACGAAACTTTGCACAGACCATCTCTGGACCAAGCCGAAGAAAGTTTGTAGAGGGAATTTTGATCCGACAAAAAACGGCCGAAATACAGGCTAACAAATATTTGCGAAAACGCTAAAAACACAAAGTATAACATATCTTAGGCTTGGAAAGGCCGATCAACACCAAACTTGGAGACCTTATCCGACATGACCTCCCGAAGGTCTCTGCAAAATTTGGGGCAGTTAGCCGCTAGTTGGCGCTACCCCAAAAAATTCCCATTGACTTACATTCATTTCAGATCTCCATAACCGCAAGCCACTTTCATTTACAACTATGGTCTTTTCTGCTCCACAGGCCCCGTCTTGGCTCTGGGGCCCGTGATTATGGCACAATTAATCATGGCGGGCCCGGGACGACTCGCGCGCCCTCCGCGGGCGTGGGGCGACTGGCGACAGGTGGCTTGGACCCCGTTTACAACTGCTCGCAGTTCTAGTTATTATTATTTTTTTTCTTCCGTGCATAAAACGCATACTGCAGCGGTCGCTGTAAGTCCTAGAAACGCGCAACTTTCAATGTAGCTTCACAGCCCCAAGAGTAACTCAGGCACAAAAATTCGCACACTTCTACAGCTAGGGGGCGCTATACGCAAGGTCAACGCGTTTTGGCTTGGACCTCTCGACTACGAGGGCGTATATCAAAAACCTTATATCCACGCGTTCGGGGGATCGAGCTGAATCTCCTGGTATAGGCCACGCCCATTTCCGCCCAAACTTTTTTCGAGCTACATCGCGAAAACTGAAGCACCGCCCGAAATCATCTCCTCCGAAACCGCAAGTCCGATCGCCACGAAACTTGCCACAGATAATCTCTGGACCGAGCTCTACAAATTTTACGTAAGAAATTTTGATCCGACAAAAAGTACCGCAATTATAGGCTAATATATATTTGCGAAAAACGCTACTAACAGGAAGTGAGGGCATAACTTCAGTTTGGAATGGCCGAATGACACCAAACTTGGACCACTCAGTTGGGATGGGCCCCTGAGGGCCTGTGCAAAATTTGGTGTGGTTGGCCCCTAGGTGGCGCTCTTTAATCCAGAAAATTTGTTCCTCTATAACCACAAGTCACATTTACATGAAACCACGGCCGAATTGTTTAGCTTGGTCCCCTGATGCCAGGCAGCAAAGGGGACCCTAATGTGCCCATAGGTGGCGCTGTTATTGCAGCTTAAAGACGAATTTTTTTTTCCCATTGACTTACATTCATTTTATATCTCCATAACCACAAATCCGATTGACACCAAATTTGGGTCACTTGTTACCAATGGGGCCCTGATGATACCACAAAAATTTGGTGCAGATCGGCCTAAAGGTGGCGCTGTAATCGAAGCTCAAATCCGGTCAGAAGCCCCATTGAAATGAATGGGATTTCAAACCAGCACACTTTTTCACAAGGTTTGGAATGCCCGATCAACACCAAACTTGGAGACCTTATGCGGCTGGACTTCCCGAAGGCCTGTGTCAAATTTTGTGTCAATCGGCCAAACGGTGGCGTCTTCATCATATCTGAAAAAAACTCCCATTGACTTACATTCAGTTTATATCTCCATAACCACAAATCCGATTGACACCAAATTTGGGTCACTTGTTCCCCATGGGGCCCTGATGACACCACAAAAATTTGGTGCAGATCGGCCTAAAGGTGGCGCTGTAATCGAAGCTCAAATCCGGTCAGAAGCCCCATTGAAATGAATGGGATTGCAAACCACCACACTTTTTCACTAGGTTTGAAATGGCCGATCAACACCAAACTTGGGGACCTTATGCGGCTGGACTTCCCGAAGGCCTGTGTCAAATTTGGTGCCAATCGGCCAAACGGTGGCGCTGTTCATCCCATATCAAAAAACTCCCATTGACTTACATGCATTTTATATCTCCAGAACTGCTGGTCCGATGGACACCAAATTTGGGTCAATTGTTCCCCATGGGGCCCTGATGACACCACAAAAATTTGGTGCAATTCGCCCTAAAGGTGGCGCTACAATCAAAGCTGAAATGCCTACAGAAACCCCATTGAAATGAATGGGATTTCAAACCAGCACACATTTTAACAAGGTTTGGAATGCCCAATCAACACCAAACTTGGGGACCTTATGCGGCTGGACTTCCCGAAAGCCTGTGTCCAATCTGATGCGAATCGGCCAAACGGTGGCGCTGTTCATCATATATCAAAAAAACTCCCATTCACTTACATGCATTTTATATCTCCACTACCGCGGCTCCAATCGACACCAAATTTGGGTCACTTCTTCACCGAGGGGCCCCGATGACAGCTGAGCGATTTGGTGCGATTCGCCAAAAGGCGGCGCCAGTGTCGAAGCTCAAACGCCGTCGCTAAGCCCATTACGTTTCAATGGCATTTTCAAACACGCCGCATTTCGCCTCGGTTCGAGCTGCCCGTCGGGACCTCACTTCGGGGCCTTACGCGGGACGTCCAGCGAGGCGCCAGGACGACTTCAGCGCCCTCCAGCGGGCGAGGGCGACTGGCGCCGGGGGCTTGGACCCGTTTACAACTGCTTCGCAGTTCTAGTTATTATTATTATTCTTCCGCCAAAACGCATACTGCAGCGGTCGCTGTAACTCCTAGAAACGCGAAACTCACAGGGTACGTCACATTCACTGCACGTAACTCAGCCCCAAAAACTCGCACACTTCTATCGCTAGGGGGCGCTGTAAGCAAGGTCAACGCGTTTGGGCTTGGACCTCTCATATACGAAGGCGTATATCAAAAACCTTATATCCACGCGTTCGGGGGATCGAGCTGAATCTCCTGGTATAGGCCACGCCCATTTCCGCCTAAACTTTTTTCGAGCTACATCGCGAAAACTGAAGCACCGCCCGAAATCATCTCCTCCGAAACCGCAAGTCCGATCGCCACCAAACTTGGCACGGATAATCTCTGGACCGAGCTCTACAAATTTTACGTAAGAAATTTTGATCCGACAAAAAGTGCCGCAATTATAGGCTAATATATATTTGCAAAAAATGCTACTAACAGGAAGTGAGGTCATATCTTTCGTTTGGAATGGCTGATCAACACCAAACTTGGACCACTAAGTTGGGATGGGCCCCTGAGGGCCTGTGCAAAATTTGGTGCAGCTCGCCCCTAGGTGGCGCTCTTTAATCCAGAAAATTTGTTCCTCCATAACCACAAGTCACATTGACATGAATCCAGTGCCGAATTGTTTAGCATGATCCCCTGATGCCAGGCACCAAAGGGGACCCTAATGTGCCCATAGGTGGCGCTGTTATTGCAGCTTAAACACGAAAATTTTTTTCCCCATTGACTTACATTCATTTTATATCTCCAGAACCGCAGCTCCGATTGACACCAAATTTGGGTCAATTGTTACCCATGGGGCCCTGATGACACCACACAAATTTGGTGCAGATCGGCCAAACGGTGGCGCTGTAATCGAAGCTCAAATCCGGTCAGAAGCCCCATTGAAATGAATGGGATTTCAAACCAGCACACATTTTCATAAGGTTTGGAATGCCCGATCAACACCAAACTTGAGGACCTTATGCGGCTGGACTTCCCGAAGGCCTGTGTAAAATTTGGTGTCAATCGGCCAAACGGTGGCGCTCTTCATCATATATCAAAAAAACTCCCATTCACATACATGCATTTTATATCTCCAGAACCGCCGGTCCGATTGACACCAAATTTGGGTCATTTGTTCCCCATGGTGCCCTGATGATACCATAACAATTTGGTGCAGTTCGGCCAAAAGCGCCGCTGTAATCGAAGCTCAAATGCCGTCAGAAGCCCCATTGAAATGAATGGGATTTCAAACCAGCACACATTTTAACAAGGTTTGGAATGCCCGATCAACACCAAACTTGGAGACTTTATGTGGCTGGACTTCCCGAAGGCCTGTGTCTAATTTGGTGCCAATCGGTCAAACGGTGGCGCTCTTCATCATATATCAAAAAAACTCCCATTCACTTACATGCATTTTATATCTCCAGTACCGCGAGCTCCGATCGACACCAAATTTGGGTCACTTCTTCACCGAGGGGCCCGATGACAGCTGAGCTGACTTGGTGCGATTCGGCCAAAAGGCGGCGCCGTAATCGAAGCTCAAACGCCGTCGCTAAGCCCATTCATTTCAATGGCATTTTCAAACGCGCCGCGTTTCGCCTCGATTCGGAGCGGCCCGTCGACACCTCGCTCGGGGACCTCACGCGGGACGTCGGCGGGCCGGGACTTCGACGACCTCGCTGCGGCGAAGAGGCGACTGGCGACAGGTGGCTTGGACCCGTTTACAACTGCTCGCCAGTTCTAGTTAGGGTCCAAGCCCGAGTGAGCTGGGAACGCGAATGCAAGGCATCGCGGTTCCTGTACCAGCGGTGCAGGAACCCTATTGTAATCGTTCGCTTTTATTATTATTTTTATTCTTCCGTGCATAAACGCATACTGCAGCATACCCGTGAAATGCTAGGGACGCGAAACTTGCAGGGTAGGTCACATTCACTGCACGTAACTCAGGCGCAAAAATTCGCACACTTCTACCACTAGGGGGCGCTACTACAGCATTTTTAAGTTTAACGCCCTGTAACTCCCACATATGAAGTCGCATATTCAAAAACCTTATATCCACGCGTTCGGGGGATCGAGCTGAATCTCCTGGTATAGGCCACGCCCATTTCCGCCTAAACTTTTTTCGAGCTACATCGCGAAAACTGAAAAACCTATTTTAATTAACTCCTCCGAAGCCGCAAGTCCGATCGACGCGAAACTTGGCACGGATAATCTCTGGACCGAGCTCTACAAAGTTTGTAGAGGGAATTTTGATACGACAAAAAATGTCGCAATTATACGCTAGCAAACGTTTGCGAAAAACGCTAATAAAAGGAAGTGATGTCAGATCTTAGGTTAAGAGTGGCCGATCAACACCAAACTTGAGTACATTATATAGGAGACCCCCCTGAGGGCCTGTGCAAAATTTCATGCAATTCGCCGCTAGTTGGCGCTACTCAAAAAAATTCCCATTGACTTTACATTCATTTTATATCTCCAGAACCACAAGTCCGAATCAAACCAAATTTGGGTCAATTGTTCCCCATGGGCCCCTGATGACACCACAAAAATTTGGTGCACGTCGGCCTAAAGGTGGCGCTGTAATCTAAGCTCAAATGCCCCATTCATTTCAATGGGATTTTAAACCAAACCACATTTTCTCTCATAACTACGGCCTACTACATCGCACATTCATAAATCTTATATCTACGTGTTTGGTGGATACTGCCGATTTCGATGGTATAGGACACGCCTCTGTGCGATGACGTTTTAATTTCGCTAAATCGCAAAAACTGGAAAACCTATTTTAATTAACTCCTCCGAAGCCGAAAGTCCGATCAACACGAAACTTTGCACAGACCATCTCTGGACCGAGCCGAAGAAAGTTTGTAGAGGGAATTTTGATCCGACAAAAATCGGCCGAATTACAGGCTGACAAATCTTTGCGAAAAACGCTACAAACACGAAGTATAACATATCTCAGGCTTGGAAAGGCCAATCAACACCAAACTTGGGGACCTTATGCGGCTGGACTACCCGAACGCCTCTGTCAAATTTGGTGCCAATCGGCCAAACGGTGGCGCTGTTCATCATATATCAACAAAAATCCCATTCACTTACATGCATTTTATATCTCCACTACCGCAGTCTCGATCGACACCAAATTTGGGTCACTTCTTCACCGAGGGGCCCCGATGACAGCTGAGCGATTCGGTGCGATTCGCCAAAGCGGCGCCGTATCGAAGCTCAAACGTCGTCGCTAAGCCCATTCATTTCAATGGCATTTTCAAACACGCCGCGTTCACCTCGGTTCGGAGGCCCGCTCGGGACCTCGCTTCGGGGACCTGACGCGGACGTCGGTGAGGCGCCGGGACGACTTCGCATGCCCTCAGCGGGCGAAGGGGCGACTGGCGACAGGTGGCTTGGACCCCGTTTACAACTGCTCGCAGTTCTAGTTATTTTTATTTTTATTCTTCCGTGCACGATTCCAGTACTGCAGCGTACGCTGTAACTCCTAGGAACGCAAGTTTCGCGGTGTAGGTCACATTCAGTGCACGTAACTCAGGCCCGAAAACTCGCACACTTCTACTGCTAGGGGGCGCTATAAGCAAGGTCAACGCGTTTGGGCTTGGAACTCCCGCCTACGAAGGCGGATATGGAAAAACTTTATATCCACGCGTTCGGGGGATCCTGCTGAATCACGTGGTATAGGCCACGCCCATTTCCGCCTAAACTTTTCTCGAGCTACATCGCGAAAACTGACTAGCCGCTCAGAATTAACTCCTCCGAAACCGCAAGTCCGATCGACACCAAATTTGGCATGGATCATCTCTGGACATACATCATACTGGCTTGTGCTCCCCAGATCGATACGCAAAAAACTCTTCCGGCTATAAGCTAACGAATATTCACGCAAAACGCTACTAATGCTAACTGATGTCATATCTTTGCTTTGGAATGGCCGATCGACACCAAACTCGAGCACTTATGTGCGATGCCCCCCCGAGGGCCTGTGCAAAATGTGGTGCAACTAGCCTCTAGGTGGCGCTGTTTAACGCAAGAAATTAGTTCTGGTATAACCGCAAGTCGCATTGACGTAAACTTTGTGCCAAATTGTTCAGGATGGTCCCCTGACCTCATGTACCAAAGTGCATCCTAATGTGCCCATAGGTGGCGCTGTTATTGGCGAAAAAAATAGTCCCATTGACTTACATTCATTTTATATCTCCGGAACCGCAGGTCCGATTGACACCAAATTCGGGTCAAATCTTCCCCATGGGCCCTAGATGATACCTGATAAATTTGGTGAAGTTCTGCCAAAAGGTGGCGCTATAATGGAAGCTGGAATGCCGAAAAGTCCCATTGAAATGAATGGGATTTCAAACCACGCCACAATTTGCCTAGGTTAGGAAGGGCCGATCAACACCAAACTTGAGGATGTTATGCGGCATGACTTCTGGAACTGCCGTGTGAAATTTGGTGTCAATCGGCTAAAAGGTAACTATTAATAATTTATGAAAAATAAATCCCATTCACTTACATTCATTTTATATCTCCAGAACCGCAGGTCCGATTGACACCAAATTCAGGTCAATTCTTCCCCCTGCGCACCTGATGAAACCTGACAAATTTTGTAAAGTTCTGCCAAAAGGTGGCGCTATAATGGAAGCTGGAATGCCGAAAAAGTCCCATTGAAATGAATGGGTTCTAAAATCATGCCACAATTTGCCTAGGTTAGAAATGGCCAATCAACACCAGACTTCAGAATCTTATGCGGCATGACTTCTGGAACTGCCGTGTGAAATTTGGTGTCAATCGGCAAAAAGGTGACTTTTTTAATAATTTATGAAAAAACACTCCCATTCACTCCCATTCATTTTATATCTCCAGAACCGCAGGTCCGATAGACACCAAATGTTGGTCAAATGTTCCCACTGGGACCGTGATGACACCTGAAAACTTTGGTACAATTCGCCAAACGGTGGCGCTATAATTGAAGCTCAAATGCCGCCAGAAAGCCCATTGAAATGAATGGGATTTCAAACCATGTCACAATTTGCCTAGGATAGGAATGGCTGATCAACACCAAACTTCAGGATCTTTTGCGGCATGACTTCCCCAAGACCTGTGTGAAATTTGGTGTCAATGGGCTAAATGCAGACTGTATTAATAATTTATGAAAAAACACTCCCATTCACTTACATGCAATTTATATCTCCGTAACCACAAGTCCCATTCATACCAAATTTGGGTCAAATGTTCCCACTGGGTTCCCGATGACACCTGACAAATTTGGTGCAAATCGCCCAAAGATGGCACTGTAATCGATGCAGAAATTTATCGATAAATCCCATTGATTCCGATGGCATTTTCAAACACGGACGCTTTGCCTCTGTTTTGAACGGCCCGCCGAGACCTGACTCGGGACCTTTGCGCTGCACGGGTGCGGGCCCCCGGACGACTTCAGCCATGCTGAGCGAGGCGAAGTTACGCTGGGGGCTTGGACCCCGCTTACAACTGCTTGCAGTTCTAGTTTTTATTATTTTTTTTCTTCCGTGAATAAAACGCATACTGCAGCGGTCGCTGTAACTCCTAGGAACGCCAAACTTCCAAGGTACGTCACATTCACTGCACGTAACTCAGCCCCAAAAATCCGCACACTTCTATCGCTAGGGGGCGCTGTAAGCAAGGTCAACGCGTTTGGGCTTGGACCTCTCGACTCATGAGGCGTATACCAAAAACCTTATATCCACGCGTTCGGGGGATCGAGCTGAATCTCCTGGTATAGGCCACGCCCATTTCCGCCTAGACTTTTTTCGAGCTACATCGCAAAAACTGAAGAGCCGCCCAAAATCATCTCCTCCGAAGCCGCAAGTCCGATCGCCACGAAACTTGGCACGGATAATCTCTGGACCAAGCTCTACAAAGTTTGTAGAGGAAATTTTGATCCGACAAAAAATGTCGCAATTATACGCTAACAAATGTTTGCGAAAAACGCTACTAACAGGAAGTGAGGGCATAACTTCGGTTTGGAATGGCCGATCGACAACAAACTTGGACCACTCACTTGGGATGGGCCCCTGAGGGCCTGTGCAAAATTTGGGGCAGCTGGCCCCTAGGTGGCGCTCTTTAATCCAGAAAATTTGTTCCTCTATAACCACAAGTCACATTGACATGAATCCAGTGCCGAATTGTTCAGCATGGTCCCCTGATGCCAGGCACCTAAGGGGAGCCTAATGTGCCCATAGGTGGCGCTGTTATTGCAGCTTAAACACGAAATTTTTTTTCCCATTGACTTACATTCATTTTATATCTCCAGAACCGCAGCTCCGATTGACACCAAATTTGGGTCAATTCTTACCCATGGGGCCCTGAGGATACCACAAAAATTTGGTGCAGATCGGCCTAAAGGTGGCGCTGTAATCGAAGCTCAAATACGGGCAGAAGCCCCATTGAAATGAATGGGATTTCAAACCAGCACACATTTTCATAGGGTTTGGAATGCCCGATCAACACCAAACTTGAGGACCTTATGCGTCTGGACTTCTCGAAGGCCTGTGTAAAATTTGGTGTCAATCGGCCAAACGGTGGCGCTCTTCATCATATCTTAAAAAAACTCCCATTCACATACATGCATTTTATATCTCCACTACCGCCGGTCCGATTGACACCAAGTTTGGGTCATTTGTTCCCCATGGGGCCCTGATGATACCATAACAATTTGGTGCAGTTCGGCCAAAAGGCGGCGCTGTAATCGAACCTCAAATCCGGTCAGAAGCCCCATTGAAATGAATGGGATTTCAAACCAGCACACATTTTAACAAGGTTTAGAATGCCCGATCAACACTAAACTTGGGGACCTTATGCGGGTTGACTTCTCGAAGGCCTGTGTCAAATTTGGTGCCAATCGGCCAAGCGGTGGCGCTCTTCATCATAAATCAAATAACTCCCATTGACTTACATGCATTTTATATCTCCACTAACCGCGAGCTCGATCGACACCAAATTTGGGTCACTTCTTCACCGAGGGGCCCCGATGACAGCTGAGCAATTTGGTGCGATTCGACCAAAAGCGGCGCCGTATCGAAGCTCAAACGCCGTCGCTAAGCCCATTCGTTTCAATGGCTTTTCAAACACGCCGCATTTCACCTGCTCGAGCTGCCCGTCCAGACCTCGCTCGGGGACCTCACGCTGGACGCCGGGCGGGCCGAGTCGACTTCAGCCCTCCAGCGGGGCAGGGGCGACTGGCGACAGGTGGCTTGGACCCCGTTTACAACTGCTCGCAGTTCTAGTTAGGGTCCAAGCCCGAAGTGGGCTGGGAACCCGCGTTGCAGGTAACGCGGTTCCCATACCACGGCGGCAGGGAACCCTATTGTTTTCGTTAGGATTTTTATTAGGGTCCAAGCCCGAGTGGGCTGGGAACCGCGTTTGCTAGTAACGCGGTTCCCATACCACAGTGGCAGGGAACCCTATTGTAATCGTTAGGATTTTTATTATTTTTTATTCTTCCGCGCCTAATTCCACTACTGCAGCCTAGACGGTAAGTGCTGGAGACACGAAGTTCAGCGGTGTAGGTCAAGTTCAGTGCACGTAACTCAGGCGCAAAAATTCGCACACGTCTACCACTAGGTGGCGCTGTGACAAATTTTTCGCGTTTGGGCTTGGAACTCCCGCCTACGATGGCGAATATGGAAAACCTTATATCCACGCGTTCGGGGGATCATGCTGAATCACGTGGTATAGGCCACGCCCATTTCCGCCTAGACTTTTTTCGCGCAAAATTGCGAAAACTGACTAGCCGCTCAGAATTAACTCCTCCGAAACCGCAAGTCCAATCGACACCAAATTTGGCACAGGCCATCTCTGGACACACATCATACTGGCTTGTGCTCCCCAGATCGATACGCGAAAAACTCTTCCGGCTATAAGCTAACGAATATTCACGCACAACGCTACTAATGCTAACTGATGTCATATCTTCGGTTTGGAATGGCCAATCGACACCAAACTCGGAGGACTTATGTGGGACGCCCCCCTGAGGGCCTGTGCAAAATTTGGTGCTACTAGCCTCTAGGTGGCGCTGTTTAACGCAAGAAATTAGTTCTGGTATAACCGCAAGTCGCATTGACGTGAACTTTGTGCCAAATTGTTCAGCATGGTCCCCTGACCTCAGCCACCAAAGTGCATCCTAATGTGCCCATAGGTGGCGCTATTATTGGGGATTAAACACGAAAAAAATAATCCCATTGACTTACATTCATTTTATATCTCCGGAACCGCAGGTCCGATTGACACCAAATTTGGGTCAATTCTTCCCATGGGGCCCTGATGACACCCTGACAAGTTTTGTACAATTCGGCCTAAAGGCGGCGCTGTAATGGAAGCTGGAATGCCAAAATGTCCCATTGAAATGAATGGGGTTTAAAACCACGCCACAATTTGCCTAGGTTAGGAATGGCCGATCAACACCAAACTTCAGGATCTTATGCGGCATGACTTCTGAGCAGCTGTGTGAAATTTGGTGTCAATCGGCTAAAAGGTGAATATATTAATAATTTATGAAAAAACACTCCCATTCACTCCCATTCATTTTATATCTCCAGAACCGCAGGTCCAATTGACACCAAACTTGGGTCAAATCTTCCCCATGGGGCCCTGATGATACCTGAAAAATTTGGTACAATTCGGCCAAACGGTGGCGCTATACTAGAAGCTGAAAGCCCTTCAGAAAGCCCATTGAAATGAATGGGATTTCAAACCACGCCACAATTTGCCTAGGTTAGGAATGGCTGACCAGCTCTAAACTTGGGTATCTTATGCGGCATGACTTCTGGAACTGCTGTGTGAATTTTGGTGTCAATCGGCCAAAAGGTGACTATATAAAAAATTTATGAAAAAACACTGCCATTCACTCACATGCATTTTATATCTCCGTAACCACAAGTCCGATTCATATCAAATTTGGGTCAAATGTTCCCACTGGGGCCCTGATGACACCTGAAAATTTTGGTGCAAATCGGCCTAAAGATGGCGCTGTAATCGATGCCGAAATCTATCACTAAATCCCATTCATTTCGATGCCATTTTCAAACGCGGGACGTTTCGCCTCTGTTTGGAAAGGCCCATCGAGACCTGACTCGGGCACCTTTGCGCTAGCACGGTGCGGGCCTGGACAACTTCATGCCACTCAGCTGGGCTGGGGGCGAAGTTTCGCCAGGGGGCTTGGACCCCGCTTACAACTGCTTGCAGTTCTAGTTATTATTATTCTTTTTATTCTTCCGCCGCTATTTCCGGTACTGCAGCATACCCCGTAAATGCCAGGGACGTGAAACTCACAGGGTTGGTCAAGTTCACCGCACCGACCGCAGCCACAAAAGAACGCACACGTCTACCGCTAGGGGGCGCTACAAGCAACGTCCAACACTTTTTACATTCAAGTCGCCATAACTCCCACATACGAAATCGCATATTCAAAAACCTTATATCCACGCGTTCGGGGGAACATGCTGAATCGCCGGGTGTAGGCCACGCCCATTTCCGCCTAGACTTTTTTCGAGCTACATCGCGAAAACTGACTAGCCGCTCAGAATGAACTCCTCCGAAACCGCAAGTCCGATTGACACCAAATTTGGCATGAACCATCTCTGGACACACATCATACTGGCTTGTGCTCCCCAGATTGATACGCGAAAACCTCTTCCGGCTATAAGCTAACGAATATTCACGCAAAACGCTACTAACGCTAACTGATATCATATCTTCGCTTTGGAATGGCCGATCGACACCAAACTCGGACCACTTATGTGGGACGCCCCCCTGAAGACCTCTGCAAAAGTTGGTGCAACTAGCCTCTAGGTGGCGCTCTTTAATCCAGAAAATTAGTTCTGGTATAACCGCAAGTCGCATTGACATGATCTTTGTGCCAAATTGTTCAGCATGGTCCCCTGACCTTATGCACCAAAGTGCATCCTAATGTGCCCATAGGTGGCGCTGTTATTGGCGAAAAAAAAAATCCCATTGACTTACATTCATTTTATATCTCCGGAACCGCAGGTCCGATTGACACCAAATTTGGGTCAAATCTTTCCCATGGGGCCCTGATTACACCTGAGAAATTTTGTGATATTTGGCCTAAAGGTGGCGCTATAATGGAAGCTGGAATGCCTTAAACACTCCCATTGACTTACATTCATTCTATATCTCCGGAACCGCAGGTCCGATTGAAAACAGATTTGGGTCAATTGTTACCTATTGGTCCCTGATGACACCTGACAAATTTGGTACAATTCGGCCAAACGGTGGCGCTATACTAGAAGCTGAAAGCCCTTCAGGAAGCCCATTGAAATGAATGGGACTTCAAACCACACCACAATTTGCCTAGGTTAGGAATGGCCGATCAACACCAAACTTCAGGATCTTATGCGGCATGACTTCTGGAACTGCCGTGTGAAATTTGGTGTCAATCGGCAAAAAGATGACTTTTTTAATAATTTATGAAAAAACACTCCCATTCACTCCCATTCATTTTATATCTCCAGAACCGCAGGTCCGATAGACACCAAATGTTGGTCAAATGTTCCCACTGGGACCGTGATGACACCTGAAAAATCTGGTACAATTCAGCCAAACGGTGGCGCTATAATTGAAGCTCAAATGCCGTCAGAAAGCCCATTGAAATGAATGGGATTTCAAACCATGTCACAATTTGCCTAGGATAGGAATGGCTGATCAACACCAAACTTCAGGATCTTTTGCGGCATGACTTCCCCAAGACCTGTGTGAAATTTGGTGTCAATGGGCTAAATGCAGACTGTATTAATAATTTATGAAAAAACACTCCCATTCACTTACATGCAATTTATATCTCCGTAACCACAAGTCCCATTCATACCAAATTTGGGTCAAATGTTCCCACTGGGTTCCCGATAACACCTGACAAATTTGGTGCTAATCGGCCCAAAGATGGCACTGTAATCGATGCAGAAATTTATCGATAAATCCCATTCATTCCGATGGCATTTTCAAACACGGGACGTTTTGCCTCTGTTTTGAACGGCTCGTCGAGACCCGACTCGGGGACCTTGCGCGGCACGGGTGCGGGGCGCCCGGGACGACTCGCGCGCCCTCCGCGGGGCTGGGGCGAGTTTCGCCAGGGGGCTTGGACCCCGCTTACAACTGCTTGCAGTTCTAGTTTTATTATTTTTTTCTTCCGTGAATAAAACTCATACTGCAGCATACCCCGTAACTGCTAGGGACGCGGAACTCACAGGGTAGGTCACATTCACTGCACGTAACTCAGGCGCAAAAATTCGCACACTTCTACCGCTAGGGGGCGCTATACGCAAGGTCAACGCGTTTGGGCTTGGACCTCTCGACTGCGAAGGCGTATATCAAAAATTTTATATCCACGCGTTCGGGGGATCCAGCTGAATCTCGTGGTATAGGCCACGCCCATTTCCGCCTAAACTTTTTTCGAGCTACAGCGCGAAAACTGAAAAACCTATTTTAATTAACTCCTCCGAAGCCGCAAGTCCGATCGCCACGAAACTTGGCACGGATAATCTCTGGACCAAGCTCTACAAAGTTTGTAGAGGAAATTTTGATCCGACAAAAACTGGCGCAATTATACGCTAACAAACGTTTGCGAAAAACGCTACTAACAGGAAGTAAGATCATAACTTCGGTTTGGAATGGCCGATCGACACCAAACTTGGACCACTAAGTTGGGATGGGCCCCTGAGGGCCTGTGCAGAATTTGGTGCAGCTGGCCCCTAGGTGGCGCTCTTTAATCCAGAAAATTAGTTCCTCTATAACCACAAGTCACATTGACATGAAACCAGTGCCGAATTGTTCAGCATGGTCCCCTGATGCCAGGCACCAAAGGGGAACCTAATGTGCCCATAGGTGGCGCTGCTATTGCAGATTAAAGACGAAAAAATTCATCCCATTGACTTTAATGCAATTTATATCTCCACAACCGCAGGTCCGATTGACACCAAATTTGGGCCAATTGTTACCCATGGGCCCCTGATGATACCACAAAAATTTGGTGCAGATCGGCCAAAAGGTGGCGCTATAATCGAAGCTCAAATCCGGTCAGAAGCCCCATTGAAATGAATGGGATTTCAAACCAGCACACTTTTCACAAGGTTTGGAATGGCCGATCAACACCAAACTTGGGGACCTTATCCGACATGACCTCCGAAGGCCTGTGTCAAATTTGGTGCCAATCGGCCAAACGGTGGCGCTGTTCAGCATATATCAAAAAACTACCATTCACTTACATGCATTTTATATCTCCAGTACCGCAGCTCCGATCGACACCAAATTTGGGTCACTTCTTCACCGAGGGGCCCCGATGACAGCTGAGCGACTTGGTGCGATTCGCCAAAAGCGGCGCCGCAATCGAAGCTCAAACGCCGGCTAAGCCCATTCATTTCAATGGCATTTTCAAACACGCCGCATTTCAGCCTCGGTTCGAGCGGCCCGTCGACACCTCACTCGGGGACCTCACGCTGGACGCCGGCGAGCTCGGACGACTTCGCTAGCCGCTCAGCGAGGGCGACTGGCGACAGGTGGCTTGGACCCCGCTTACAACTGCTCGCAGTTCTAGTTAGGGTCCAAGCCCGAAGTGAGCTGGGAACCAGCGTTTGCAAGCAGCAGCGGTTCCGTATACCACAGTGGCGGGGAACCCTATTGTTTTCGCTCAGATTTTTATTATTTTTATTCTTCCGTGAATAAACGCATACTGCAGCATACCCTCGTAACTGCTAGGGACGCGAAACTCACAGGGTAGGTCCAGCTCACTGCCATAATCGCATACGAAAAAATCCGCACACTTCTACCACTAGGGGGCGCTATGACAAAATTTTCGCGTTTAGGCTTGGAACTCCCGCCTACGAAGGCGTATATCAAAAACTTTATATCCACGCGTTCGGGGGATCCAGCTGAATCTCCTGGTATAGGCCACGCCCATTTCCGCCTAAACTTTTTTCGAGCTACATCGCGAAAACTGAAAACCTATTTTAATTAACTCCTCCGAAGCCGCAAGTCCGATCAACACTGAAACTTGGCACGGATAATCTCTGGACCGAGCTCTACAAAGTTTGTAGAGGGAATTTTGATATCACAAAAAATGGCGCAATTATATGCTAACAAACGTTTGCAAAAACGCTACTAACAGGAAGTGAGGTCATATCTTTGGTTTGGAATGGCCGATCGAAACCAAATTTGGACCAGTCATTTGGGACGCCCCCTGAGGGCCTGTGCAAAATTTGGTGCAACTCGCCCCTAGGTGGCGCTCTTTAATCCACAAAATTAGTTCCTCTTATAACCACAAGTCACATTGACATGAATCCAGTGCCAAATTGTTCAGCATGGTCCCCTGATGCCAGGCACCAAAGGGGAACCTGATGTGCCCATAGGTGGCGCTGCTATTGCAAATTAAAAATGTTTTCAAAATCCCATTGACTTACATTCATTTTATATCTCCATAACCACAAATCCGATTGACACCAAATTTGGGTCAATTGTTACCCATGGGCCCCTGATCATACCACAAAAAATTGGTGCTGTTCGGCCTAAAGGTGGCGCTGTAATCTAAGCTTAAATGCCCCATTCATTTCAATGGGATTTTCAACCAAAGCACATTTTGCCTCATAACTAAGGCCTACTGCATCGCACATTCATAATTCTTATGTCTACGTGTTTGGGGATGTTGCCGATTCTGATGGTATAGGACACGCCTCTGTGCGATTACGCTTTTAATTTTAGCGAAATCGCGAAAAACTGGAAAACCTATTTTAATTAACTCCTCCGAAGCCGCAAGTCCGATCGACACTGAAACCTTGCACAGACCATCTCTGGACCAAGCCGAAGAAAGTTTGTAGAGGGAATTTTGATTCGACAAAAAAAGGCCGAATTACAGGCTAACAAATATTTGCCAAAACGCTAAGAACACGAAGTATAACATAACTCTGGCTTGGAAAGGCCCATCAACACAAAACTTGAGGACCTTATCTGCCCTGCCCCCTAGAAGGCCTCTGCAAAATTTGGTTCATTTCGCCGCTAGTTGGCGCTACCCAAAAAAATTCCCATTGACTTACATTCATCTCATATCTCCATAAACACAAGTCTGATTCTAACCAAATTTGGGTCAATTGTTTCTGATTGGCCCCGATGACAACACAAACATTTGGTGCACTTCGACCTAAAGGTGGCGCTACAATTGAAGCTCAAATGTCCCATTCATTTCAATGGGATTTTTAGGTCAATTACATTTTCCCTCATAACTACGGCACATTACATCGCACATTAATAAATCTTATGTCTACGTGTTTGGGGGATGCAGCCGATTCCGATGGTATAGGACACGCCTCTGTGCGATAACGATTTCATTTTGCGAAATCTCAAAAACTGGAAAACCTCTTTTAATTAACTCCTCCGAAGCCGCAAGTCCGATCGACACCAAACTTTGCACAGACCATCTCTGGACCGAGCCAAAGAAAGTTTGTAGAGGGAATTTTGATCCGACAAAAAACGGCCGAATTACAGTCTAACAAATATTTGCAAAAACGCTAAAAACACGAAGTACAGCATAATTCTGGCTTACAAAGGCCGATCAACACACAACTTGACGACCTTATCTGCCCTGCCCCCTAGAAGGGCTGTGCAAAATTTGGTGCAGTTAACCTCTACTTGGCGCTACCCAAAAAAATTCCCATTGACTTACATTCATTTCAGATCTCCATAACCGCAAGCCACTTTCATTTACAAATATGGTCTTTTCTGCTCCACAGGCCCCGTCTTGGCTCTGGGGCCCGTGATTATGGCACAATTAATCATGGCGGGCGAGGGGGGCGACTGGCGACAGGTGGCTTGGACCCCGTTTACAACTGCTCGCAGTTCTAGTTAGGGGTCCAAGCCCGAGTGGGCTGGGAACCGCGAATGCAAGGCATCGCGGTTCCCTGTACCAGCGGTGCAGGAACCCTATTGTAATCGTTCAGGTTTTTAGGGGTCCAAGCCCGAAGTGGGCATGGAACCCGCGATTGCAAGGCATCGCGGGGGCCATACCACGAAGTGGCATGGAACCCTATTGTTTTCGTTCTCGTTTTTATTATTAGGGGTCCAAGCCCGAAGTGGGCATGGAACCCGCGATTGCAAGGCATCGCGGTTCCCATACCACGAAGTGGCTGGGAACCCTATTGGAATCGTTAGGGTTTTATTATTATTTTTATTCTTCCGTGAAGAAAACGCATACTGCAGCATACCCCAAAATGCTAGGGACGCTGAAACTCACAGGGTAGGTTCACATCACCGCAGCGACCGCAGGCAAAAAAATTCGCACACTTCTACCGCTAGGGGGCGCTATAACAAAGATTTCCGACATTTTGCCCTCTCACTCCCGCATACAATCACGCATATTCACAAACCTTATATCCACGCGTTCGGGGGATCAAGCTGAATCTCGTGGTATAGGCCACGCCCATTTCCGCCTAAACTTTTTTCGAGCTACGTCGCGAAAACTGAAAAACCTATTTTAATTAACTCCTCCGAAGCCGCAAGTCCGATCGACACGAAACTTGGCACGGATAATCTCTGGACCGAGCTCTACAAAGTTTGTAGAGGGAATTTTGATATCACAAAAAATGTCGCAATTATACGTTAACAAACGTTTGCGAAAACGCTAATAAAAGGAAGTGATGTCAGATCTCAGGTTAGGAGTGGCCGATCAACACCAAACTTGAGTACCCTATATAGGAGACCCCCCTGAAGGCCTCTGCAAAATTTCATGCAATTCGCCGCTAGTTGGCGCTACCCCAAAAAAATCCCATTGACTTTACATTCATTTTATATCTCCAGAACCACAAGTCCGAATCAAACCAAATTTGGGTCAATTGTTCCCCATGGGCCCCTGATGACACCACAAAAATTTGGTGCACGTCGGCCTAAAGGTGGCGCTGTAATCTAAGCTCAAATGCCCCATTCATTTCAATGGGATTTTAAACCAAACCACATTTTCTCTCATAACTACGGCCTACTACATCGCACATTCATAAATCTTATGTCTACGTGTTTGGTGGATACTGCCGATTTTGATGGTATAGGACACGTCTCAGTGCGATGACGTTTTAATTTCGCTAAATCGCAAAAACTGGAAAACCTATTTTAATTAACTCCTCCGAAGCCGCCAAGTCCGATCGACACCGAAACTTTGCACAGACCATCTCTGGACCGAGCCGAAGAAAGTTTGTAGAGGGAATTTTGATCCGACAAAAAACGACCGAATTACAAGCTTACAAATCTTTGTCAAAACGCTACAAACACAAAGTATAACATATCTCAGGCTTGGAAAGGCCGATCAACACCAAACTTGGGGACCTTATGCAGCTGGACTTCCTGAAGGCCTGTGTCAAATTTGGTGCCAATCGGCCAAACTGTGGCGCTGTTCATCATATATTGAAAGAAAACCCATTCACTTACATGCATTTTATATCTCCACTACTGCAGCTCCGATCGACACCAAATTTGGGTCACTTCTTCACCGAGGGGCCCCGATGACAGCTGAGCGATTTGATGCGATTCGGCCAAAAGGCGGCGCCGTAATCGAAGCTCAAACGCCGTCGCTAAGCCCATTCGTTTCAATGGCATTTTCAAACACGCCGCATTTCGCTCGGTTCGGAGCGGCCCGTCAAGACACCTGACTCGGGGACCTTACGCTGGACGCCGGCGGGCTCGGACGACTTCAGCACCTCGGGCTGAGCAGGCGACTGGCGACGGGTGGCTTGGACCTCGCTTACAACTGCTCGCAGTTCTAGTTATTTTTTTTTCTTCCGTGCATAAACGCGATACTGCAGCGGTCGCTGTAACTCCTAGGAACGCTAAACTCCCAAGGTACGTCACATTCACTGCACGTAACTCAGGCGCAAAAATCCGCACACTTCTACCGCTAGGGCGCTGTAAGCAAGGTCAACGCGTTTGGGCTTGGACCTCTCGACTACGGCGTATATCAAAACCTTATATCCACGCTGCTCGGGGATCGCCCTGCATCTCCTGGTATAGGCCACGCCCATTTCCGCCTAGACTTTTTCAAGCTACATCGCAAAAACTGAAGAGCAGCCCAAAATCATCTCCTCCGAAGCCGCAAGTCCGATCGTTACTGAAACTTGGCACGGATAATCTCTGGACCGAGCTCTACAAATTTTATGTACAGAATTTTGATCCGACAAAAAAATGACGCGATTATACGCTAACAAACATTTGCGTAAAAACGCTACTAACAGGAAGTGAGGTCATATCTTTGGTTTGGAATGGCTGATCCACACCAAATTTGGACCACTTCATTTGCGACGCCCCTTGAGGGCCTGTGCAACATTTGGTGCAACTCGCCCCTAGGTGGCGCTCTTTAATCCAGAAAATCAGTTCCTCTATAACCACAAGTCACATTGACATGAAACCAATGCCGAATTGTTCGGCTTGGTCCCCTGATGCCAGGCACCAAAGGGGACCCGAATGTGCCCATAGGTGGCGCTGTTATTGCAGATTAAAGACGAAAAAATCCATCCCATTGACTTACATGCAATTTATATCTCCATAACCACAAATCGGATTGACACCAAATTTGGGTCAATTGTTACCCATGGGGCCCTGATGACACATGAAAATTTGGTGCAGTTCGGCCTAAAGGTGGCGCTGTTATCGAACCTCAAATGCCCCATTAATTTCAATGGGATTTTAAAACAAAGTACATTTTTCTTCATAACTAAGGCCAATTACATCGCACATTCATAAATCTTATGTCCACGCGTTCGGGGCATTGAGCTGAATCACATGATGTAGGCCACGCCCATTTACGCCAAACCTTTTCGCGCAAAATCTCAAAAACTGACAAGCCGGGCTGAAATCATCTCCTCCGAAGCCACAAGTCCGATCGACACTGAAACTTGGCACAGGTAATCTCTGGACCGACCTCTATAAATTTTGTGTACAGAATTTTGATCTGACTAAAAATGTCGCAATTATCGCTAACAAACGTTTGCAAAAACGATAATAAAAGGAAGTCATGGCAGATCTTAGGTTAGGAGTGGCCGATCAACACCAAACTTGGTGACCTTGTCTCCCCTGCCCCTAGAACGCCAGTGCAAAATTTGGTGCAGTTAGCCGCTAGTTGGCGCTACCCAAAAAAAATCCCATTGACTTACATGCGTTTTATATCTCCACTACAGCACCTTCGATTTACACCAAATTTGGGTCACTTGTTCACCAAGGGCCCTGATGACAGCTGAGCGATTTGGTGCGTTTCGCCAAAAGGCGCGCCGTAATCGAAGCTCAAACGCCGTCGCTAAGCCCATTCATTTCAATGGCATTTTCAGACACGCCAGCGTTTAGCTCGGTTCGAGCGGCCCGTCGAGTACCTCGGGGACCTCACACAGGACGTCGGCAGGGCTCGGGACGACTCAGCGGGCTCAGAAGGCGACTGGCGACAGGTGGCTTGGACCCGTTTACAACTGCTCGCAGTTCTAGTTATTAGGGTCCAAGCCCGAGTGGGCTGGGAACCCGCTTGCAGACAACGCGGTTCCCATACCACAGTGGCAGGGAACCCTATTGTAATCGTTAGATTTTTATTAGGGGTCCAAGCCCGAGTGGGCTGGGAACCAGCTGACAAGGCAATCGCGGTTCCCATACCACAGTGGCATGGAACCCTATTGTTTTCGTTAGGGTTTTATTTTTCTTTTTATTCTTCCGTGCGTTTTAAGCCTAATTCCACTACTGCAGCCCGGACCGTAACTGCCAGGGACGCTGAAACTCACAGGGTAGGTTCTCGCCATGAGACGACGGCATACGAAAAAATTCGCACACTTCTACCACTAGGGGCGCTACAAGCAAGGTCCAAAATTTCGCATATTCAAATCGCTCTCACTCCCACATACAGTGGCACATATCAAAACCTTATATCCACGCATTCGGGGATCCAGCTGAATCTCCTGGTATAGGCCACGCCCATTTCCGCCTAAACTTTTTTCGAGCTACATCGCGAAAACTGAAGAGCCAGCTGAAATCATCTCCTCCGAAGCCGCAAAGTCCGATCGACCACGAAACTTGACACGGATAATCTCTGGACCGAGCTCTACAAATTTTGTGTACAGAATTTTGATCCGACTAAAAAGCGTCGCAATTATACGCTAACAAATATTTGCGAAAACGCTACTAACAGGAAGTGAGGGCATAACTTCGGATTGGAATGGCCGATCCACACCAAATTTGGACCATTTATTTGGGACACCCCCCTGAGGGCCTGTGCAATATTTGGTGCAATTCGCCCCTAGGTGGCGCTCTTTCATCCAGAAAATTAGTTCCTCTATAACCACAAGTCACAATCACATGAAACCAGTGCAGAATTGTTCAGCATGGTCCCCTGATGCCAGGCACCAAAGGGGACCCTAATGTGCCCATAGGTGGCGCTGTTATTGCAAATTTCAAAACTCCCATTGACTTACATTCATTTTATATCTCCATAACCACAAATCTGATTGACACCAAATTTGGGTCAATTGTTACCCATGGGCCCCTGATCACACCACAAAAATTTGGTGCAGATCGGCCAAAAGGTGGCGCTTTAATCGAAGCTCAAATGCCCCATTCATTTCAATGGGATTTTCTAACAAAGTACATTTGTCTTCATAACTAAGGCCAACTACATCGCACATTCATAAATCTTATGTCTGCGCGTTCGGGGAATTGCGCTGAATCACATTACGTAGGCCACGCCCACTTCTGCTTAACCCTTTTCGAGAAAAAATGGCAAAACTGACAAGCCGGCTGAAATCATCTCCTCGAAGCCGCCAAGTCCGATCGACACCGAAACTTGGCACAGATAATCTCTGGACTGAGCTATACAAATTTTGTGTACAGAATTTTGATATGACAAAAAAATGTCGCAATTTTACGCTAACAAACCTTTGCAAAAA
>JALXJV020000002.1:37464988-37501291 GCA_024633595.2 Lepomis macrochirus | reverse complement strand
CTGGTACCAAAGGTCCAATTGACACCAAATTTGGGTCAAATCTTCCCCATGGGCCCCCCGATGATACCTGACAAATTTGATGCAATTCGGCTAAAAGGTGGCGCTATAATTGAAGCTCAAATGCCGTCAGAAAGCCCATTGAAATGAATGGGATTTCAAACCACGCCACAATTTGCCTAGGTTAGGAATGGCTGACCAACACCAAACTTGGTTATCTTATGCGGCATTACTTCTGGAACTGCTGTGTGAATTTTGGTGTCAATCGGCTAAAAGCTGAAGGTATTAATAATTTATGAAAAAACACTCCCATTCACTTACATGCAATTTATATCTCCGTAACCACAAGTCCGATTCATACCAAATTTGGGTCAAATGTTCCCACTGGGTTCCTGATGACACCTGACAAATTTGGTGCAAATGGGCCTAAAGATGGCGCTGTAATCGATGCTGAAATGTATCGATAAATCCCATTCATTTCGATGGCATTTTCTAGCAGCGGGACGTTTTGCCTCTGTTTGGAGCGACCCGTCGAGACCCGACTTCGGGGACCTTGCGGCGGCTGGTGCGAGGCCGGACGACTTCAGCAGCGCCCTCAGCGAGGCCAGGGGCGAGTTTAAGCCAGGGGCTTGGACCCCGCTTACAACTGCTTGCAGTTCTAGTTAGGGGTCCAAGCCCGAAGTGGGCTGGGAACCCGCGTTTGCAAGGCAACGCGGTTCCCATACCACGAAGTGGCAGGGAACCCTATTGTTTTCGTTAGGATTTTTATTATTATTATTATTTTTATTCTTCCGTGCCTAGTTCCACTACTGCAGCATACCCCGTAATTGCGAGAAACGCGAAATTCGCGGTGTAGGTCACATTCAGTGCACGTAACTCAGGCCCGAAAACTCGCACACTTCTACTGCTAGGGGGCGCTACAAGCAACGTCCAACACTTTTTACATTCAAGTCGCAATAACTCCCACATACGAAAGCGCATATTCAAAAACCTTATATCCACGCGTTCGGGGGAACATGCTGAATCGCCGGGTGTAGGCCACGCCCATTTCCGCCTAGACTTTTTTCGAGCTACATCGCGAAAACTGACTAGCCGCTCAGAATGAACTCCTCCGAAACCGCAAGTCCGATTGACACCAAATTTGGCATGAACCATCTCTGGACACACATCATACTGGCTTGTGCTCCCCAGATTGATACGCGAAACCTCTTCCGGCTATAAGCTAACGAATATTTACGCATAAAGCGCTACTAACGCTAACTGATGTCATATCTTCGCTTTGGAATGGCCGATCGACACCAAACTCGGACCACTTATGTGGGACGCCCCCCTGAAGACCTCTGCAAAAGTTGGTGCAACTAGCCTCTAGGTGGCGCTCTTTAATCCAGAAAATTAGTTCTGGTATAACCGCAAGTCGCATTGACATGATCTTTGTGCCAAATTGTTCAGCATGGTCCCTGACCTTATGCACCAAAGTGCATCCTAATGTGCCCATAGGTGGCGCTGTTATTGGCGAAAAAAAAAATCCCATTGACTTACATTCATTTTATATCTCCGGAACCGCAGGTCCGATTGACACCAAATTTGGGTCAAATCTTTCCCATGGGGCCCTGATTACACCTGAGAAATTTTGTGATATTTGGCCAAAAGGTGGCGCTATAATGGAAGCTGGAATGCCGTAAAAAGTCCCATTGAAATGAATGGGTTTTAAAACCACGCCACAATTTCCCTAGGTTAGGAATGGCCGACCAACACCAAACTTCAGGATCTTATGCGGCATGACTTCTGGAACTGCTGTGTGAAATTTGGTGTCAATTGGCTAAAAGGTGACTATATAAATAATTTATGAAAAATCACTCCCATTCACTCCCATTCATTTTATATCTCCAGAACCGCAGGTCCAATTGACACCAAACTTGGGTCAAATCTTCCCCATGGGGCCCTGATGATACCTCAAAAATTTGGTACAATTCGGCCAAACGGTGGCGCTATAATTGAACCTCAAAGCCCTTCAGAAAGCCCATTGAAATGAATGGGATTTCAAACCAGGCCACAATTTGCCTAGGTTAGGAATAGCCGATCAACACCAAACTTCAGGATCTTATGCGGCATGACTTCTGAAAATGCTGTGTGAATTTTGGTGTCAATCGGCCAAAAGGTGACTATATAAATAATTTATGAAAAAACACTGCCATTCACTTACATTCATTTTATATCTCCGGAACCGGAGGTCCGATTGACACCAATTTTGCGTCAATTCTTCCCCCTGGGCCCTTGATGACACCTGACAAATTTTGTGATATTTGGCCAAAAGGTAGCGCTATAATGGAAGCTGGAATGCCGTAAAAAGTCCCATTGAAATGAATGGGTTTTAAAACCACGCCACAATTTCCCTAGGTTAGGAATGGCCGACCAACACCAAACTTCAGGATCTTATGCGGCATGACTTCTGGAACTGCTGTGTGAAATTTGGTGTCAATTGGCTAAAAGGTGACTATATAAATAATTTATGAATAATCACTTCCATTCACTTACATGCGTTTTATATCTCCGGTACCAAAGGTCCAATTGACACCAAATGTGGGTCAAATCTTCCCCATGGGCCCAAGATGATACCTGACCAATTTGGTGAAATTTGGCCTAAAGGTGCCGCTGTAATTGAAGCTGGAATGCTGTAAAAAGTCCCATTGAAATGAATGGGTTTTAAAACCACACCACAATTTCCCTAGGTTAGGAATGGCCGACCAACACCAAACTTCAGGATCTTATGCGGCATGACTTCTGGAACTCCTGTGTGAAATTTGGTGTCAATTGGCTAAAAGGTGACTATATAAATAATTTATGAAAAATCACTCCCATTCACTCCCATTCATTTTATATCTCCAGAACCGCAGGTCCAATTGACACCAAACTTGGGTCATATCTTCCCCATGGGGCCCTGATGATACCTGAAAAATTTGGTGAAATTTGGCCTTAAAGTGGCGCTATAATAGAAGCTCAAATGCCATCAGAAAGCCCATTGAAATTAATGGGATTTCAAACCACACCACAATTTGCCTAGGTTAGGAATGGCCGATCAACACCAAACTTGGGTATCTTATGCAGGATGACTTCTGGAACTGATGTGTGAAATTTGGTGTCAATAGGCTAAAAGCTGACTGTATTAATAATTTATGAAAAAACACTTCCATTCACTTACATACATTTTATATCTCCGTAACCACAAGTCCCATTCATACCAAATTTGCTTCACATGTTCGCACTGTGTTCCCTATAACATCTGACAAATTTGGTGCAAATCGGCCTAAAGATGGTGCTGTAATCGATGCTGAAATGTATCGATAAATCCCATTCGTTTCAATGGCATTTTCAAACGCGGGACGTTTCGCCTCTGTTTGGAAAGGCCCGTCGAGACCTAACTCGGGGACCTTGCGCGACACGGTGCGGGCGCCGGGACGACTTCAGCACCGCTGGCGAGGCGAAGTTACGCCAGGGGGCTTGGACCCCGCTTACAACTGCTTGCAGTTCTAGTTAGGGTCCAAGCCCGAGTGGGCTGGGAACCCGCGTTTGCTAGTAGTAACGCGGTTCCCATACCACCTAGTGGCAGGGAACCCTATTGTAATCGTTAGGATTTTTATTATTTTTTATTCTTCCGTGCCTAATTCCACTACTGCAGCCTAGACGGTAAGTGCTGGAGACACGAAGTTCGCGGTGTAGGTCAAGTTCACTGCACGTAACTCAGGCGCAAAAATTCGCACACGTCTACCACTAGGTGGCGCTGTGACAAATTTTTCGCGTTTGGGCTTGGAACTCCCGCCTACGATGGCGAATATGGAAAACCTTATATCCACGCGTTCGGGGGATCATGCTGAATCACGTGGTATAGGCCACGCCCATTTCCGCCTAGACTTTTTTCGCGCAAAATTGCGAAAACTGACTAGCCGCTCAGAATTAACTCCTCCGAAACCGCAAGTCTGATCGACACCAAATTTGGCACAGGCCATCTCTGGACACACATCATACTGGCTTGTGCTCCCCAGATCGATACGCGAAAAACTCTTCCGGCTATAAGCTAACGAATATTCACGCACAACGCTACTAATGCTAACTGATGTCATATCTTCGGTTTGGAATGGCCGATCGACACCAAACTCGGAGGACTTATGTGGGACGCCCCCCTGAGGGCCTGTGCAAAATTTGGTGCAACTAGCCTCTAGGTGGCGCTGTTTAACGCAAGAAATTAGTTCTGGTATAACCGCAAGTCGCATTGACGTGAACTTTGTGCCAAATTGTTCAGCATGGTCCCCTGACCTCACACACCAAAGTGCATCCTAATGTGCCCATAGGTGGCGCTGTTATTGGGGATTAAACACGAAAAAAATAATCCCATTGACTTACATTCATTTTATATCTCCGGAACCGCAGGTCCGATTGACACCAAATTTGGGTCAATTCTTCCCCATGGGGCCCTGATGACACCTGACAAGTTTTGTACAATTCGGCCAAAAGGTGGCGCTATAATGGAAGCTGGAATGCCATGAAAAAGCCCATTGAAATGAATGGGATTTCAAACCAGGCCACAATTTCCCTAGGTTAGGAATGGCCGATCAACACCAAACTTAGGGACCTTATGCGGCATTACTTCCGTAAGGTCTGTGTGACATTTGGTGTCAATCGGCCCAAAGGTGACTTTTTTTAATAATTTATGAAAAAACACTCCCATTGACTTACATTCATTTTATATCTCCGGAACCACAGGTCCGATTGACACCAAATTTGCGTCAATTCTTCGGCCTGGGCCCCTGATGACACTTGACAAGTTTTGTGATATTTGGCCTAAAGGTGGCGCTGTAATTGAAGCTGGAATGCGGTAAAAAGTCCCATTGAAATGAATGGGATTTCAAACCACACCACAATTTGCCTAGGTTAGGAATGGCCGATGAACACCAAACGTCAGGGTCTTATGCGGCATGACTTCTGGAACTGCTGTGTGAAATTTGGTGTCAATCGGGTAAAGGTGACTATATAAATAATTGATGAAAAACACTCCCATTCACTCCCATTCATATTATATCTCCGTAACCACAACTCCTATTTATACCAAATGTGGGTCAATTCTTCCCCATGGGGCCCTGATGATACCTGAAAATGTGATACAATTCGGCCAAACGGTGGCGCTATAATTGAACCTCAAAGCCCTTCAGAAAGCCCATTGAAATGAATGGGATTTCAAACCATGCCATAATTTGTCTATGTTAGGAATGGCTGACCAACACTAAACTTGGTGATCTTATGCGGCATGACTTCTGGAACTGCTGTGTGAAATTTGGTGTCAGTAGGCTAAAAGGTGACTATATTAATAATTTATAAAAAAAACACTCCCATTGACTCCCATTCATTTTATATCTCCAGAACCGCAGGTCCAATTGACACCAAACTTGGGTCAAACCTTCCCCATGGGCCCGTGATGATACCTGAAAAAATTGGTACAATTCGGCCAAACGGTGGCGCTATAATTGAAGCTCAAATGCCGTCAGAAAGCCCATTGAAATGAATGGGATTTCAAACCATGCCACAATTTGCCTAGGTTAGGAATGGCCGATCAACACCAAACTTGGGGACCTTATGCGGCATGACTTCCCCAAGAGCTGTGTGAAATTTGGTGTCAATCGGCCAAAAGGTGACTATATAAATAATTTATGAAAAAACACTCCCATTCACTTACATGCATCTTATATCTCCGTAACCACATGTGCGATTCATACCACATTTGGGTCAAATGTTCACACTGGGGCCCTGATGACACCTGACAAATTTGGTGCAAATCGGCCTAAAGATGGCGCTGTAATCGACGCCGAAATGTATCGATAAATCCCATTCGTTTCGATGGCATTTTCAAACGCGAGACGTTTCGCCTCTGTTTGGAAAGGCCCGTCGAGACCTAACTTCGGGAACCTTAGCGACATCGGGTGAGCGCCGGGACGACTTCGATCGCCCTCAGCGGGGCTGGGGCGAGTTTAGCCAGGGGCTTGGACCCGCTTACAACTGCTTGCAGTTCTAGTTATTATTCTTTTTATTCTTCCGCCGCTAGTTCCACTACTGCAGCATACCCTGTAAATGCCAGGGACGCGAAACTCACAGGGTTGGTCAAGTTCACCGCACCGACCGCAGGCACAAAAATTCGCACACTTCTACCGCTAGGGGGCGCTACACGCAACGTCCAACACTTTTTTCATTCAAGTCGCAATAACTCCCACATACGAAAGCGCATTTTCAAAAACTTTATATCCACGCGTTCGGGGGATCATGCTGAATCGCTGGGTGTAGGCCACGCCCATTTCCGCCTGGATTTTTTTCGAGATACATCGCGAAAACTGAAACACCGCTCAGAATTAACTCCTCCGAAACCGCAAGTCCGATCGACACCAAATTTGGCATGGACCATCTGTGGACACACATGATACTGGCTTGTGCTCCCCAGATTGATACGCAAAAACCTCTTCCGGCTATAAGCTAACGAATAATCACGCTAAAGCGCTAGTAACAGCATCTGATGTCATATCTTCGGCTTTGCAATGGCAGATCGACAACAAACTTGGAGGACTTATGTGGGAAGCCCCCCAGAAGGCCTCTGCAAAAGTTGGTGCAACTAGCCTCTAGGTGGCGCTGTTTAACGCGAAAAATTAGTTCTGGTATAACCGCAAGTCGCATTGACGTGAACTTTGTGCCAAATTGTTAAAGATGGTCCCCTGACCTCATACACCAAAGGGCATCCTAATGTGCCCATAGGTGGCGCTGTTATTGGCGAAAAAAAAAGTCCCATTGACTTACATTCATTTTATATCTCCGGAACCGCAGGTCCGATTGACACCAAATTTGGGTCATATCTTCCCCCTGGGGCCCTGATGAGACCTGACAAATTTTGTGAAGTTCAGCCTAAAGGTGGCGCTATAATGGAAGCTGGAATGCCGAAAAAGTTCCATTGACTTACATTCATTTTATATCTCCGGAACCGCAGGTCCGATTGACACAAATTTGGGTCATATCTTCCCCTGGGGCCCTGATGACACCTGACAAATGTTGTGAAATTCAGCCTAAAGGTGGGGCTACAATGGAAGCTGGAATGCCAAAATGTCCCATTGAAATGAATGGGTTCTAAAACCACGCCACAATTTGCCTAGGTTAGGAATGGCCGATCAACACCAAACTTGAGGATCTTATGCGGCATGACTTCTGGAACTGCTGTGTGAAATTTGGTGTCAATGGGCTAAAAGGTGAATATATTAATAATTTATGAAAAAACACTCCCATTCACTCCCATTCATTTTATATCTCCAGAACCGCCAGATCCGATTGACACCAAATGTGGGTCAAATGTTCCCACTGGGACCGTGATGACACCTGAAAACTTTGGTACAATTCGGCCAAACGGTGGCGCTATAATTGAAGCTCAAATGCCGTCAGAAAGCCCATTGAAATGAATGGGATTTCAAACCATGTCTAATTTGCCTAGGATAGGAATGGCTGATCAACACCAAACTTCAGGATCTTATGCGGCATCACTTCTGGAACTGCTGTGTGAAATTTGGTGTCAATCGGCTAAAAGGTGACTCTATTAATAATTGTTGAAAAAACACCCCCATTCACTTACATTCATTTTATATCTCCAGAACCGCAGGTCCGATTGACACCAAATTTGGGTCAAATCTTCCCCATGGGCCCATGATGATACCTGATAAATTTGGTGAAATTCAGCCTAAAGCTGGCGCTATAATGGAAGCTGGAGCGCGAAAAGTCCCATTGAAATGAATGGGTTCTAAAACCATGCCACAATTTGCCTATGTTAGGAATGGCCGATCAACACCAAACTTCAGGATCTTATGCGGCATGACTTCTGGAACTGCTGTGTGAATTTTGGTGTCAATCGGCCAAAAGGTGACTATATAAAAAATTTATGAAAAAACACTGCCATTCACTCACATGCATTTTATATCTCCGTAACCACAAGTCCGATTCATATCAAATTTGGGTCAAATGTTCCCACTGGGGCCCTGATGACGCCTGAAAATTTTGGTGCAAATCGGCCTAAAGATGGCGCTGTAATCGATGCCGAAATCTATCACTAAATCCCATTCATTTCGATGCCATTTTCAAACGCGGGACGTTTTGCCTCTCTTTGGAACGGCCCATCGAGACCTGACTCGGGCACCTTGCGCGGCACGGGTGCGGGGCGCCCGGGACGACTCGCGCGCCCTCCGCGGGGCTGGGGGGCGAGTTTCGCCAGGGGGCTTGGACCCCGCTTACAACTGCTTGCAGTTCTAGTTATTATTATTATTCTTCCGCCGCTATTTCCACTACTGCAGCATACCCTGTAAATGCTAGGGACGCGAAACTCATAGGGTAAGTACAAAACTGCGCAAGTAACTCAGGCGCAAAAAATCGCACACTTCTACCGCTAGGGGGCGCTATAAGCAAGGTCAACGCGTTTGGGCTTGGAACTCCCGTCTACGAGGCGTATATGGAAAACCTTATATCCACGCGTTCGGGGGATTGAGCTGCATCTTTTGGTATAGGCCCCGCCCATTTCCGCCATTAATTTTTTCGCGCAAAATCGCGAAAACTGACTAGCCGCTCAGAATTAACTCCTCCGAAACCGCAAGTCCGATCGACACCAAATTTGGCATGGATCATCTCTGGACACACATCATACTGGCTTGTGCTCCCCAGATCGATACGCGAAAAACTCTTCCGGCTATAAGCTAACGAATATTCACGCAAAACGCTACTAACGCTAACTGATGTCATATCTTCGGTTTGGAATGGCCGATCGACACCAAAGTCGGAGCGATTATTTGTTACGCCCCCTGGAAGGCCTGTGCAAAATTTGGTGTAAATAGCCTCTAGGTGGCGCTGTTTAATGCGAAAAATTAGTTCTAGTATAACCGCATGTCGCATTGACGTGAACTTTGTGCCAAATTGTTCAGCATGGTCCCCTGACCTCATGTACCAAAGTGCATCCTAATGTGCCCATAGGTGGCGCTGTTATTGGGGATTAAACACGAAAAAAATAATCCCATTGACTTACATTCATTTTATATCTCGGAACCGCAGGTCCGATTGACACTAAATTTGGGTCAATTCTTCCCCATGGGGCCCTGATGACACCTGACAAGTTTTGTACAATTCGGCCAAAAGGTGGCACTATAATGGAAGCTGGAATGCCAAAAATGTCCCATTGAAATGAATGGGATTTCAAACCAGGCCACAATTTGCCTAGGTTAGGAATGGCTGATCAACACCAAACTTGGGGACCTTATGCGGCATTACTTCTGTAAGGTCTGTGTGACATTTGGTGTTAATCGGCCCAAAGGTGACTTTATAAATAATTTATGAAAAAACACTCCCATTGACATACATTCATTTTATATCTCCAGTACCACAGGTCCAAATCACACCAAATTTGCGTCAATTCTTCCGTCCTGGGCCCCTGATGACACCTGACAAATTTTGTGTTATTTGGCCTAAAGGTGGCGCTATAATCGAAGCTGAAATGCCACGAAAAGTCCCATTGAAATGAATGGGTTTTAAATCCACGCCACAATTTGTCTAGGTTAGGAGTGGCCAATCAACACCACACTTGAGGACCTTATGCGGCACGACTTCTGGAACTGCTGTGTGAAATTTGGTATCAATCAGCCAAAAGGTGACTATGCTAATAATTCATGAAAAAACACTCCCATTCACTCCCATTCATTTTATATCTCTGGTACCAAAGGTCCAATTGACACCAAATTTGGGTCAAATCTTCCCCATGGGCCCTCCGATGATACCTGACAAATTTGATGCAATTCGGCTAAAAGGTGGCGCTATAATTGAAGCTCAAATGCCGTCAGAAAGCCCATTGAAATGAATGGGATTTCAAACCACGCCACAATTTGCCTAGGTTAGGAATGGCTGACCAACACCAAACTTGGTTATCTTATGTGGCATTACTTCTGGAACTGCTGTGTGAATTTTGGTGTCAATCGGCTAAAAGCTGAAGGTATTAATAATTTATGAAAAAACACTCCCATTCACTTACATGCAATTTATATCTCCGTAACCACAAGTCCGATTCATACCAAATTTGGGTCAAATGTTCCCACTGGGTTCCTGATGACACCTGACAAATTTGGTGCAGATGGGCCTAAAGATGGCGCTGTAATCGATGCTGAAATGTATCGATAAATCCCATTCATTTCGATGGCATTTTCTAACGCGGGACGTTTTGCCTCTGTTTGGAACGGCCCGTTGAGACCCGACTCGGGGACCTTGCGGCGCGGTGCTGGCGCCGGGACGACTTCAGCGGCCCTCCGCGGAGGCCAGGGGGCGAGTTACGCCAGGGGGCTTGGACCCCGCTTACAACTGCTTGCAGTTCTAGTTATTTTTTTTTTTATTCTTCAGCCGCTAATTCCACTACTGCAGCATACCCTGTAAATGCTAGGGACGCGGAACTCACAGGGTAGGTACAAGCCCCTGCAAGTAACTCAGGCGCAAAAATTCGCACACTTCTACCGCTAGGGGGCGCTCTAAGCAAGGTCAACGCGTTTGGGCTTGGATCTCCCGACTACGATGGCGTATATCAAAAACCTTATATCCACGCGTTCGGGGGATCCAGCTGAATCTCCTGGTATAGGCCACGCCCATTTCCGCCTAAACTTTTTTCGAGCTACATCGCCAAAACTGAAAAACCTATTTTAATTAACTCCTCCGAAGCCGCAAGTCCGATCGCCACGAAACTTCGCACGGATAATCTATGGACCAAGCTCTACAAAGTTTGTAGAGGAAATTTTGATCCAAGAAAAACTGTTGCAATTATACGCTAACAAACGTTTGCGAAAAACGGCTACTAACAGGAAGTGAGGTCATAACTCCGGATTGGAATGGCCAATCGACACCAAATTTGGACCACTAAGGTGGCATGGGCCCCTGAGGGCCTGTGCAAAATTTGGTGCAACGTGCCCCTAGGTGGCGCTCTTTAATCCATAAAATTAGTTCCTCCATACACACAAGTCACATTGACATGAAACCAGTGCCGAATTGTTCAGCATGGTCCCCTGATGCCAGGCACCAAAGGGGACCTTAATGTGCCCATAGATGGCGCTGTTATTGCAGCTTAAACACAAATTTTTTTTCCCCATTGACTTACATTCATTTTATATCTCCAGAACCGCAGGTCCGATTGACACCAAATTTGGGTCATTTGTTCCCCATGGGGCCCTGATGATACCATAAAAATTTGGTGCAGTTCGGCCAAAAGGTGGCGCAACAATCAAAGCTCAAATCCGGTCACAAGCCCCATTGAAATGAATGGGATTTCAAACCAGCACACATTTTCACTAGGTTTGGAATGCCCGATCAACACCAAACTTGGGGACCTTATGCGGCTGGACTTCCTGAAGGCCTGTGTCAAATTTGGTGCCAATCGGCCAAACGGTGGCGCTGTTCATCATATATTAAAAAAACACCCATTCACTTACATGCATTTTATATCTCCATAACCACAAATCCGATTGACACCAAATTTGGGTCAATTGTTACTCATGGGCCCCTGATGACACCATAAACATTTGGTGCAGATCGGCCAAAAGGTTGCACTACAATCGAAGCTCAAATGCCCTATTCATTTCAATGGGAATTTCAACCAAAGCACATTTTGCCTCATAACTACGGCCTACTACATCGCACATTCATAACTCTTATGTCTACGTGTTTGGGGGATGCTGCCGATTCCAACGGTATAGGACACGCCTCTGTGCGATGACGATTTCTTTTTTGCGAAATTGCAAAAAACGTAAAACCTATTTTAATTAACTCCTCCAAAGCCGCAAGTCCTATCGACACGAAACTTTGCACAGACCATCTCTGGACCAAGCTGAAGAAAGTTTGTAGAGGGAATTTTGATTCGACAAAAAACGGCCGAACTACAGGCTAACAAATATTTGCCAAAACGCTAAAAACACAAAGTGCAACATAACTCTGGCTTGGAAAGGCCGATCAACACAAAACTTGACGACCTTATCTGCCCTGACCCCTAGAAGGGCTGTGCAAAATTTGGTGCAGTTAGCCACTAGTTGGCGCTACCCAAAAAAATTCCCATTGACTTACATTCATTTCAGATCTCCATAACCGCAAGCCACTTTCATTTACAACTAACGGTCTTTTCTGCTCCACAGGCCCGTCTTGGCTCTGGGGCCCGTGATTATGGCACAATTAATCATGGCGGGCCCAGGACGACTCGCGCGCCCTCCACGGGGCGTGGGGGGCGACTGGCGACAGGTGGCTTGGACCCCGTTTACAACTGCTCGCAGTTCTAGTTGTGTTTGTTTCTCTGAACATTAAACACATTCATTAAATATTCAACATGACGTCTGTCGCAGCAACACAGCTCATCATTTACTGTCAAATGTGATCTGACCAGTTTTATCTGGCGGTGTTTGTCTTTTAAAGCTAACAGCACACTGTTTTCACTCCGACTCCACAAAATAAAAGTAAATGAAAACCAGGTTTGTGACTTTGTGTCTGTGAGCAGCAGCAGGATAAACTCATCTCCTCTCTCATGATACAGTCTGCAGTACTTCTCATGTGACTCCATGATGAAGATTAAATCCACGTTCTCATCCCAGGACTCAGGAACAAGGTTCCCTTCAGCAGGGTTTCCTCCATGTACTATTGATGCTTCAGATTTTTATGAAATGTCATGAAGTCACAATTACTCGACTCTATGAAGGCTTTTAGTTTAACAGGACAGTAAAGACACGTCGGTGGGACACTGTGTTTCAGTGACACCAGAACCTGGTGACATGCATCTGAGAAAAGACAGAGAGACGAGCCAGAGAAAGGTAGATTGAACAAGCTAACGTTAATATAAGCATTAATGTTAGCTAATCAGTTACAACATCAGGCAAACACATTTTCTGTTTAAGGTTTAGTTGTTTGACTAATGTTACTCTATTCCAGTAACTGCACACTGTGTCACTGGGCGTGTTGGAAAAAAGCCTGTGTGACCCGAAGCTGCAGAAATACTTTCACTTTCCATTAGTGACGTGTTAAAGTGTGTTTAGTGTCTGCAGAACAAATGTAGGTTACAAACTGTTTCAAAATCTCAATCAGATGATCACTGGATTTATTCTGTGAGCCTAAATTAGTAGAATCCTCTCGTTACACAGACCAGCTTTCTTTTGATAGAAATGATTTATTTTCTCTAATTCACTTGGTTGTTATTTGTTTTTATAGTGATGTCTGACTGAGGGCTGGACTGGGACAAAAAAATCTGTTTTCAGCAGTTTGGGTCCACAACAATCGGTCAGACTCTCCTCAAAAATACACCATCATTGCAGTCCTCTTAACTATACTTGTATAGTACATACTATGCTAGTATTCCCCCAAACCAGCATAAAGCTGAGTAGTAAGTGCAAGTGGATCAGTGTCCCTGGTGATCAGAGGTGGCATGGAGTACACAGCTTATACTCAAGTACAGTCATTTTCACAGCAGAGTGGGATTAGCCAACGTGATGCTTCCAAAATAATGTCAGCCATGAGGACAGTTTGCTGAAGTTGAGACTGCATTAAGGAACTAAACTACATAAACAATGTCAGTCAGCGTCTGCTGCACTTTGACAGTGAGTGATCACCAGCAGTAGGTGAAAGTCTCACATTATGATAGAGTTGTGATTATAATATAATAATTTACCTTAATTGAAGTAATCATCATCACTGTCACTACGGCCTGGGACACATGGTGTCACTTTGTTTTGAAAAGTGGTGGGGAGATTTAAGGGCTCAGATTTGGGGGGGTGACGAAACACACAGCCTATGAGACGTGATGTTGCACGAGATTGGGTTCACAAGAAGAAGACAAGAGGACACTGTAATATCTTTTAGAAGAGGAATAATTTATGAAATATAGGATAGGGGTGTCTGGGGGTCCTCCGTCAGAAGATGTTGACCATTAAACATTTTATTTCCTGCATTCAGTTCAGTCTGACAGAAACAGTCAAAAGAAATAACTGAACTCTCAGTTCTGTAATGTACAAAAACATGATGAATAAGAGAGCAGTTAGCAAGTTTCTACCTGCCAAAGTAAAGAGGGAGGAACCAACATCCTGATTCTGAGAGGTGGGGCTGGAGGAAGAACGAACTCAGAGCTGCTTCATACCACACCTCTCATTTTATCATCTGTTTACAGGGACAGGCCCACGCAGACATTTAGAGCCATCAGTTTTCACTTTCTCTTTCTTCAGCTACAGAGTTACAGTTAAAGAAGGTCAATGATCCTTTATTGGACAGCTGCCTGGAAACTCAGGTGGGTTTTGGTTGAGTTGATTTTGGTTTCAGCTTAGATCAGATCAACAGGTTCAACAGGTCTGATCATGTCCTCATTGTAAATATGTGATATAAAACATGCACATACTCTGCAGATTAAGACTGTTTCTACATACAACACACAGATACAGATTTAACTGGCAACATCCTGTAAAATTAGCTAATAATTGTGTACTTTTTGATAGCAGGACTTTTACTTAACGCAGTATTTATATTGTGTTTAAAGTCAAATATATGGAAATATCTGCCAACAGTGGACGCTGCCAGAAACAGACACATCACAGCCTCGTATCTCTGCAGCAGAGATACGTTCAGCATCAGAAAGTTTGTTACAGGAGAAAAAACCAACATCATAAGTTTCCTTTTGTTACAGACTGAGAAAAGCAGTGGAGGATGAAGTATGATGGAACTAAAGTAAAAGTATTACACTGAAAAAATACTCTGCTGCAAATAAAAGTCCTGCATTTAAAAGTCACTGAATTAAAAGTATGTGAGTACAATCAGGAAAATGTACTTGAAGTATTAAAGCAGTAAAATGTCCCTGTGCCTGTTGTACTATTAGATTTTCTATCATCAGATTATTTTTCCTCACACATTAATATAAAGCAGCATTTTACTGCTGTAGTTGTTGAGCTGGAGCTCATTTTGATCTATTTTGTATCAGACTGCAGCTGATGATTATTTTCATTCTCATTATTTTCTACGTTAATCGACTGATTGATTGTAAAGTTTCTGTAAATGTTGAGAAAATCTGTCACAGTTACTCAAAGCTCAAAATGACACCTTCACAATGCCTGTTGTGTCCAAACCTTATAAATTATTAACAAACATTAAAATTATTTAAATGAAAAGCAGAAAATCTTCCAGATATTTTTACATGAAAATTGATTATAAAAAGTAGTTGGATATTAGTTTTTTCTGTACATTGTGTAATCAATTAATTTCAGCTCAAACTTTGCATAGAAAGAGTTTTGGGAGTCTGAGCCTGCAGCTGAACGTTAAAGAAGGAAAATGTGGCTGTTTGAACTCTGCTGTCTGTCAGAGTCTCTTTCTAACAGATCAGAGAACATCAACAGCTGAAGTCAATGTGATAATAAACATGTGGATTACCAGACCTTTGTGTTGTTTTACCCTCCCAAATACTCAAAGTTAGTAAAAATATAACATGAAGACGTTATAACAGTGTCAAGAACCAGAAACACACACAGCTAACCTTCAGAGGCAGGAAACAGATGACTTTATCTCTGCTTTTCACTGCAAACCACACAGGACCATGAGTCCACTTCAGTCCAGTTTATCTGTCTCGTTGTCTAAGAACATTTCACAGTCAGAGTTCCTGAGCAGCTGAAGACGATGAAAAATGTCCTCATGCAGGAAAACAGAGCTGCAGAGAATCCAAACAGGATCTTTTCCCCTCTGATGCAGGTCGGTGAGTGAACAACAGGGACAGAGCTCTTCAGGGTCGGACTGGGAACAAAGTCCAGCTCCATCCATCCAGAACAGACTGTTGGTGTTAGAACTGCAGCAGGATGTTGAGCGGCACTGACATCAGTAACTGTTGCTTTAAAACATTTTGCAGCATCAGCACAAATTTATTTTTATTTTTCTCTGTGTTTTGCCTTTTTTAGTTCTTTATCCATTTAATTGTATTTCCATGGAGGACGGATCCACTTGAAGGGGTGGGGGGAGGTGCCGACGGTCTGTCCCACTTCCTGTAATTGACAATCAGCTGGCTGTTCCAGCATCAGGTCATATTGTTTGTCCCACAGAGCTGCTGCTCAGTCAGCCCATCTGGCATTAACCTGCCTCCAGGTGAAACCAGACGTGTGTCAACAGCTCAGCTTTATTTTACAGGAGGAATGTGTTTCTTCTGTCCAGCAGCACGTTCAGTCCACCAATCAGCAGCCAGAGAGTTGGTCTGAATTATTGTCTTTGCTTACTCCACATGTTGGAAAGATCTACTTTCTTAAATTAACAACAAAAAAACAAGAATCCCACAAACTGGCAGACAAACTTTCAGTCCCACATTTCCCACCTAATCTCCTCCCTCCTTGCCTCCTTGCGTCCTCCCTCCTTGCCTCCTCCCTCCTTGTGTCCAGCTGTGTGACCTGCAGAGCAGAAACAGGTGTGAGGTATCAGCTGTCAGCAGGTGAACAGAATGTCAGACATTATCTACTGCACTTTGATCACATGACTCGTAGCAGCTGTTTCCTCTAAAGTCTCATCAGCAACATCTTTCTAAAACACAAACATCTGATCTGTGATGTTTCTCAGCTCAACTACCAGGAAGCAGCTTCACCTGAGAGACAAAGAGACACTCTGAGCTCTACACACTCACCTGGATCTGATGGTGGTGGGTTTAGGGAATGAGCCTCTCCTCCTGTGTGAGCTGTGTTTCCTCTGCGTTTTTTAAAGATCATCGTTCCAACAACAGCAACAGCAACAAGAAGCACAGCAAAAACTATCAGACTGACTATCAGTCCAACATTTCCCTCCTTGTCTCCTCCCTCCTTGTCTCCTCCCTCCTTGTGTCCAGCTGTGTGACCTGCAGAGCAGAAACAGGTGTGAGGTATCAGCTGTCAGCAGGTGAACAGAATGTCAGACATTATCTACTGCACTTTGATCACATGACTCGTAGCAGCTGTTTCCTCTAAAGTCTCATCAGCAACATCTTTCTAAAACACAAACATCTGATCTGTGATGTTTCTCAGCTCAACTACCAGGAAGCAGCTTCACCTGAGAGACAAAGAGACACTCTGAGCTCTACACGCTCACCTGGCTCTGTCACTGTCAGTCTGATGGTTCTGATAGTTCTAGCTTGGCCTTCCACCTTTTTTTCTTTAACCCGACACTCATATGTTCCAGTGTCGTTGAAGGTGACGTTCTTCAGAATCACAGAAGCGTCTCCGTCCTTCATCTCTGGATCTCTCAGATTCACTCGACCACGAAAAGATGGATGCTGCTTGTTTTCAAATGAGCGGCCGTCTCTGAAGAAGAAGACATATTCCTCTGACTTTAGGTCAGGTCTGATCCACTTTATCACTTCTATGGCAGCACCTCTGTGACTCTGACACTGCAGAGTGGCGTCCCCTCCAGCCGTCACATTCAGCTCCAGTGTCCCTGAGCAGAAAGAGAAAAGCCTCCAGTCAGGACTTGTAATGTTTCCTGCTGTTCAAACATCTTTTGATGGAAGCAGCAGAGATCAGGTCTCTATAAAACAGCACATGTGAACTCAGCAGCATTTCAAACCCTGTTCTCAGACAACTTGAGTCCCAGCTGCAGAAAGGAGAGACTAACTCCTCTGCTGCAGCTGCATGCTGACTTCATGTTGCTCATTTCTACAGCTGTCAGTCAAGTCGTCCTCCACACCATCAGACAGGAGACATTTTACTTTCATCTGCTTTCTGCTTGTTTGGACATTATTGATTATTGATATTATTTCCCATCTGAATACAGACATTAGCATTTCTGAGCCTGAACAAACAGCTGAAATATTAAACATGTGAAGTTTATTATTTCCTAGAAGCTTTGAATCTTTGTCCTTGTTTTCCAAATGTGTCCCCAGTCTGCCCGTCCTCTACTCAAACTGTGTCTGAACTACTTCTACTGAGGAAAGAGTCCCTACAGCATGAAACTGCTTTACTTCTCAAAGAGACGAATAAAGCTGCTGGATCTGCATGGACAGACACCACGAGAGGGGAGAGGACACATGTTGGTCTCTGCTGTCCATCCGTCCACACAGTAAACTACAGTGCTGGAGAGGAACAGAGGTCAGAGGGGGAGACTCTGTTCACAAGTCAGGTCAGAAGAAACTTTACAAACATATCCAGCAGCCTGCAGAGTCAAAGTCTACAAAAAACAATATTTTGTTCAGTTATCAGTTATAATAAATATGCTGTAAATAGAATTGAAAATATAATTGATTCTAAGAGTAATTACTGTACAAACTGTTCAGACTACAGTTATTAACAAAGTCCTTAAGTAAGTTTCACACATTTCTGTCCTAATGATCATTCAACAGTCTAATTTCACCATCACTGCTTTGTTATATTAAAAATAATAACAGACCTCAAATTCTTTATTTAAAACTTTACATGTTCCTGACATGGATTTATTTTAACATGCAGTAAGATAATCAGGGAAATGTGTTTCTGCATCAGTGTGGGACAAAGAAACAAAAGGTTTACAGACTGTAAAAGTCACAGATTGTCTGTAATGTTGCTTTCAGCTGTTTTCTCGCTCACGTGTGGCCGTTAAAGAGACAGGAAACATGAAAGGGCCGGACTTTTTGTTTTTTTTTTCCTGTTTTTTTTTTTACTCTTTATTGAACATGTTAAAAGACAAACACAAAAACTGAATAAAAATAAACAACAAAAAAGATCATCTACAGATGGTCCAAATAACACTCATGTTCAAAGGGGGAAATAACTTTTCTTGTGCTATCCCCACTTCAATGTTAGATTCAACATGGCGTATGGTTACGTCACCATGACAGCAGCGGGGCAGAAATTACTTTTAACATGGAGGCGATGAAGAAACATTTAGAAAATCTGTTTTAAGTGACTCCTACTAACAGAAACGTGATCCTCGTGCTGATAATGTAACAGTTAGCAGGCTTGTGTGGAGAAAAATAGGTGAACAGGATGTGTGGTGTTGCCGTCTTGACAATGTGCTCCGAGACGCTGTTGCTTCAGGTGTTCGTGACACAGTTGTGCTGCAGTGAAGCCATTTCCCTGTTTACAGAGCTCTCAGAGCTCCATGTTGACTGTCTGACTAAAATACTCCTGAACATTTGATGGTCAAAGGAGCAGTCGGGTATACCTGCAATTTGTTGTCCAGGGGAATCCCAGCTACACTGGGTGCAGCGACATCTCGACACACGTTATGAGAATCGATATTACAGGAATTGATGACGTCTTTGAATCACCCCAAACCTACCACACACACACACACACACACTCCTCTTACCTTGACTCAGAACAAAGATCCATGAACATGCTAACAAAACCACGAATAGCGGCGATGTTAAAGCGGCCATGACAGCAGAGCTGATGTCGCTCAGAGCAGACTGAGTTCTTCTTCCTGCTCTGTAGTTTCTGTTGACAGCGGAACAACTGTGGTGATGAACAGGGAGAATCTCTCGATCGCTGAATGTCAGGTTCAGTCAGAAACTTAGCCGCAGGTAAAACTGAACCCAGAGGACTTCTTCTTCCGGTTGTGTAGCTGTTTTATTTATTTATTTATTTATTTCCGTGGACCCGCCCAGCCGAGGGAGCGGGGAAGGTGTCACGTGATTTTAAAGAAAGCTGAATGTGCGTGACGTCACATAGGCCCTTAGTGTGAAACTAGTCGGGATCACACGGGCCTCACAGAGCTGAGGTGGTTCATTTGTGATCTTGGCTGAACTTTTGTCAGGTGAGTCACTGTGAGTGAGAAGTGGGTCCTCTCCCAGGAACCCAAAGAAAGGTCCCCCAATGAACAGCTTTGATTGGCCAGTGACCTGTGACCTCACTGATAAAAACAGCAGGAAGCTCTGTTCACTCTTTCCTCACTTCCCTTCGGCTCTGCTCCCCACCTGGACGGACCCAGGGGCAGCAACAGTCTCCCAGCCTGTCCTGCTCAGACCGGACACTGAACCCAGTTCAGTTAACTCTGAGCAGAACAGGCAGAGGTTTAGATGTGTCACCTGGTTTATACTGACACTTCCTGATTTAGCTTTCTGCTGCTGTTTCTGTTTCTGTCTGTTTAATGTGTCTGTTCAGACGTGCTGTTACTCAGTTATCAGATCTGATGTGTTTGAGATGTTACATGTTGTTGTTGTTAAGAATTTCATTTGATACTAGGTATTGATTTACAATGAAAATGTGTTGAATCCTCCAGTACTTACAGGCCTTTTCTGTCAAAATGAGTTTTTCCTCATACTCTGATCCTAAAATCTCCACCTATAACATTTTTTATGCCTGTTGAGAGTATTTTTTGATTCATGAAATAATAAAAATACCCTCTGCAAAACATTTTAGTTTAATGTTCAACAAAATAAAATACTCATTTTGACCTTGACTTAATTCAGACTTCAGATTTTAGTTCTTGGAGTTGATGCAATTTAATATCTATTTTATTAGACACTGTCTCATTTGGATATTTGAACATAACAATTCAGAAAATCTGTAATACAAAAAAATATTGTTTTAATATAAGTAATCAACTAGGAGAGTTTCATGCAGAAGAGGATTAGGGCCACATGTGAAATTTTTTTAAATTCTGAGTTTAAATTCAGAATTCTGAGAAAAAAGTGAGAATTCTGAGATTAAAGTCAGAATGCCAACATAATGGTGCAGCAGTTTGATAGCGTGTTAATTTTCAATAATACTGAGAGATTAAAAACAAAAATAAAGAAACTACAAGATTGTTTGATGACTAATGATATTAAGGGATACAGAAGGTCACAATATCATAAACATTGTAATGTGATGCAAATATCCAGGAGGAATTAATTCACAGTGGGGGTTGTGACCTTACATCACACTTCAAACGGCCGTGGCACAATGGATAATACACATGCCTTTAGTGTGAGAGACCTGGGTTCAATTCCCTACTATAACACATTCACCAACCGGCTCAACCCTAGTATTCATTTGCTGTAGTAGATTAGAAAGTATCTAGCTGTCATATCAGTAATACTAGAGTTGAGCTGAATACTTGGCTGAAACGAGTATCCGGTACGGATAAAGCATTTTTCCCAAGTAGGAGTAACACAGTCATATCTGTGCTCGGATTAAATAAAAATCCTCATTGCGTAGCTGACTTTATCTACGCGCACGCACTCTCTCTCTCTCTCTCTGCCGGTCATCTGAGATTTTTTTTAAACTGTTAGCTGGCTCTAACTAGTTTTTTTTTTACCCCCATCTCCCTCTTACTCACTCACACAAACACACACACACATATCTGTCCTGCACCACGAAGCGAGTTCAACAAACCCAGGACATGTTTCCGTTATCTGGCTTCACTAACCCTAACAATCGCGATGGGATAAGCGGCACCACGAAGCTGCATGGTTGTCGACTCTGTAAATTAACCCAGAGTTTCCCGATCCAGCCGGGGACGCGTTCAAGAGGCGGTGTTAGCAGCAGATGACCAAACAGACATGAACAGGTCCACTGTCAGCAGAGCGTCATATTTTACCATCGAGGATTAAACTGTAACACTACAGAAGTACGACAGTAGCACGGCTGAAACTGACACATGCAGGGAGACAGAAAATCACAGACAGTGCGAATGTCTAAATGAACAGGCGTAGTCTATAATAATGCGTTGATAAAAAAATATCAGCTTTCTGGGCTGTGTGTCGGTGTTTCACATTAAAAGACTCGGTTCTCCCTCACTTTAAAAAACTTGTCGCCACTTCAAAAATTAGATTAATTTATTTAACACACTCAAAAGTGTCCAAACATTTTTCTAAATTAACTTCATAAAGCAATGAAACTGAAAAATCCCTTTATGCCATAAAATGAGCTCAAATAATGTCTGAAAGACTTAATCTGAACATTGAAAACTCACCGTCCCTTTTGCGGCCACGTTGCAAAAGGTTGTAGGGAACATGACTACAGTATCTGTAGTCGGCCTAAGAAAGCTATACTAACCTAAATAGACAGACTACATTCATTTTAAAATTTATTATTTTAATACCAAACTGTTCATCATATTCAGCCTCACATAAGAAAAATAAAACCCATTTATTTAACGGCTGCGTCAGGCTGTGTGAAACGACTGGGAGCAAATAAAAAATCTTAAAGACATTTAAAGGCAGTAAGTAGGCTGATCCTGCTGTACTGTAAAAACCTGTAGGCGACATTAGCCTGAGGCTTTTAATCAGTCTCTGTAGGATCGCCATAGTCAAGAGTTTCTGCACATCACTGCTGCAAACATAAAGCAGCCTATTGGCTAAAACAGTCTCTGGGATTTCCTACAGATGGTGATGTCATTTTCCAGAGAGCTGATTGGTCAGTAGGCAGCGTTTTCACAGAGTTATTCTCTTTTCTGGAACATAACCTGCTCGGAGCAGGTTAGCCGTTAATAAAATAATTAAAAGTTAAAAAAAGAAAGTCATGTTAAGTATGAAAACTCTTGTTTATTACATTTTACTTCATAATTGCAGCCGCATGTGTTGTATTCATTGTTCCTAAACTTGTTCTGTATATAGTTTGTTTGTTATCGTGATCAAAACCATTGATCTGAAGCCCAATGCTGATGCTGCACGTACTTATTTTTCTATTCAGCAATAAATATAACAATTTCTGATCAATCCCAAATAAATTGCATGCTTATCCACTACTTGGTAAGTATGTATGCATCCATTCTCTGCCTTTGAAACTCACTCACTCTGCTAAACTGAGTCAGCAAGTGGTTCGTCAGCAGGTTCACCAAGCGCCCACGGGCAAGGTCACCTGATGTTCATACAGGCTCTAAGCATCAGTGGTTGGAAGTAGACAATCAAGCCCTTACTCAGTAATAGTCTTAACCTTGGCAGTTTATCATGTTATAACAGTAGACCCAAGCCTGCACTTGTTACAGCAGATTCTGACCTCGTGCAGCCTCCCTGCTGTCATAAATCCACAGTAGATAACAGCTGACCGAGGTTTGCACAGTCTCAGTGTCTACAGTCCATTCTGCCACTCAGGGAGCTTCACTTTGTTACTGGATTCATGATTTCAGCACAGCACTTCTAAGTAGAACGTGTTGGAGCAAGACATATTCCGTAATGTTCAAAGATTAAGAAGTAAGTAAGGATAATTAATAAACTAACTACTAATGATTAATAAACTAACTACTAATAATTAATGATTCATGCTAATTAAGGATAATAAAATGATTAAAAAAGATGCATTAAGACTGATTACTCACTGATACTCATTAAAAATAATAAAATGATTGATTAGAAATGATGATTTAAGATGGCGCAATAGATAAGATTATGCCTTTGGTGTGAGAGACCCGGGTTCAATCCCCCACTGTGACCCATCCACCATTGTGTCCCTGAGCAAGACACTTAACCCCTTGTTGCTCCAGAGTCGTGCGACCTCTGACATGTATAGCAATTGTAAGTTTCTTTGGATAAAAAGCGTCAGCTAAATGAATAAATGTAAATGTTATTAATGATAAATGCTAAAGACAGGACGTTCATATATACATCCACATATTTTGTAACCCAATTTTCACTAATTCTGCTTCTACATTTTAACTTTACTGGTGTTTTTATGATGTCTTGCTGTGCTCACTCTGCTCCCAGAGCACAAGTGCCTGCTCACACACACATGTGCTATCGTTTCTGCCTCTGTGCAGTTAGACACAGAGGACCACACACACTCTGAGCTTTAGAGTTTTAACATTGTGATCTTAACTTTACACTCTAAAATAATATTTTAAACAATGACAAAGTAGACCACCTTTGCTCTAGTAATTAATGATAACAATTTAGGCTATAATGCTCTAAAATTATTTTTAGAGAGGGCGCAAACCAGTAACACCATCAACATCACTGTCACTGGTAAGATCAGACTGTGGAGTTAGTGTTGATGAAGCTGTGCGTAAATGATGAAATGCTGTAGTTTGTCTCTGTGTTGAGGTGGACCAGTGATCCTGCAGAGTCCTGTCCTCCCTGTGATGGATCCTGTTATGGTGGCAGCCCGGCTGACGGTGAGTGTCCTGGGTTTTTCTCCCTTTTATCAGTTATTCTGTTTTTTCCTTGTTTTTTCCCGCCTGTTTTCCTTGTGTCTGCTCCCTTGTGTGTTCTCTCTCTCCTTCTGCTCCTGAGCCCAGCCAACGATCCAAACCTGCTCCGCATCAGCCACCTCGTCAGCCTGCCACACCTTCCAGTATTAACCTCATCCCAGCCTGTATATCTGCCCCGGCTCTCCACACCATCTTTGCTTGATCGTCGTTGCTCCATACCCGGTTCACTCACCCTCCTCCGTATTGTCAGCTGGGCTCGCCATCCGGTCTTCTCCTCCCTGGGCTTCCCCCCACGGCGTCCTCCCTGTTCTCCCTTGTTACCTCTCTTCCTTGGCCCCAGTGTCCCTCTGTCCCCCGGTCCCAGTCTCCTCGCTTCCTCGTGCCCGTGTTTCCTCGGCATCCTCCTCTCCCTCCACTCCATTCCTCACCTCCTTATTATTCAATAAACCTTCATCCTGCGCTCTGCATTTGGGTCCTCTCTGTCCCCACACCACCACATCATAACAGATCTCAGCTAGTTTTGTTTTCGAAGCTGGATAGAAGTTATGAATTTAATTCTGTCTTTCTGTTAACATGATACAGCACCTCTACCTTTAAACACGTGTAACATGTGACGTCCAGACAATCTCAATGCTGATAGGCTATTGCAACACAGCGTCAGGCGACTTTCTTTCTCAAGATGAAAATTTCAACCTATGCAAATGCCTTTGCGTCAGCGGCAGCCGGTCCTCTGCACCGCCCGCCAAGAAGTCTCTCCCCGTCTTTCCATTGACTTTGCACCATCCTAAACCCTCGCTCATGTATGGTCTGAATCTACTTTAAGAGTAATCCACTGCATTTGTCCAGGTCCCTGACTAAAAGCACAGCAGTCCATTGTGGCCAAATGATTCTGTTCAGTAATCCTGCAGACCAAAAATAAGGACGCTGACAAAAGTTAATAGTAACAAGTGATTGAAAAAAGTCAACATGTGCAAGAGGTATTGAAGTTCCCAAAAGAGAATCCAGGGAAGTAGAGAGAGATAGACAGAAAACACAGAATAAGCAAGACTCTGAATGGTGCAGGCTGAATGTTATTCTCTGCAGGAAATAACTTGAAGCACAAGCGAAAACAATGTCAGACGAAAGTCAAGCAACAAGAATACAAATAACAAGAAGGTTCTAGTAGTTGGCCTTAGTATAAATTCCAGGTAGGCAATTGAACCATCTGATGAAGATACTGTAGGGTGTTGAATGCTGGATGAGTCATAGGTGTGCAGGTAAAGAGGTGGTAGAGAGACCTCTTGCGTCTCAGTTTTCTTTAAGTCTACGTCACACTACTCTCGTGTAGCGTGTGACCCCCTGTCACCGATCAGTCGCATTGTGTGAACAGCACGGCCATCGGCCAACACTGAAAGTTGTGTAGTCTGCATGACACATTAAAAGGAACACTGAATATGCTGAATTTCTGCTTTTCTGTATCAATTTATGGTGAGACTGTCTTAATTTATTTAAAGGGAAACAAATCTGGCAGCAGGTGACAATTCAAAATATAAAAATATAATGAATTAAATGAAGGAGCATTCTGTGTTGTTCAGTTTTGTTTTCTACTGCAGATCAACTTTTCTCATTATCATCCTCGCTGATCAACAAACACGCAGGTATGATTTAGTCTTCCCTCCTCTTTGGTGCATTTGGTTTGGGGGAGTAACCTCTTTAAATATGATTGTATTTATCATGGAGGTGAAAAGCTGCCACATGCACATTTTAAGAGGCTCCAGGAGAAAATAAATCTGAGAGCACAGAAAGAAAACAGAAATCAGTGCAAACATTTCACCAGAATGCAGGAAAAATGTTCAATTTTAATATAATTCGACATTGAAGATAAAAATAAATGTGGTCTGGTCTCATGAGCTGAGTGCGCTGTCACAGCGCTAGTAGTTCCTGACTTGTTTGTGTTTGTGTGTTCAGAGTTTCCAGCAGAGCCAGAGGTCGTCTACTCTTCACTGAGGAAGACCTTCACACCTTCACACCTTCACACCAGTCCAACCACTGAGATCCAGCAAGACTGGAACAGGTCCCCAGAGCCCCTCACACCTCAGCACATCCATGTATTATATAAATTAGACTCAGGCAGCTACAAAGAGACAAGTCCTCATACATAAATAACAAAATAGGTTGATTCTCAAGTGTCCCAAAATGACAGAACATTAACATATACGTTCTCCAAAATGACGTACGAGTGTGGGCAAGTACCCGTCCAGCCAGGGACGTGCACAGACATTTTGGTGGGCAGGGGCTTATGGGGAAAAAAGGGCATTTTTTTAAACAAGACAAATATATTAACTAACAACATTTTTACTTTTCTACAAAATAATCAGTTCACACAGAGACCACGGTCCACTTTGTTTGTGACAGGAGCAGCAACAGCAAAGCAAACTCTGCCACAATGTGCATGTTTTCTATGCTGCTAGTTTCAAGTATATATTTAGAATAAATGACATAGTTTCATTAACAATTTGTTTATTTTTTTTTACAAGGCAATAAATTGTTTGAATTCTTTTGGTGTTATTGGAACACTTCACATAAATCTTCACACTAAACTGTGGCATTGGGCTGCAAGCAGAGTTAAAATAAATGTTATTTAAATACTTTTACATTTTGTTTCACAAGCAAGAAGCCAAATGAGTAAAGAAAACCTTCAGCTTCACACAGCCAAGCTGCAGAATACTGAATTGCCTCTATACATTAATGTATTGATCAAATACTTTATTATTGTTGCTAGTATATTACATTTACCACGCACACACACACACACAATTACTGATGGTGACATGGACTTCGTGGACTTCACGGACACATTTGAGGGAGGGCTGTCTGTATTATAAGGATCTATCAGCATACAACAAACTATTAAAATGGAGAGTTATTAGATGTGGAGCCGACCATCAAAACTTTGAAGTTAAGGCACTTTTTTCATGGAGTGATCAATTTTGAGATTTTGTTCTATTTTGCTACCATGTCTTCTTTTACTCTAATGGTAATAAAACACATTTCAGAGGAAAATACTCCTGATGAAAGTAGTGAAGTTCTGTGGTGATATGCTTTAGTTATTCAAATCCTCTTTATCCCATTCACCTGCAGTGACTTGTTAAATTTGTGCAAATTGACGCATTTTAATTAGTTAACGCCTAATTTGCATATCAATGTGCCGACTGTGATGACGTTATTAGATACAAATGTTACTGTGTTCACCTGTTGTGTCTCCATCAGTACATTAGGTTGTTTGGCCATGAGATATTACCTTAGCTAAACTTCAGCTACCTTATTACATTAGCTTAGCTCATGAGTCATGTTAGCAAGACATAGGCTGTCTCGGGTTACGTATGTAACCCTGGTTCCCCCGAGAAGGGGAACGAGACATTGCATCGGTTACGACACTATGGGAACGCCTCTAGGTGTAGCAGGTCTGAATGTGAATGAAACTACTCCAGTCCTATTGGCTGTTGCTAGAACGGTAGGATGTGACGGTGTAACCGGAGGCGTATATAAGCACACCAATTACTCATTAGCTTTAAATATGAAGCAAGGCGCTCCAGGCGGAGTGATGCGCGGCGGACCGACGCAGTGTCTCGTTCCCCTTCTCGGGGAACCAGGGTTACATACGTAACCCGAGACGTTCCCCTTCGAGGGAACTCGAACTGCGTCGGTTACGACACTATGGGAACGAGATACCCACTAAACCGCGCCGAACCCCGCCTGCCTCAGTGTGCAGCATCCAGTGGCCACGACTTAAGAGGAGAGCGCACGGGTGCCAGGTGCAGAAGGAAGATCAAGACTGTAGAACCGAATGAATGTGTGCGGAGTGGCCCAGCCAGCCGCGTCACAAACATCTTGCAGTGAAGCTCCCAAAAGGAGGGCTCGGGAGGCAGCCATGCCTCTAGTAGTGTGACCGCCACAGGTGAAGGCAGACCGCGCACCTGATAGGCTAAGGAAAAAGTCTTCAATCCAGTTACTAATAGTCTGCTTGGAAGCGGGGAGCCCTGCCCTGGGGGACCCGAAACACACCAGCAGCTGATCAGCCTTCCTCCACCGGGAGGACCTCAGAGTATAAATGCTCAGAACTCTGACAGGGCAGAGCAAATTAAGTCTCCTGACCTCCGCCGTCACATGAGCTGGGTGATGAAATGCCTGTAGCACTGTGGACCCTGCCGTACTGGACGGCACCTTAGGGACATAACCTGGATGAGGGTGCAGGAGGACCCTAATGTTTTCAGGGGCAAATTCCAGGCTTTGCGGGGTGTGAGGGACCAAGCCGCCAAGCACGAGGAGACACAAGGGGAATTCAAAATTAAGGTTGTTTATTTACAAAAAAAATAACATTACCAAAATAAAGATAAAGTTTTGGGCCCATAAAAGAGGTCAAATAAACAAACAATAACTAAAGTTCTGAACATAACCAACTCAAACTACAACTGACCTAAAATACAACAAACAAAGGGGACTTATATATTGGCTGATCAGACCAATTGACACACAAGGGGAAGACTGAACACAACACTACTACATAAACTATAAATACAACAACAAAATCTACCTAAACATATATTCCCAAAAGAAATTAAATCTACCTAATCTTAACTCAACACAAATGAATACTTAATATAAATCTAAACCCCCCAAAATATCAAAGAAGAAAATAAAACCACCCCCCAGACATATTAACAGTGGTAGCGTCCAATTAGGCCTCCTGCTCTATAAAACGGCTTCAGGTCCAACCGCCACCCCTTTAATCCAGCAAACCTCCTGGATCTCTCCCGGGTGTGGCAGCAAACTGGTAAGCTCAAACACAAAATATAATTAAACAGAATGACAATACAAAAATAACTAATTGTGCGCGCTACAAAAAGATACTTTTGTGCAGTCAAATAAAGAATGATGTATGTGAAAATGAGTGTCCTGTGAGTTATTTCTAAATTTGCAAAAATGTCTAATGTGTCCGAAACGATATAAACTAATGCTAAAGAAAACAGCATAAACTCAAATTAAGAAGTGCATGAGGTTACCGCTCTTTACAATGGTTGTGAGGCCATGGTTGTGGCCATCACACGGGGACACCGAAAGCGCTTGGAGATCTCCCACCCTCCTCAGAGAGGTGATAGCCAGGAGAAACGCCACCTTGAGGGTCAAGTGCCTTGCCTCAGCCAACTCCAGGGGTTCACAGGGGGCCTCAGCCAGCGCCCCAAGAACCACCACCAGATCCCAGGCGGGAACCCTGGAGCGAGTAGCAGGCTTCATCCTCCGAGCTCCACGGAGGAAACGTACGACTACAGGAAGTTTCCCCAAAGACCCCTCCCTCAGAGGGGCGTGGAATGAGGAAAGGCCAGCAGAGAAACAATCCTGGAGGAACTCAAGTACCTGAGCCACTGGGCAGGTAACAGGGTCCACCTCCCGTTCTCTACACCAGGTGGAGAACACACTCCACTTTAAGCCATACATCCTCCATGTGGATGGGGCCCTGGAGCTACACAGCGTCTCGACCGTTGCTGCCGTTAGACCCGCCTCAAGGAACCCTCAGGGGCCAGACCCACAGATGCCACACGGCGGGGCAAGGGTGAAGAACCTGCCCCTGCGCCAGGGACAGCAGGTCCCTCCTCATAAGAGCTCCACCACCTCGGGGTGGAGTCTCCATTCCCCGGACCTCAGCCCCTGCCTCGACAGCAGGTCTGCTCCCTTATTCCGCGTCCCTGGGAGATACATCGCCCTGAGCAACAGTAATCTCTGCTGGGACCACAGGAGGATTTGATGCGCCAGTTTGCATAGAGGGCACGATCGCAGACCGCCCTGGTGATTCAGATAGGCCACCACTGCTGTATTGTCGGACTGGACCAGAACGTGGTGGCCCCGGAGGTTGGGCAGGAGACCCCTCAGAGCCCGAAACACCGCCAGCATCTCGAGGCAATTGATGTGCCACGTAGAATGCTGGTCCTGCGAAGACCCCTTTATGAAGCGGCCATTTTCCAGACAGGATGGTGGGAGCTTGCTGGAGGCAAGCGCATCCCGATCGCCTAAGGGAGGACCCCCCCCCCTCCTCCTGTCTCTTCCCGCCTCATGGGGGACCTCCCCATGAGGCGGGAAGAGGCAGGAGGAGGGGGGGGGGTCCTCCCGCTCCGGGGATCAGCACCTCTTCTTGAAGCCCCGACGACACTGGATGACGGTGCGTAGATCCACTCTCTCGGGGGGCTGTGGGCGAGAGTGCCGTCTCGCATCCCCAGCCAGTTGGGGGGGAACCCGAGAAGCGACACTCCGCTTGTGGTTCTCGCGGTAAGTAAACGGCCAGGCCCCACTTCCTGCAGCCTCAGCTGCCCCGGGCCTGGATCGGCGGGGAAGATAATACTTCAACGCCTCGCCCTGGGTCCGGACATGCTGGAACCTGTCAACCACAGAGTCTACAGCGTTACCAGACAGGCCAGCTGTACTCTAGGAGGAAGTTTCTGTCTTTTTCCCTGATGCCCGCAAGGTTGAGCCAGATATGCCTGTTGAGACGAATTTCAGTTATTAAATGGGTTTAAATTATTTAATTAAACTGATTTAGGTTTCATTTTTTCGTTGCTTAGTTATTAAATTATTTTCTCAGATACCAATAGCGGAATTGATTGATTGGGAGATCACCTGGAGGGGCAGTCTTGAGCTGAGAGGTTTGCGTGAGGTGAAGGTTCACGGAGGTGTTTCCGCTGCAGCCAGGTGGGAAAAGACGCCAATTTAATGAGAATTAGGGCCGGCAAGTGTGCTTGAGTCAAACAAAGGAGAAGGCAACGACGAGTAACAGCGGAGGGTGCATCAGTGTGCAGGAGATCTCAGAGACGCTATTGGTATGTAAGTGATTGCTTTGTTTAAGTGTATTTGGGCTCCGGTATTTTTAATGATTTGCGTGCGGCAAGATATGTTTTTTTTAAAAGATCAGCGTAGCGTTTTTGAGATGCTGCTGTGCGCTTGTTAATATTTTGTCTGCTTTAATTTAGCAACATGTTAAATTAGTTTAAGTGATTGTTTAATGTGCTTAGTTGTCGTGAGTCAAATAGCGGAGGATATTGGTGCTTTACATTATCATGTCATTTAGGGTGAAAATGTGAACATGATTCGATTCAATTTCGTCAGTAGTAGTCAATATAATGGTTATACTTAGACACATGATTAACTTGTTTATTTAAGAGCTGTGTTTAAAGTTTTTATTATTCGTGTTAATCTTTATTCTTAGATGAACTGCTCTAGGTATTTGGATGTGCTTAATAACTTTCTGATCATGTGTTTAGTTTGAGTAAAAAATACTGACGGTTTACAAATGGAATATTATTTAAATAAGAGGCTTGGTTGGTAAATCACTGCGTAAAAAATTAATACTGAGCTGATGTGTTTTAGTTTTTTTTTTTCTGGTTGCATTTAAAAGGTTATCAACCTACCAAAACTCCATTGATGTAAGAATTTCAGCTGATGATTGTGGAAACTAAATAAATTCGAAGAAAGAAGATTTAGAGGAGCGAGTTGTCCAAGTGTCCTCTGTCTTCCCCTAAGCCTTTTTCGAGTTTAAGGAAGTCACTGAAGCGACACCCTAGATAACTCGACAATGCCTCTCTGTGGCCACCAGCGCCGCCATGGAACGGCTGACCGAGCAGGCTGTCTCCTTTGTCATCCGAAGAGACAAATCCGTGGTCCAGCGTAGCTCAACCATGTCGTCCTCTGTGGGACCCCCTCTGTTGGCGATGTCCTGCAGTAGGCAGGCACGTGCACACATAGACATCAACAGGGGCTCAAGCACCTGCCCTTTTTCTTCCTCAAGAGAAAGTGCCCTTTTTTTCCAGGATGCTTTTTTTAAATAAATGAATTTATATATACAGTATATCTATTCCTATTTGCGCACAGCTTTCCTGTCAAACAAATATATTTACTGAATAAAAAATCTAAATATCAGGTCGGGAGATGAGACTTTGTCAGTTCCGATGCTCTCTCTCTCTCTCTCTCTCTCTCTCCGCCTCTACCCGCAGCAGCCCCTCCCAGCAGTGTTTTTCTTGGCTTGTGCGGAGGTGAGTGGTGATGAACTAAAGACCAACAAAAGTAAACTACCAGTGCCTCGAGTTCACTGCTAACATGCATGACTCATGAGCTGAGCTAAAATAATTAGCTAAAGTCAAGCTAAGGATCATGGTTTGTCATACAGGCTAATGTTACTGTTGCCTACTTAATGGAGACACAACAGGTGAGTACAGTAAAATTTGTGTCTAATAATGTAATGACGATCGCCACATTGATATGCAAATTAGGCGGTAACTAATTAAAATGTGCTAATTTGCACACATTTGACAAGTCACTGCAGGTGAATGGGCTAAAGAAAATAACTAAATCATGTCACCACAGACCTTCCCCAGTTAATGACTTACATCAAGACTCTTTTCCCCTGAAATGTTCTGTTTAATATACAGGGTAAACTCCATCTACATGTTTATTTTGGAAGTTTTCTTTCCATGAGAGTAAAAGAAGACATGGAAGCAAAATAGACCCAAATTTGAAAATTGACCACTATATGAAAAAGTGTCCTGCCTTAAGCAGTAACTTTATATTTCTGATCGTAGAGGCTCCTCATCTAATAACTATCCATACCATTAGTTTGTTGCATGCTGATAGATCTTTACATGATACAGACAGCCCTCCCTCAAAGGTGAAACCAAGTCCTAACAAACTAAGTGTTATGTGATCCAACAAGACCAAAAGAATTAAAAGGATTTATTGCCTTGTGAAAAATAAACAAATTATTAGTGAAACTGTGTCCCCCTCCTTGGTGCAGTCATTTATTCTAAATATATACTAGTAGCATAAAAAACATGCACATTGTGGCAGAGTTTACTTTGCTGTTGCTGCTCTTGTGTGATTATTTTGTAGAAAAATGTTGAGGGTTAAACATTTGCAAAAGTGTGAATCAAAATAAATTGGTAAGGTAGTCAGAGTTGTGTTAATATATTTAACATTTTGCCAAAAAAATCATAAATAATTATGACAAGTGCCGTTTTTTTCACTTGAGCCGCTGCTCACCAAAATGTGCATTTCCCTGCCTGTGTATCTTTCACAAAACTGTATCACAGCATTTGTTGATTTACCGACAGAAGCATCAGTATACGCATATCAGCAAGGAGTACATAATGATATATATTTCTGTATCGTTATTTTGAAAACAACACTATTTAAATCCTTGTTCCATGTGCCCCTTTTATACTTTGAGCACCTGCCCTTCCAAAGGTCTCTGCACGGCCCTGGCAGTAGGTATGCCTGCAGCAGCGCACCGGTGTGCAGGCTTGCGCCGGCCCGGCCCAATGCCATGTACGCCTTGCCAATGAGCGTGGACATGGTGCGGCATGGTTTGGATGGTAGCGCCGGCCTCTCCAACGACGCCAAACGGGGAGAGAGGCAACTCGCCAGCGCCTCCTCCACTCGTGGCATCTCCCCGTATCCGCGATCCCTGATGCCCTGCACATCGCTGTAATCCAACAGCTTGGAGGTATTCAGACGCGAAGAGTAGGGTTTATCCCAGGATTTACACAGCTCACTGTGTAATTCAGGGAAAAAAGGCAGAGGCCGACGTGGAGGTGGTGCGTGGTGTTGCAGGAAGCGTTCATCCAACCTACTTCGAAGCCTGCACCTCCTGTGGCCAACTGATGTCAAGCCTGATGTCACCAACTCGAGCAGTTCATTGTAGTCGGCCGCACCCTGATGACGTGGGCCCGAGACCCGGAAGTCATCGTCACCCATGCTGAGCACATCCACCTCCTAAGAGTCGGAGTGCTGCAGCCAAGGACGATTTCCTCATTGAGCGGGAGAAACCGAGAAGCGGGCTCCCGCATGGGAAAGAGGAATATCCAATTCAACCGAGGAGGGACGAGAAAGGGCTTCAGCCGCCTCGAAATCTCCCACGAGATCCCGCTGCGATCCCCACGATTGTACCCGCTGAGCCGCCTCAGCGACCCCCGGGCCTGCACCACGGGGAGAGCGCATCTGGCCGTCACTGGAGAAAAGATCCATGCGGGACCTCAGTACCCGCATGGATCAAACATACAGAGTGCCAGCTGAATAGAAAAAAGCTAATGAGTAATTGGTGCCAGTGTGCTTATATACGCCTCTGGTTACACCGTCACATCCTACCGTTCTAGCAACAGCCAATAGGATTGGAGTAGTTTCATTCACATTCAGACCTGCTACGCCTAGAGGCGTTCCCATAGTGTCGTAACCCCCTCGAAGGGGAACTATATTGTCTTTTGTTTAATTAGTGGTAAACTGGAGGCCCCTGGTAGTTCAGTCTTTTGTTCATCACCTTCACACAAGCCAAGAAAAACACTGCTGGGAGAGAAGCTGGAGGGGCTGCTGTCTGTCTGTGTGCTGCGCTCTGATTGGGCAGTAGATTTTTTCCCCCAATAAATATATTGGTTTGACAGGGAATCTGTTGCAAACATGAATAAATATACTGTATATTCATTTATTTTTTAAAAAAAGCATCCCAGAAAAAAGGGCACTTTCTCTTGAGGAAGAAAAAGGGCAAGTGCTGAAGCCCCTTTTGACGTCTATGTGTGCGCGTGCCTGCCGCCACACCCCTATCAGACCCTGGCAGTTGGCAACCACATTCACAGGGGCCCATCCACCTGTAACAAATCATAGGGCATAACAATTCAAACACAAATAGCAGCAGTTCGTCAGGCAGGCAAAACAGCAGTGGCTATACAACCCTGAAATTACAAGAATTTAATTAGTTCAGTTTAACACACTGCAAAAACATACTTGTTAAATACCTGACAAATTTACCTCGCACAATGCAGTAAGAAATCAACCCAGCTCTGACTCCACCTTGTTTATGGATCAGATGTTTAGGCCCATTGCAATGTGAATCATGTTATCAAAAGGTACCCAAACTATTAAACTTCTATAACTCTACTAGACAACACCTTTTTACCTCAACATTACCCACTGCCTTGTCTGTGGTGAACCTTTAGTATGGCAGGCTATTCAGCTGATGAGGTCTGGACGACAGGTGGCTTAACATACCTGTGATTAAAACAAATTAAAACATGTTGTCAGCCTTGACTCATAACTCCTACAAAACATACCTGCTCTCTAGCCACACTGGACCACAATGCCCACAGGGAGATCCTGAGTGCTCTCTATAAATCAACTCCTAATGCTGCACAGATGTGTGTCTGCTTCTAGAGAGACAGGGGGGTGGAGCTTCACTGAGAGGCTATAGCCAACCATGGCCTTACTAGGCATTGCAAAAGCCTGACTATCACAGGAAGGAACCAAAAGTTAATTGTTTGTTCTGGAGTGACAGGTTTCAGCAATGCACCCCTAAAAAGCCAGGCAGGGGAAAGTCTGACTTATCAGTGGAGTGAGAACACCTGTTGGTGTTTGGAGAGTCTGTGTTGGATGTAGTGGCAGCCAAAGACAGCAGGAAATCAGATTCATTGTCTCAGTAGGAAGAAGACAATTCAGTACATGGTTCAGCTCATGAAGACGCAACTGGTAGGACAATTGTGCCCCATTTTTGACATGTTCTAAAATGCACTGTAGAAAACTTTCTGCTTGTTTGGAGATTATTGATTATTGATATTATTTCCCATCTGAATACAGACATCAGCATTTCTGAGCCTGAACAAACAGCTGAAATATTAAACATGTGAAGTTTATTATTTCCTAGAAGCTTTGAATCTTTGTCCTTGTTTTCCAAATGTGTCCCCAGTCTGCCCGTCCTCTACTCAAACTGTGTCTGAACTATTTCTACTGAGGAAAGAGTCCCTACAGCATGAAACTGCTTTACTTCTCAGAGAGACGAATAAAGCTGCTGGATCTGCATGGACAGACACCACGAGAGGGGAGAGGACACATGTTGGTCTCTGCTGTCCATCCGTCCACACAGTAAACTACAGTGCTGGAGAGGAACAGAGGTCAGAGGGGGAGACTCTGTTCACAAGTCAGGTCAGAATAATAGAATGATAAGAAAATCTATTTTAAGTACAGAAACGACCAAGGTACGTTTTGATAGTCTGTTTTTTTGGTATAATTAACAAAGGAAAAAGGCAGAAACGGGTCGTTTTTCCGTTTTTTTAATTTTGTGCCCAAAGCGAAAAAACAACATTCAGCTTGATTTTTCGTTTTTCGCTTTTTAACCGAAACCAAAAACCAACATTCAGCACAATGGGTCCG
>JALXJV020000002.1:37427231-37464488 GCA_024633595.2 Lepomis macrochirus | reverse complement strand
ACACACACACACACACACACACACATACACACACACACAAACAGTTATAATTACAACTAGAACTGCGAAAGCAGTTGTAAACGGGTCCAAGCCACCTGTCGCCAGTCGCCCCCAGCCCCGCTGAGGGCTGCAATCGTCCTGGCGCCCACCGACGTCCCCGTGAATGTCCCCGAGCGAGGTCTCGACGGGCCGCTCCGAAGCGAGGCGAAATGCGGCGTGTTTGAAAATGGCATTGAAACGAATGGGCTTAGCGACGGCGTTTGAGGTTCGATTACGGCGCCGCCTTTTGGCCGAATCGCACCAAATTGCTCAGCTGTCATCGGGGCCCCTCGGTGAAGAAGTGACCCAAATTTGGTGTCGATCGGAGCTGCGGTAGTGGAGATAGAAAATGCATGTAAGTCAATGGGAGTTATTTGATTTATGATGAAGAGCGCCACCGTTTGGCCGATTGGCACCAAATTTGACACAGGCCTTCGGGAAGTCAAGCCGCATAAGGTCCCCAAGTTTGGTGTTGATCGGGCATTCTAAACCTTGTTAAAATGTGTGCTGGTTTGAAATCCCATTCATTTAAATGGGGCTTCTGACCGATTTGAGGTTCGATTACAGCGCCGCCTTTGGCGAACTGCACCAAATTGTTATGGTATCATCAGGGCCCCATGGGGAACAAATGACCCAAATTTGGTGTCAATCGGACCGGCGGTTCTGGAGATATAAAATGCATGTATGTGAATGGGAGTTTTTTTAAGATATGATGAAGAGCGCCACCGTTTGGCCGATTGACACCAAATTTTACACAGGCCTTCGGGAAGTCCAGCCGCATAAGGTCCTCAAGTTTGGTGTTGATCGGGCATTCCAAACCTTATGAAAATGTGTGCTGGTTTGAAATCCCATTCATTTCAATGGGGCTTCTGACGGCATTTCAGCTTCGATTACAGCGCCACCTTTTGGCCGATCTGGACGAAATTTTTGTGATGTCATCAGGGCCCCATGGGGAACAATTGACCCAAATTTGGTGTCAATCGGACCTGCGGTTCCAGAGATATAAAATGAATGTAAGTCAATGGGAAAAAAAAATTTCGTCTTTAAGCTGCAATAACAGCGCCACCTATGGGCACATTAGGGTCCCCTTTGGTGCCTGGCATCAGGGGACCATGCTGAACAATTGGGCACTGGTTTCATGTCAATGTGACTTGTGGATATAGAGATACTAATTTTCTGGATTAAAGAGCGCCACCTAGGGGCGAGTGGCACCCAATTTTGCAATGGGCCTCAGGGGGGCGTCCCAAATGAATGGTCCAAATTTGGTGTCGATCGGCCATTCCAATCCGAAGTTACGACCTCACTTCCTGTTAATAGCTTTTTTCGCAAACGTTTGTTAGCGTATAATTGCGCCATTTTTTGTCGGATCAAAATTCCCTCTACAAACTTTGTAGAGCTCGGTCCAGAGATTATCCGTGCCAAGTTTCGTGTCGATCGGACTTGCGGCTTCGGAGGAGTTAATTAAAATAGGTTTTACGTTTTTTGCAATTTCGCAAAAAGAAATCGTCATCGCACAGAGGCGTGTCCTATACCGTTGGAATCGGCAGCATTCCCCAAACACGTAGACATAAGAGTTATGAATGTGCGATGTATTAGCTCGTAGTTATGAGGCAAAATGTGCTTTGGTTGAAAATCCCATTGAAATGAATGGGGCATTTGAGCTTATATTGCAGCGCCACCGTTAGGCCGAACTGCACCAAATTTTTGTGGTGTCATCAGGGGCCCATGGGTAACAATTGACCCAAATTTGGTGTCAATCGGATTTGTGGTTATGGAGATATAAAATGAATGTAAGTCAATGGGATTTTTGAAATCATTTTTAATTTGCAATAACAGCGCCATCTATGGGTACATTAGGTTCCCCTTTGGTGCCTGGCATCAGGGGACTATGCTGAACAATTTGGCACTGGTTTCATGTCAATGTGACTTGTGGTTATAGAGGAACAAATTTTCTGGATTAAAGAGCGCCACCTAGGGTCCAGCTGCACCAAATTTTGCACAGGCCCTCAGAGGCCCATGCCAACTTAGTGGTCCAAGTTTGGTGTTGATCAGCCATTCCAAACGAAAGATATGACCTCACTTCCTGTTAGTAGCATTTTTTGCAAATATATATTAGCCTATAATTGCGGCACTTTTTGTCGGATCAAAATTTCTTACGTAAAATTTGTAGAGCTCGGTCCAGAGATTATCCGTGCCAAGTTTGGTGGCGATCGGACTTGCGGTTTCGGAGGAGATGATTTCGGGGCGGTGCTTCAGTTTTCGCGATGTAGCTCGAAAAAAGTTTAGGCGGAAATGGGCGTGGCCTATACCAGGAGATTCAGCTCGATCCCCCGAACGCGTGGATATAAGGTTTTTGATATACGCCTTCGTATATGAGAGGTCCAAGCCCAAACGCGTTGACCTTGCTTACAGCGCCCCCTAGCGGTAGAAGTGTGCGAATTTTTGCGTGTGAGTTACTTGCAGGGGCTTGTACCTACCCTGTGAGTTACGCCGTCCCTAGCATTTATGGGGTATGCTGCAGTAGTGGAATTAGCGCGAGGAAGAAAAAAAATAATAATAACTAGAACTGCGAGCAGTTGTAAACGGGGTCCAAGCCACCTGTCGCCAGTCGCCCCCCACGCCCCGTGGAGGGCGCGCGAGTCGTCCTGGGCCCGCCATGATTAATTGTGCCATAATCACGGGCCCCAGAGCCAAGACGGGGCCTGTGGAGCAGAAAAGACCGTAGTTGTAAATGAAAGTGGCTTGCGGTTATGGAGATCTGAAATGAATGTAAGTCAATGGGAATTTTTTTGGGTAGCGCCAACTAGTGGCTAACTGCACCAAATTTTGCACAGCCCTTCTAGGGGGCAGGGCAGATAAGGTCGTCAAGTTTTGTGTTGATCGGCCTTTCCAAGCCAGAGTTATGTTGCACTTTGTGTTTTTAGCGTTTTGGCAAATATTTGTTAGCCTGTAGTTCGGCCGTTTTTTGTCGAATCAAAATTCCCTCTACAAACTTTCTTCAGCTTGGTCCAGAGATGGTCTGTGCAAAGTTTCGTGTCGATCGGACTTGCAGCTTCGGAGGAGTTAATTAAAATAGGTTTTCCAGTTTTCGCGATTTAGCAAAATGAAAATGTCATCGCCTAGAGGCGTGTCCTATACCATCAGAATCGGCTGAATCCCCCAAACACGTAGACATAAGATTTATGAATGTGCGATGTAGTTTGCCGTAGTTATGAGGCAAAATGTGCTTTGGTTGAAATTCCCATTGAAATGAATGGGGCATTTGCGCTTAGATTACAGCGCCACCTTGAGGCCGAAGTGCACCAATTTTTTGTGGTGTCATCAGGGGCCCATCAGAAACAATTGACCCAAATTTGGTTAGAATCAGACTTTTGGTTATGGAGATATGAGATGAATGTAAGTCAATGGGAATTTTTTTGGGTAGCGCCAACTAGCGGCGAAATGAACCAAATTTTGCAGAGGCCTTCTAGGGGGCATGGCAGATAAGGTCCTCAAGTTTTGTGTTGATCGGCCTTTCCAAGCCAGAGTTATGTTATACTTCGGGTTTTTAGCGTTTTCGCAAATATTTGTTAGCCTGTAATTCGGCCTTTTTTTGTCGAATCAAAATTCCCTCTACAAACTTTCTTCGGCTTGCTCCAGAGATGGTCTGTGCAAAGTTTCGTGTTGATCGGACTTGCGGCTTCGGAGGAGTTAATTAAAATAGGTTTTCCATTTTTTGCGATTTCGCAAAATCAAATCGTCATCGCACAGAGGCGTGTCCTATACCGTCGGAATCGGGAGCATCCCCCAAACACGTAGACATAAGATTTATGAATGTGCGATGTATTAGGCCGTAGTTATGAGGAAAAATGTGCTTTGGTTGAAAATCCCATTGAAATGAATGGGGCATTTAAGCTTAGATTACAGCGCCACCGTTAGGCCGAACTGCACCAAATTTTTGTGGTGTCATCAGGGGCCCATGGGTAACAATTGACCCAAATTTGGTGTCAATCAGATTTGTGGTTATGGAGATATAAATTGCATGTAAGTCAATGGGATTTTTGAAAACATTTTTAATTTGCAACAACAGCGCCACCTATGGGCACATTAGGTTCCCCTTTGGTGCCTGGCATCAGGGGACCATGCTGAACAATTTGGCACTGGTTTCATGTCAATGTGACTTGTGGTTATAGAGGAACAAATTTTCTGAATTAAAGAGCGCCACCTAGGGGCGAGTTGCACCAAATTTTGCACAGGCCCTCAGGGGCCCATCCCAACTTAGTGGTCCAAGTTTGGTGTCGATCGGCCATTTTAAACCGAAGTTATGACCTCACTTCCTATTAGTAGCGTTTTTTGCAAACGTTTGCTAGTGTATAATTGCGACATTTTTTGTGATATCAAAATTCCCTCTACAAACTTTGTAGAGCTCGGTCCAGAGATTATCCGTGCCAAGTTTCGTGTCGATCGGACTTGCGGCTTCGGAGGAGTTAATTAAAATAGGTTTTACGTTTTTTGCAATTTCGCAAAAAGAAATCGTCATCGCACAGAGGCGTGTCCTATACCGTTGGAATCGGCAGCATTCCCCAAACACGTAGACATAAGAGTTATGAATGTGCGATGTATTAGCTCGTAGTTATGAGGCAAAATGTGCTTTGGTTGAAAATCCCATTGAAATGAATGGGGCATTTGAGCTTATATTGCAGCGCCACCGTTAGGCCGAACTGCACCAAATTTTTGTGGTGTCATCAGGGGCCCATGGGTAACAATTGACCCAAATTTGGTGTCAATCAGATTTGTGGTTATGGAGATATAAATTGCATGTAAGTCAATGGGATTTTTGAAAACATTTTTAATTTGCAACAACAGCGCCACCTATGGGCACATTAGGTTCCCCTTTGGTGCCTGGCATCAGGGGACCATGCTGAACAATTTGGCACTGGTTTCATGTCAATGTGACTTGTGGTTATAGAGGAACAAATTTTCTGGATTAAAGAGCGCCACCTAGGGGCGAGTTGCACCAAATTTTGCACAGGCCCTCAGGGGCCCATCCCAACTTAGTGGTCCAAGTTTGGTGTCGATCGGCCATTTTAAACCGAAGTTATGACCTCACTTCCTATTAGTAGCGTTTTTTGCAAACGTTTGCTAGTGTATAATTGCGACATTTTTTGTGATATCAAAATTCCCTCTACAAACTTTGTAGAGCTCGGTCCAGAGATTATCCGTGCCAAGTTTCGTGGAGATCGGACTTGCGGCTTCGGAGGAGTTAATTAAAATAGGTTTTTTCAGTTTTCGCGCTGTAGCTCGAAAAAAGTTTAGGCGGAAATGGGCGTGGCCTATACCAGGAGATTCAGCTGGATCCCCCGAACGCGTGGATATAAGGTTTTTTGATATACGCCCTCGTAGGCAGGAGTTCCAAGCCCAAACGCGTTGACCTTGCTTATAGCGCCCCCTAGTGGTAGAAGTGTGCGAATTTTTGCGCCTGCGGTCGCTGCGCTAAACTGGACCTACCCTATGAGTTTCGCGTGTGTAGCAGTTACGGTCTAGGCCGCAGTATCGGTTTTCTTCACGGAAGAATAATAATAATAAAAACCCGAGCGAAAACAATAGGGTTCCCAGCCACTTCGTGGTACGGGAACCGCGTTGCCTTGCAAACGCTGGTTCCCAGCTCACTTCGGGCTTGGACCCTAACTAGAACTGCGCGAGCAGTTGTAAACGGGTCCAAGCCACCTGTTGCCAGTCGCCCTTCGCCTAGCTGAGGGCGCCTGAAGTCGTCCCGGCCTCGCCGACGTCCCGCTGGAGGTCCCCGAAGTCAGGTCTCGACGGGTCAGCTCGGCGAGTGCGTAAATGCGGCGTGTTTGAAAATGCCATTGAAATGAATGGGCTTAGCGACGGCATTTGAGCTTGGATTACGGCGCCGCCTTTTGGTGGAATTGCACCAAATTGCTCAGCTGTCATCAGGGCCCCTCGGTGAAGAAGTGACCCAAATTTGGTGTCGATCGGAGCTGCGGTACTGGAGATATAAAATGAATGTAAGTGAATGGGAGTTTTTTTGATATATGATGAAGAGCGCCACCGTTTGGTCGATTGGCACCAAATTTGACACAGGCCTTCGGGAGCTCATGTCGGATAAGGTCTCTAAGTTTGGTGTTGATCGGGCATTGCAAACCTTGTGAAAATGTGTGGTGGTTCGAAATCCCATTCATTTCAATGGGCTTTTTGACTGCATTTGAGCTTCGATTATAGCGCCACCTTTTGGCTGAACTGCAGCAAATGTTTGTGGTGTGATGAGGAGCCCATAGGGAAGAATTGACCCAAATTTGGTGTGAATCGGACTTGCGGTTCTGGAGATATAAAATGAATGTAAGTCAATGGGATTTTTTGGGGTAGCGCCAACTATCGGCGAATTGCATGAAATTTTGCACAGCCCTTCAGGGGTCTCCTACATAAGGTACTAAAGTTTGGTGTTGATCGCCACTACTAACCTGAGATCTGACATCGCTTCCTTTATTAGCGCTTTTTGCAAATGTTTGTTAGCGTAAAGTTGCGACATTTCTTGTCGTATCAAAATTCCCTCTACAAACTTTGTAGAGCTCGGTCCAGAGATTATCCGTGCCAAGTTTCGTGTCGATCGGACTTGCGGCTTCGGAGGAGATGATTTCAGCCGGCTTGTCAGTTTTTGAGATTTTTCGCGAAAAAGGTTGGGCGAAAATGAGCGTGGCCTACATCACGAGATTCAGCTCAATCCCCCGAACGCGGGGACATAAGATTTATAAATGTGTGATGTAATTGGCCTTAGTTATGAAGAAAAATGTACTTTGTTTGAAATTCCCATTGAAATGAATGGGGCATTTGAGCTTTGATAACAGCGCCACCTTTTGGCCGAAGTGCACCAAATTTTTCTGGTGTCATCAGGGCCCCATGGGTAACAATTGACCCAAATTTGGTTTCAATCGGATTTATGGTTATGGAGATATAAAATGAATGTAAGTCAATGGGATTTTTGAAATTTGCAATAACAGCGCCACCTATGGGCACATTAGGGTCCCCTCTGGTGCCTGGCATCAAGGAACCATGCTGAACAAATCGGCACTGGTTTCATGTGAATGTGACTTGTGGTTATAGAGGAACTAATTTTCTGGATTAAAGAGCGCCACCTAGGGGCGAGTTACACCAAATTTTGCACAGGCCCTCAGGGGCCCGTCCCAACTTAGTGGTCCAAGTTTGGTGTCGATCGGCCATTCCAATCCGAAGTTATGCCCTCACTTCCTGTTAGTAGCGTTTTCGCAAATATTTGTTAGCGTATAATTGCGACATTTTTAGTCGGATCAAAATTTCCTCTACAAACTTTGTAGAGCTCGGTCCAGAGATTATCCGTGCCAAGTTTCGTGTCGATCGGACTTGCGGCTTCGGAGGAGATGATTTCAGCCGGCTCTTCAGTTTTTGCGATTTTGCGCGAAAAAAGTTTAGGCGGAAATGGGCGTGGCCTATACCAGGAGATTCAGCTTGATCCCCCGAACGCGTGGATATAAGGTTTTTTATATACGCCTTCGTAGGCGGGAGTTCCAAGCCCAAACGCGTTGACCTTTGCTATAGCGCCCCCTAGCGGTAGAAGTGTGCGAATTTTTGCGCCTGAGGTCATCGACAAAGACGTGACCTACCTTGTGAGTTTCGCGTCCCTAGCAGTTACGGGGTATGCTGCAGTATGCGTTTTGTTCAAGAAGAATAAAAATAATAATAACTAGAACTGCGAGCAGTTGTAAACGGGGTCCAAGCCACCCGTCGCCAGTCGCCCCCTTCGCCCCGCGGAGGGCGCGCGAGTCGTCCCGGGCCCGCCATGATTAATTGTGCCATAATCAACAGGCCCCCGAGCAAAGGCGAGGCCCATGGAGCAGAAAAGGCCATAGTTGTAAATGAAAGTTGCTTGTGGTTATGGAGATCTGACATGAATGTAAGTCTATGGGAGTGTCGATTGATTTCGAAGTAACCTAGAGGCCGATTGACACCAAATTTAACAGAGGGTTTTGGTAGGTCATGTCGCATAAGGTCACCAAGTTTGGTGTTGATCGGCCTTTGAAGCCTAAGATATGTTATACTTTCTGTTTGTAGCGTTTTGCAAAGAGTTGATAGCTTGTAATTCGGCCGTTTTTTGTCGGATCAAAATTCCCTCTACAAACTTTCTTCGGCTTGGTCCAGAGATGGTCTGTGCAAAGTTTCGTGTCGATCGGACTTGCAGCTTCGGAGGAGTTAATTAAAATAGGTTTTCCAGTTTTCGCGATTTAGCAAAATGAAAATGTCATCGCCTAGAGGCGTGTCCTATACCATCAGAATCGGCTGAATCCCCCAAACACGTAGACATAAGATTTATGAATGTGCGATGTAGTTTGCCGTAGTTATGAGGCAAAATGTGCTTTGGTTGAAATTCCCATTGAAATGAATGGGGCATTTGCGCTTAGATTACAGCGCCACCTTGAGGCCGAAGTGCACCAATTTTTTGTGGTGTCATCAGGGGCCCATCAGAAACAATTGACCCAAATTTGGTTAGAATCAGACTTTTGGTTATGGAGATATGAGATGAATGTAAGTCAATGGGAATTTTTTTGGGTAGCGCCAACTAGCGGCGAAATGAACCAAATTTTGCAGAGGCCTTCTAGGGGGCAGGGCAGATAAGGTCCTCAAGTTTTGTGTTGATCGGCCTTTCCAAGCCAGAGTTATGTTATACTTCGGGTTTTTAGCGTTTTCGCAAATATTTGTTAGCCTGTAATTCGGCCTTTTTTTGTCGAATCAAAATTCCCTCTACAAACTTTCTTCGGCTTGCTCCAGAGATGGTCTGTGCAAAGTTTCGTGTTGATCGGACTTGCGGCTTCGGAGGAGTTAATTAAAATAGGTTTTCCATTTTTTGCGATTTCGCAAAATCAAATCGTCATCGCACAGAGGCGTGTCCTATACCGTCGGAATCGGGAGCATCCCCCAAACACGTAGACATAAGATTTATGAATGTGCGATGTATTAGGCCGTAGTTATGAGGAAAAATGTGCTTTGGTTGAAAATCCCATTGAAATGAATGGGGCATTTAAGCTTAGATTACAGCGCCACCGTTAGGCCGAACTGCACCAAATTTTTGTGGTGTCATCAGGGGCCCATGGGTAACAATTGACCCAAATTTGGTTTGATTCGGATTTGTGGTTATGGAGATATAAAATTGCATGTAAGTCAATGGGAAAAATGTTTTGGTCTGTAATCTGCAATAGCAGCGCCACCTATGGGCACATTAGGGTCCCCTTTGGTGCCTGGCATCAGGGGACCATGCTGAACAATTGGGCACTGGTTTCATGTCAATGTGACTTGTGGATATAGAGATACTAATTTTCTGGATTAAAGAGCGCCACCTAGGGGCGAGTGGCACCCAATTTTGCAATGGGCCTCAGGGGGGGCGTCCCAAATGAATGGTCCAAATTTGGTGTCGATCGGCCATTCCAATCCGAAGTTACGACCTCACTTCCTGTTAATAGCTTTTTTCGCAAACGTTTGTTAGCGTATAATTGCGCCATTTTTTGTCGGATCAAAATTCCCTCTACAAACTTTGTAGAGCTCGGTCCAGAGATTATCCGTGCCAAGTTTCGTGTCGATCGGACTTGCGGCTTCGGAGGAGTTAATTAAAATAGGTTTTACGTTTTTTGCAATTTCGCAAAAAGAAATCGTCATCGCACAGAGGCGTGTCCTATACCGTTGGAATCGGCAGCATTCCCCAAACACGTAGACATAAGAGTTATGAATGTGCGATGTATTAGCTCGTAGTTATGAGGCAAAATGTGCTTTGGTTGAAAATCCCATTGAAATGAATGGGGCATTTGAGCTTATATTGCAGCGCCACCGTTAGGCCGAACTGCACCAAATTTTTGTGGTGTCATCAGGGGCCCATGGGTAACAATTGACCCAAATTTGGTGTCAATCGGATTTGTGGTTATGGAGATATAAAATGAATGTAAGTCAATGGGATTTTTGAAATCATTTTTAATTTGCAATAACAGCGCCATCTATGGGTACATTAGGTTCCCCTTTGGTGCCTGGCATCAGGGGACTATGCTGAACAATTTGGCACTGGTTTCATGTCAATGTGACTTGTGGTTATAGAGGAACAAATTTTCTGAATTAAAGAGCGCCACCTAGGGGCGAGTTGCACCAAATTTTGCACAGGCCCTCAGGGGCCCATCCCAACTTAGTGGTCCAAGTTTGGTGTCGATCGGCCATTTTAAACCGAAGTTATGACCTCACTTCCTATTAGTAGCGTTTTTTGCAAACGTTTGCTAGTGTATAATTGCGACATTTTTTGTGATATCAAAATTCCCTCTACAAACTTTGTAGAGCTCGGTCCAGAGATTATCCGTGCCAAGTTTCGTGTCGATCGGACTTGCGGCTTCGGAGGAGTTAATTAAAATAGGTTTTTCAGTTTTCGCGCTGTAGCTCGAAAAAAGTTTAGGCGGAAATGGGCGTGGCCTATACCAGGAGATTCAGCTGGATCCCCCGAACGCGTGGATATAAGGTTTTTGATATGTGCCACTGTATGTGGGATTGCGAGTGATTTGAATGTGCGAAATTTTGGGCCTTGCTTGTAGCGCCCCCTAGTGGTAGAAGTGTGCAAATTTTTTCGTGTGCCGTCGTCTCATGGGCCTGAACCTACCCTGCGAGTTTCGCGTCCCTGGCAGTTACGGTCCGGGCTGCAGTATTGGAATTAGGCGAAAATGTACGGAAGAATAAAAAGGAAGAATAATAAAAATCCTAACGAAAACAATAGGGTTCCATGCCACTTCGTGGTATGGCCCCCGCGATGCCTTGCAATCGCGGGTTCCATGCCCACTTCGGGCTTGGACCCCTAACTAGAACTGCGAGCAGTTGTAAACGGGGTCCAAGCCACCTGTCGCCAGTCGCCTTCGCTCGCTGGAGGGCGCTGAAGTCGTCCCGGCTCACGCTGACGTCCGGCGTGAGGCCCCGGAGAGGTCCCGACGGGTCATCCGAATCGAGGCGTAAATGCGGCGCGGTTCGAAAATGCCATTGAAACGAATGGGCTTAGCGACGGCGCTTTGAGCTTCGATCACGGCGCTGCCTTTGGCCGAATCGCACCAAATCGCTCAGCTGTCATCGGGCCCCTCGGTGAAGAAGTGACCCAAATTTGGTGTCGATCGGAGCTGCGGTACTGGAGATATAAAATGCATGTAAGTCAATGGGAGTTATTTGATTTATGATGAAGAGCGCCACCGCTTGGCCGATTGGCACCAAATTTGACACAGGCCTTCGGAAGTCAAGCCGCATAAGGTCCCCAAGTTTGGTGTTGATCGGGCATTCTAAACCTTGTGAAAAGTGTGCTGGTTTGAAATCCCATTCATTTCAATGGGGCTTCTGACCGATTTGAGCTTCGATTACAGCGCCACCTTTAGGCCGATCTGCACCAAATTTTTGTGGTATCATCAGGGCCCCATGGGTAACAATTGACCCAAATTTGGTGTCAATCGGACCTGGGGTTCTGGAGATATAAAATGAATGTAAGTCAATGGGGAAAAAAATTTCGTCTTTAAGCTGCAATAGCAGCGCCACCTATTGGCACATTAGGGTCCCCTTTGGTGCCTGGCATTAGGGGACCATGCTGAATAATTCGGCACTGGTTTCATGTCAATGTGACTTGTGGTTATGGAGGAACAAATTTTCTGGATTAAAGAGCGCCACCTAGGGGCCAGCTGCACCAAATTTTGCACAGGCCCTCAGGGGCCCATCCCAACTGAGTGGTCCAAGTTTGGTGTCGATCGCCATTCCAAACTGAAGTTATGCCCTCACTTCCTGTTAGTAGCTGTTGCAAACGTTTGATAGCATATAATTGCGGCATTTTATGTCGGATCAAAATTCCTCTACAAACTTTGTAGAGCTTGGTTCAGAGATTATCCGTGCCAAGTTTCGTGGCGATCGGACTTTGCGGCTTCGAGGAGTACGTTTGAGGTGGTTTTCAGTTTTCGCGCTGTAGCTCGAAAAAAGTTTAGGCGGAAATGGGCGTGGCCTATACCAGGAGATTCAGCTCGATCCCCCGAACGCGTGGATATAAGGTTTTTGATATACGACTTCGTAGTCGAGAGGTCCAAGCCCAAACGCGTTGACCTTGCTTACAGCGCCCCCTAGCGGTAGAAGTGTGCGAATTTTTGCGCCTGAGTTACTCTTGAGGCTGTGAAGCTACGCTGAGAGTTGCGCTGCTTCTAGGAGTTACAGCGTATCGCTGCAGTATGAGTTTTATACACGGAAGAAAAAGAATAATAATAATAAAAATCCTAACGAAAACAATAGGGTTCCTCGCCACTGCGTGATACGGAACCGCTGCTGCCTTGCAAACGCTGGTTCCCGCTCCACTTCGGGCTTGGACCCTTAAAACTAGAACTGGCGAAGCAGTTGTAAACGGGTCCAAGCCACCTGTCGCCAGTCGCCTCTCCAGCTGGAGGGCACGCTGAAGTCGTCCCGGCCCGCCATGATTAATTGTGCCATAATCATGGGCCCCAGAGCCAAGACGGGGCCCGTCGAGCAGAAAAGACCATATTTGTAAATGAAAGTGGCTTCGCGGTTATGGAGATGTGAAATGAATGTAAGTCAATGGGAATTTTTTTGAGGCAGCCAAGCTAGCGGCTAACTGCACCAAATTTTGTACAGCCCTTCTAGGGGCAGGGCAGATAAGGTCACCAAGTTGTGTGTTGATCGGACTTTCTAAGCCTAGAGTTATGTTAAACTTTGTGTTTTAGCTGCCAGAAATATTTCTTAGCCTGTAATTCGGCCGCTTTTTGTCGGATCAAAATTCCCTCTACAAACTTTCTTCGGCTCGGTCCAGAGATGGTCTGTGCAAAGTTTGGTGTCGATCGGACTTGCGGCTTCGGAGAAGTTAATTAAAATAGGTTTTCCATTTTTTGCGATTTCGCAAAATGAAATTGTAATCGCACAGAGGCGTGTCCTATACCATCGGAATCGGCTGAATCCCCCAAACACGTAGGCATAAGATTTATGAATGTGCGATGTAGTTTGCCGTAGTTATGAGGGAAAATGTGCTTTGGTTTAAATTCCCATTGAAATGAATGGGGCATTTGCGCTTAGATTACAGCGCCACCTTGAGGCCGAAGTGCACCAAATTTTTGTGGTGTCATCAGGGACCCATCAGAAATAATTGACCCAAATTTGGTTAGAATCAGACTTGTGATTATGGAGATATGAGATAAATGTAAGTCAATGGGAATTTTTTTGGGTAGCGCCAACTAGCGGCGAAATGAACCAAATTTTGCAGAGGCCTTCTAGGGGGCATGGCAGATAAGGTCCTCAAGTTTTGTGTTGATCGGCCTTTCCAAGCCAGAGTTATGTTACACTTCGTGTTTTTAGCGTTTTCGCAAATATTTCTTAGCCTGTAATTCGGCCTTTTTTTGTCGAATCAAAATTCCCTCTACAAACTTTCTTCGGCTTGGTCCAGAGATGCTCTGTGCAAAGTTTCGTGTTGATCGGACTTGCGGCTTCGGAGGAGTTAATTAAAATAGGTTTTCCATTTTTTGCGATTTCGCAAAATGAAATCGTCATCGCAAAGAGGCGTGTCATATACCATCGGAATGGGCTGCATCCCCCAAACACCTAGACATAAGATTTATGAATGTGCGATGTAGTTTGCCGTAGTTATGAGGAAAAATGTGCTTTGGTTGAAATTCCCATTGAAATGAATGGGGCATTTGAGCTTCGATTACAGCGCCACCTTTAGGCCGAACTGCACCAAATTTTTGTGGTGTCATCAGGGGCCCATGGGTAACAACTGACCCAAATTTGGTGTCAATCGGATTTGTGGTTATGGAGATATAAAATGAATGTAAGTCAATGGGATTTTTGAAATCATTTTTAATTTGCAATAACAGCGCCATCTATGGGTACATTAGGTTCCCCTTTGGTGCCTGGCATCAGGGGACTATGCTGAACAATTTGGCACTGGTTTCATGTCAATGTGACTTGTGGTTATAGAGGAACAAATTTTCTGGATGAAAGAGCGCCACCTAGGGGCGAGTTACACCAAATTTTGCAGAGGCCCTCAGAGGGGCGTCCCAAATGAATGGTCCAAATTTGGTGTTGATCGGCCATTCCAATCCGAAGATATGACCTCACTTCCTGTTAGTAGCGTTTTCGCAAACGTTTGTTAGCGTATAATTGCGACATTTTTTGTCGTGATCAAAATTCCCTCTACAAACTTTGTAGAGCTCGGTCCAGAGATTATCCGTGCCAAGTTTCGTGGTCGATCGGACTTGGCGGCTTCGGAGGAGTTAATTAAAATAGGTTTTTCAGTTTTTGCGATGTAGCTCGAAAAAAGTTTAGGCGGAAATGGGCGTGGCCTATACCAGGAGATTCAGCTGGATCCCCCGAACGCGTGGATATAAGGTTTTGGATATACGCCCTCGTAGGCGGGAGATCCAAGCCCAAACGCGCTGACCTTGCTTATAGCGCCCCCTAGCAGTAGAAGTGTGCGAATTTTTGCGCCTGAGGTCATTGACAAAAGTTGGACCTACCCTGTGAGTTTCGCGTCCCTAGCATTTACAGGGTATGCTGCAGTAGTGGAATTACAGGCGGAAGAATAATAATAATAAAAAATCTTAGCGAAAACAATAGGGTTCCCTGCCACTGCGTGGTATGGGAACCGCTGTCTTTGCAAACGCTGGTTCCCAGCTCCACTTCGGCTTGGACCCTAACTAGAACTGCGAAGCAGTTGTAAACGGGTCCAAGCCACCTGTCGCCAGTCGCCTCACGCCGCTGGAGGCCGCTACGAAGTCGTCCCGGCGCTCTGCCGACGTCCCGCTGCGAGGCCCCCGAAGCGAGGTCCCGACGGGTCGCCCAACCGAGGCTTAAACGCTGCGTGTTTGAAAATGCCATTGAAACTAATGGGCTTAGCGACGGCGCTTGAGCTTCGATCACGGGCGCCGCCTTTGGCCGAATTGCACCAAATCGCCAGCTGTCATCGGGCCCCTCGGTGAAGAAGTGACCCAAATTTGGTGTCATTCGGAGTTGCGGTACTGGAGATATAAAATGCATGCAAGTGAATGGGAGTTATTTGATATGTGATGAACAGCGCCACCGCTTGGCCGATTGGCACCAAATTTGACACAGGCCTTCGGAGGTGAAGTCGGATAAGGTCCCCAAGTTTGGTGTTGATCGGGCATTCCAAACCTTCTGAAAATGTGTGCTGGTTTGAAATCCCATTCATTTCAATGGGGCTTCTGACCGGATTTGAGCTTGATTACAGCGCCACCTTTTGGCCGAACTGCACCAAATTGTTATGGTATCATCAGGGCCCCATGGGGAACAAATGACCCAAATTTGGTGTCAATCGGACCGGCGGTTCTGGAGATATAAAATGCATGTATGTGAATGGGAGTTTTTTAAGATATGATGAAGAGCGCCACCGCTTGGCCGATTGACACAAAAATTTTACACAGGCCTTCGGGAAGTCCAGCCGCATAAGGTCCTCAAGTTTGGTGTTGATCGGGCATTCCAAACCTTATGAAAATGTGTGCTGGTTTGAAATCCCATTCATTTCAATGGGGCGTCTGACGGCATTTCAGCTTCGATTGTAGCGCCACCTTTAGGCCGAACTGCACCAAATGTTTGTGGTATCATCAGGGCCCCATGGGTAACAATTGACCCAAATTTGGTGTCAATCGGACCTAGGGTTCTGGAGATATAAAATGAATGTAAGTCAATGGGAAAATTTTTTCGTCTTTAAGCTGCAATAACAGCGCCACCTATGGGCACATTAGGGTCCCCTTTGGTGCCTGGCATTAGGGGCCCATGCTGAATAATTCGGCACTGGTTTCATGTCAATGTGACTTGTGGTTATGGAGGAACAAATTTTCTGGATTAAAGAGCGCCACCTAGGGGCCAGCTGCACCAAACTTTGCACAGGTCCCTCAGGGGCCCATCCCAAGTGAGTGGTCCAAGTTTGGTGTCGATCGGCCATTCCAACCGGAAGTTATGCCCTCACTTCCTGTTAATAGCGCTGCGAAACGCTTGTTAGCGTATAATTGCGTACAGTTTTTTCGGATCAAAATTTCTTACGTAAAATTTGTAGAGCTCGGTCCAGAGATTATCCGTGCTAAGTTTGGTGGCGATCGGACTTGCAGTTTCGGAGGAGATGATTTCGGACGGTGCTTCAGTTTTCGCGATGTAGCTCTCTAAAAGTTTAGGCGGAAATGGGCGTGGCCTATACCAGGAGATTCAGCTCGACCCCTGAACGCGTGGATATAAGGTTTTGATATATTCCTTCGCAGTCGAGAGGTCCAAGCCAAAACGCGTTGACCTTGCGTGATAGCGCCCCTAGCAGTAGAAGTGTGCGAATTTTGCGAAGTGCGGTCATGGCGGTGAGTTGGACCTACGCTGTGAGTGTCGCGGTACACTCCTTACCATGCAGTCCCCAGTATGCGTTTTCTTCACGGAAGAATAAAAAATAATAATAACTAGAACTGCGAAGCAGTTGTAAACGGGTCCAAGCCACCTGTCGCCAGTCGCCTCGCTCGCTGAGGGCGCCATGAAGTCGTCCCGGCCCGCCATGATTAATTGTGCCATAATCACGGGCCCCAGAGCCAAGACGGGCCTGTGGAGCAGAAAAGACCATAGTTGTAAAATGAAAGTGGCTTGCGGTTATGGAGATCTGAAATGAATGTAAGTCAATGGGAATTTTTTTGGGTAACGCCAACTAGCGGCTAACTGCCCCAAATTTTGCACAGACCTTCGGGAGGTCAGTGGGATAAGGTCTCCAAGTTTGGTGTTGATCGGCCATTCCAAGCCTGAGATATGTTATACTTTGTGTTTTTAGCGTTTCGCGAAATATTTGTTAGCCTGTAATTCGCCGCTTTTTGTCGGATCAAAATTCCCTCTACAAACTTTCTTCGGCTCGGTCCAGAGATGGTCTGTGCAAAGTTTCGTGTCTATCGGACTTGGCGGCTTCGGAGGAGTTCATTAAAATAGGTTTTGAGTTTTTGTGATATCGCGAAAATGAAATCGTCATCGCACAGAGGCGTGTCCTATACCGTCGGAATCGTCAGAATCCCCAAACACGTAGACATAAGATTTATTAATGTGCGATGTAGTTTGCCGTAGTTATGAGGCAAAATGTGCTTTGGTTGAAATTCCCATTGAAATGAATGGGGCATTTGCGCTTTAGATTACAGCGCCACCTTTAGGCCGAAGTTTACCAAATTTTTGTGGTGTCATCAGGGCCCCATCAGAAACAATTGACCCAAATTTGGTTAGAATCAGACTTGTGGTTATGGAGATATGAGATGAATGTAAGTCAATGGGAATTTTTTTGGGTAGCGCCAACTAGCGGCGAAATGAACCAAATTTTGCAGAGGCCTTCTAGGGGGCAGGGCAGATAAGGTCCTCAAGTTTTGTGTTGATCGGCCTTTCCAAGCCAGAGTTATGTTATACTTCGTGTTTTTAGCGTTTCCAGCAAATATTTGTTAGCCTGTAATTCGGCCTTTTTTGTCGAATCAAAATTCCCTCTACAAACTTTCTTCGGCTTGGTCCAGAGATGCTCTGTGCAAAGTTTGGTGTCGATCGGACTTGCGGCTTCGGAGGAGTTAATTAAAATAGGTTTTCCGGTTTAGCGATTTCGCAAAATGAAAACTTCATTGCACAGAGGCGTGTCCTACACCATCGGAATCGGCAGCATCCCCCAAACACGTAGACATAAGATTTATGAATGTGCGATGTAGTAGGCCGTAGTTATGAGGCAAAATGTGCTTTGGTTGAAATTCCCATTGAAATGAATGGGGCATTTGAGCTTCGATTGTAGCGCCACCTTTTGTCCGAACTGCACCAAATTTTTATGGTGTCATCAGGGGCCCATGGGTAACAATTGACCCAAATTTGGTGTCAATCGGATTTGTGGTTATGGAGATATAAAATGAATGTAAGTCAATGGGATTTTTGAAATTTGAAATAACAGCGCCACCTATGGGCACATTAGGTTCCCCTTTGGTGCCTGGCATCAGGGGACCATGCTGAACAATTTGGCACTGGTTTCATGTCAATGTGACTTGTGGTTATAGAGGAACAAATTTTCTGAATTAAAGAGCGCCACCTAGGGGCGAGTTGCACCAAATTTTGCACAGGCCCTCAGGGGCCCATCCCAACTTAGTGGTCCAAGTTTGGTGTCGATCGGCCATTCCAAAGCTGAAGATATGACCTCAGTTCCTGTTAATAGCGTTTTTGCAAACGCTTGTTAGCGTATAATTGCGCCATTTTTTGTCGGACTAAAATTCCCTCTACAAACTTTGTAGAGCTCGGTCCAGAGATTATCCGTGCCAAGTTTGGTGTCGATCGGACTTGCGGCTTCGGAGGAGTTAATTAAAATAGGTTTTTCAGTTTTCGCTGACGTAGCTCAAAAAAAGTCTAGGCGGAAATGGGCGTGGCCTATACCAGGAGATTCAGCTGGATCCCGCAAACGCGTGGATATAAGGTTTTGATATACGCCCTCATAGTCGAGAGATCCAAGGCCAAACGCGTTGACCTTTGCGTATAGCGCCCCTAGTGGTAGAAGTGTGCGAATTTTGCGCCTGAGGTCATCGACAAAGACGTGACCTACCTTGTGAGTTTCAGCGTCCCTAGCAGTTACCGGGTATGCTGCAGTATGCGTTTTGTTCAAGAAGAATAAAAATAATAAAACGAGAACGAAAACAATAGGGTTCCCAGCCACTACGTGGTATGGGAACCGCGTTGCCTTGCAAACGCGGGTTCCCAGCCCACTTCGGGCTTGGACCCCTAACTAGAACTCGCGAGCAGTTGTAAACGGGTCCAAGCCACCTGTCGCCAGTCGCCCCAGCCTCGCTGAAGCGCTGAGTCGTCCGGCTCGCCGACGTCCAGCGTAATGTCCCCGGCTGAGATGTCGATGGGCCGCTTGAACCGGGCGTAAATGCGGCGTGTTTGAAAATGGCATTGAAACGAATGGACTTAGCGACGGCGTTTGAGCTCGATCACGGCGCCGCCTTTGGTCGAATCGCACCAAATCGCTCAGCTGTCATCGGGCCCCTCGGTGAAGAAGTGACCCAAATTTGGTGTCGATCGGAGCTGCGGTAGTGGAGATATAAAATGCATGTAAGTCAATGGGAGTTATTTGATTTATGATGAAAGAGCCACCGTTTGGCCGATTGGCACCAAATTTGACACAGGCCTCGGAAGTCAAGTCGCATAAGGTCCCCAAGTTTGGTGTTGATCGGGCATTCTAAACCTTGTTAAAATGTGTGCTGGTTTGAAATCCCATTCATTTCAATGGGGCTTCTGACGGCATTTGAGCTTCGATTACAGCGCCGCCTTTGGCCGAACTGCACCAAATTGTTATGGTATCATCAGGGCACCATGGGGAACAAATGACCCAAATTTGGTGTCAATCGGACCGGCGGTTCTGGAGATATAAAATGCATGTATGTGAATGGGAGTTTTTGATATATGATGAAGAGCGCCACCGTTTGGCCGATTGACACCAAATTTTACACAGGCCTTCGGGAAGTCCAGCCGCATAAGGTCCTCAAGTTTGGTGTTGATCGGGCATTCCAAACCTTATGAAAATGTGTGCTGGTTTGAAATCCCATTCATTTCAATGGGGCTTCTGACCGATTTGAGCTTCGATTACAGCGCCAACGTTTGGCCGATCTGCACCAAATTTTGTGGTGTCATCAGGGCCCCATGGGTAACAATTGACCCAAATTTGGTGTCAATCGGACTTGCGGTTCTGGAGATATAAAATGAATGTAAGTCAATGGGAAAATTTTTTTCGTGTTTAAGCTGCAATAACAGCGCCACCTATGGGCACATTAGGGTCCCCTTTGGTGCCTGGCATCAGGGGATCATGCTAAACAATTCGGCACTGGATTCATGTCAATGTGACTTGTGGTTATGGAGGAACAAATTTTCTGGATTAAAGAGCGCCACCTAGGGGCCAGCTGCACCAAATTTTGCACAGGCCCTCAGGGGCCCATCCCAACTGAGTGGTCCAAGTTTGGTGTCGATCGGCTATTCCAAACTGAAGTTATGACCTCACTTCCTGTTAGTAGCGTTTTCGCGAAACGTTTGTTAGAGTATAATTGCGCCATTTTATGTCGGATCAAAATTTCCTCTACAAACGTTGTAGAGCTTGGTCCAGAGATTATCCGTGCCAAGTTTCATGTCCGATCGGACTTGCGGCTTCAGAGGAGTACGTTCCAGGCGGTTTTGAGTTTTCGCGATGTAGCTCGAAAAAAGTTTAGGCGGAAATGGGCGTGGCCTATACCAGGAGATTCAGCTCGATCCCCGAACGCGTGGATATAAGGTTTTGATATATGCCTTCGTATATGAGAGGTCCAAGCCCAAACGCGTTGACCTTGCTTACAGCGCCCCTAGCGATAGAAGTGTGCGAAGTTTTGGGGCTGAGTTACGTGCAGTGAATGTGACGCTACCCTGTGAGTTTCGCGTTTCTAGGAGTTACAGCGTATCGCTGCAGTATCGCTTTTATGCGCGGAAGAATAATAATAATAATAACTAGAACTGCGAGCAGTTGTAAACGGGTCCAAGCCACCCGTCGCCAGTCGCCTCTTCGCTCGGAGGGCGCATGAAGTCGCTCCGGCTCCTGCCGATGTCCCGCTGTAAGGTCCCCGAGTCAGGTCCCGACGGGCCTCCCCGAACCGAGGCGAAACGCGGCGTGTTTGAAAATGCCATTGAAATGAATGGGCTTAGCGACGGCGTTTGAGCTTCGATTACGGCGCCGCCCTTTGGCCGAATCGCACCAAATTGCTCAGCTGTCATCAGGGCCCCTCGGTGAAGAAGTGACCCAAATTTGGTGTCGATCGGAGCTGTGGTAGTGGAGATATAAAATGCATGTAAGTGAATGGGACTTTTTTGATATATGATGAAGAGCGCCACCGTTTGGCCGATTGGCACCAAATTTGACACAGGCCTTCGGGAAGTCCAGCCGCATAAGGTCTCCAAGTTTGGTGTCGATCGGCCTTTCCAAGCCTGAGATATGTTATACTTCGCGTTTGTAGCATTTTAGCTAAGATTTGTTAACCTGTAATTCGGCCGTTTTTTGTCGGATCAAAATTCCCTCTACAAACCTTCTTCGACTCGGTCCAGAGATGGTCTGTGCAAAGTTTCGTGTCGATCGGACTTGCGGCTTCGGAGGAGATGATTTCGGGCGGCTTGGCAGTTTTTGCAATTTCGTGCGAAAATAGTTAGGCGGAAATGGGCGGGGCCAACATCACGTGATTCAGCTGGATCCCCCGAACACGTAGACATAAGGTTTATGAATGTGCGATGTAGTTGGCCGTAGTTATGAAGAAAAATGTACTTTGTTAGAAAATCCCATTGAAATGAATGGGGCATTTGAGCTTCGATAACAGCGCCACCCTTTGGCCGATCTGCACCAAATTTTTGTGGTGTCATCAGTGGCCCATGGGGACGTATTGACCCAAATTTGGTTTGATTCGGACTTATGGTTCTGGAGATATAAAATGAATGTAAAGTCAATGGGATTTTTTTGGGGTAGCGCCAACTAGCGGCGAATTGCATGAAATTTTGCACAGGCCTTCAGGGGGGTCTCCTATATAAGGTACTGAAGTTTGGTGTTGATCGGCCACTCCTAACCTGAGATCTGACATCACTTCCTTTTGCTAGCGTTTTCGCAAACGTTTGTTAGCGTAAAATTGCGACATTTTTTGTCGTATCAAAATTCCCTCTACAAAATTTGTAGAGCTCGGTCCAGAGATTATCCGTGCCAAGTTTCGTGTCGATCGGACTTACGGCTTCGGAGGAGATGATTTTGGCCGGCTTGTAAGTTTTCGCGATGTAGCTCGAAAAAGTTTAGGCGGAAATGGGCGTGGCCTATACCACGAGATTCAGTTCGATCCTCCGAACGCGTGGATATAAGGTTTGTGAATATGCGTGTTTGTATGCGGGAGTGAGAGGGCAAAACGTCGAGAATCTGTGTTACAGCGCCCCTAGCGGTAGAAGTGTGCGAATTTTTTGCCTGAGTTACTTGCAGGGGCTTGTACCTACCCTGTGAGTTTCGCGTCCCTAGCATTTACGGGGTATGCTGCAGTAGTGGAATTAGCGGCGGAAGAAAAAAAATAATAACTAGAACTGCGAGCAGTTGTAAACGGGGTCCAAGCCCCCCGGCGCCAGTCGCCCTCAGCCTGAGGGTCGCCGAAGTCGTCCCGGGCGCCCCGCCGACGTCCCGCGTGAGGTCCCCGAGTGAGGTCTCGAAAGGCCGCTCCGAACCGAGGCGAAGTGCGGCGTGTTTGAAAATGCCATTGAAATGAATGGGCTTAGCGACGGCGTTAGAGCTTCGATTACGGCGCCAGCTTTGGCCGAATCGCACCAAATCGCTCAGCTGTCATCGGGGCCCCTCGGTGAAGAAGTTACCCAAATTTGGTGTCATTCGAGTTCGCGGTAGTGGAGATATAAAATGCATGCAAGTGAATGGGAGTTATTTCATATGTGATGAACAGCGCCACCGTTTGGCCGATTGGCACCAAATTTGACACAGGCCTTCGGAGGTCATGTCGCATAAGGTCCCCAAGTTTGGTGTTGATCGGCCATTCCAAACCTTGTGAAAAGTGTGCTGGTTTGAAATCCCATTCATTTCAATGGGGCTTCTGACCGGATTTGAGGTTCGATTACAGCGCCGCCTTTTGGCCGAACTGCACCAAATTGTTATGGTATCATCAGGGCACCATGGGGAACAAATGACCCAAATTTGGTGTCAATCGGACCGGCGGTTCTGGAGATATAAAATGCATGTATGTGAATGGGAGTTTTTTTGATATATGATGAAGAGCGCCACCGTTTGGCCGATTGACACCAAATTTTACACAGGCCTTCGGAAAGTCCAGCCGGATAAGGTCCTCAAGTTTGGTGTTGATCGGGCATTCCAAACCTTATGAAAATGTGTGCTGGTTTGAAATCCCATTCATTTCAATGGGGCTTCTGACCGGATTTGAGCTTCGATTACAGCGCCACCTTTAGGCCGATCTGCACCAAATTTTTGTGGTATCATCAGGGCCCCATGGGTAACAATTGACCCAAATTTGGTGTCAATCGGAGCTGCGGTTCTGGAGATATAAAATGAATGTAAGTCAATGGGAAAAAAAATTCGTGTTTAATTTGCAATAGCAGCGCCACCTATGGGCATATTAGGGTCCCCTTTGGTGCCTGCCATCAGGGGACCATGCTGAACAATTCGGCACTGGATTCATGTCAATGGGACTTGTGGTTATAGAGGAACTAATTTTCTGGATTAAAGAGCGCCACCTAGGGGCCAGCTGCACCAAATTTTGCACAGGCCCTCAGGGGCCCATCCCAACTGAGTGGTCCAAATTTGGTGTCGATCGGCCATTCCAAACCGAAGTTATGACCTTACTTCCTGTTAGTAGCATTTTCGCAAATGTTTGTTAGTGTATAATTGCGACAGTTTTTTCGGATTAAAATTTCCTCTGCAAACTTTGTAGAGCTCGGTCCAGAGATTATCCGTGCCAAGTTTCGTGGCGATCGGACTTGCGGCTTCGGAGGAGTTAATTAAAATAGGTTTTTCAGTTTTCGCGATGTAGCTCGAAAAAAGTTTAGGCGGAAATGGGCGTGGCCTATACCAGGAGATTCAGCTCGATCCCCTGAACGCGTGGATATAAGGTTTTGATATACGCCAGCGGTCGAGAGGTCCAAGCCAAAACGCTGTTGACCTTGCTTACAGCGCCCCTAGCGATAGAAGTGTGCAAATTTTTTTGCCTGCGGTCAGCTGCAGCTTTTGGACCTACCTTGTGAGTTTCGCGTGTGCACCCTTACCATGCAGTCCCCAGTATGCGTTTTCTTCACGGAAGAATAATAATAATAATAATAATAAAAAATCCGAGCGAAAACAATAGGGTTCCCCGCCACTTGTGGTAATGGAACCGCGTTACTTATACAACGCGGGTTCCCAGCCCACTCGAGCTTGGACCCCTAATAAAAATCGGCGAAAACAATAGGGTTCCCCGCCACTTGGGTATCGGAACGCGTTACTTACAACGCGGGTTCCCAGCCCACCGGGCTTGGACCCTAATAACTAGAACTGGCGAGCAGTTGTAAACGGGTCCAAGCCACCTGTCGCCAGTCAGCCCCAGCCCGCTGAGGCGCTGCTGAAGTCGTCCCGGCTCCGCCGATGTCCTGCGTGAGGTCCCCGACTGAGGTCTCGAAGGTCGCTCGAACCGGTATGTAAACGCGGCGTGTTTGAAAATGGCATTGAAACGAATGGGCTTAGCGACGGCGCTTTGAGCTTCGATTACGGCGCCGCTTTGGCCGAATCGCACCAAATTGCTCAGCTGTCATCGGGCCCCTCGGTGAAGAAGTGACCCAAATTTGGTGTCGATCGAGCTGCGGTAGTGGAGATATAAAAAGCATGTAAATGAATGGGAGTTTTTTTGATATATGATGAACAGCGCCACCGTTTGGCCGATTGACACCAAATTTGACACAGGCCTTCGGGAGCTCATGTCGGATAAGGTCTCCAAGTTTGGTGTTGATCGGGCATTGCAAACCTTGTGAAAATGTGTGCTGGTTTGAAATCCCATTCATTTCAATGGGGCTTCTGACCGGATTTGAGGTTCGATTACAGCGCCGCCTTTTGGCCGAACTGCACCAAATTGTTATGGTATCATCAGGGCCCCATGGGGAACAAATGACCCAAACTTGGTGTCAATCGGACCGGCGGTAGTGGAGATATAAAATGCATGTATGTGAATGGGAGTTTTTTTAAGATATGATGAAGAGCGCCACCGTTTGGCCGATTGACACCAAATTTTACACAGGCCTTCGGGAAGTCCAGCCGCATAAGGTCCTCAAGTTTGGTGTTGATCGGGCATTCCAAACCTTATGAAAATGTGTGCTGGTTTGAAATCCCATTCATTTCAATGGGGCTTCTGCCCGTATTTGAGCTTCGATTACAGCGCCACCTTTAGGCCGATCTGCACCAAATTTTTGTGGTATCATCAGGGCCCCATGGGTAACAATTGACCCAGATTTGGTGTCAATCGGAGCTGCGGTTCTGGAGATATAAAATGAATGTAAGTCAATGGGAAAAAAAATTTCGTGTTTAAGCTGCAATAACAGCGCCACCTATGGGCACATTAGGCTCCCCTTAGGTGCCTGGCATCAGGGACCATGCTGAACAATTCGGCACTGGATTCATGTCAATGTGACTTGTGGTTATAGAGGAACAAATTTTCTGGATTAAAGAGCGCCACCTAGGGGCCAGCTGCCCCAAATTTTGCACAGGCCCTCAGGGGCCCATCCCAACATAGTGGTCCAAATTTGGTGTCAATCGGCCATTCCAAACCGAAGTTATGACCTTACTTCCTGTTAGTAGCGTTTTCGCAAACGTTTGTTAGCGATATAATTGCGCCATTTTTGTCGGATCAAAATTTCCTCTACAAACTTTGTAGAGCTTGGGCCAGAGATTATCCGTGCCAAGTTTCGTGGCGATCGGACTTGCGGCTTCGGAGGAGTTAATTAAAATAGGTTTTTCAGTTGTCGCGATGTAGCTCGAAAAAAGTTTAGGCGGAAATGGGCGTGGCCTATACCAGGAGATTCAGCTCGATCCCCCGAACGCGTGGATATAAGGTTTTTGGTATACGCCTTCGCAGTCGAGAGGTCAAAGCCCAAACGCGTTGACCTTGCTTACAGCGCCCCCTAGCGATAGAAGTGTGCGGATTTTTGGGGCTGAGTTACGTGCAGTGAATGTGACGTACCTTGGGAGTTTGGCGTTCCTAGGAGTTACAGCGACCGCTGCAGTATGCGTTTATTCACGGAAGAAAAAAATAAAAAATAATAAAAGCGAAGCGAAAACAATAGGGTTCCATGCCACTCGTGGTATGGCACCGCGATGCCTGCTGTCGCGGGTTCCATGCCCACTTCGGGCTTGGACCCCTAATAATAAAAATCCTAACGAAAACAATAGGGTTCCTGCACCGCTGGTACAGGGAACCGCGATGCCTTGCATTCGCGGTTCCCAGCCCACTCGGGCTTGGACCCCTAACTAGAACTGCGAGCAGTTGTAAACGGGGTCCAAGCCACCTGTCGCCAGTCGCCCCTTCGCCCGCTGAGAGCGTCGAAGTCGTCCGAGCCTCAGCGGACGTCCTGCGTAAGGCCCCCGAGTGAGGTCCCGACTGGCCTCCCCGAACCGAGGTGAAACGCGGCGTGTTTGAAAATGCCATTGAAATGAATGGGCTCAGCGACGGCGTTTGAGCTTCGATTACGGTGCCGCTCTTTGGCCGAATCGCACCAAGTCAGCTCAGCTGTCATCGGGGCCCCTCGGTGAAGAAGTGACCCAAATTTGGTGTCGATCGAGCTGCGGTACTGGAGATATAAAATGCATGTAAGTGAATGGTAGTTTTTTGATATATGCTGAACAGCGCCACCGTTTGGCCGATTGGCACCAAATTTGACACAGGCCTTCGGAGGTCATGTCGGATAAGGTCCCCAAGTTTGGTGTTGATCGGCCATTCCAAACCTTGTGAAAAGTGTGCTGGTTTGAAATCCCATTCATTTCAATGGGGCTTCTGACCGGTTTGAGCTTCGATTATAGCGCCACCTTTTGGCCGATCTGCACCAAATTTTGTGGTATCATCAGGGGCCCATGGGTAACAATTGACCCAAGTTTGGTGTCAATCGGACTTGCGGTTATGGAGATATAAAATGAATGTAAGTCAATGGGGAAAAAAATTTCGTCTTTAAGCTGCAATAACAGCGCCACCTATGGGCACATTAGGGTCCCCTTTGGTGCCTGGCATCAGGGGACCATGCTGAACAATTCGGCACTGGATTCATGTCAATGTGACTTGTGGTTATAGAGGAACAAATTTTTCAGGATTAAAGAGCGCCACCTAGGGGCCAGCTGCACCAAATTTTGCACAGGCCCTCAGGGGCCCATCCCAACTAGTGGTCCAAGTTTGGTGTTGATCGGCCATTCCAAACCAAAGTTATGACCTCACTTCCTGTTAGTAGCGTTTTCGCAAAAGTTTGTTAGTGTATAATCGCGCCATTTATTGTCGGATCAAATTTTCCTCTACAAACTTTGTAGAGCTCGGTCCAGAGATTATCCGTGCCAAGTTTCGATGTCGATCGGACTTGCGGTTTCGGAGGAGTTAATTAAAATAGGTTTTCAGTTTTGGCGATGTAGCTCTCTAAAAGTTTAGGCGGAAATGGGCGTGGCCTATACCAGGAGATTCAGCTCGATCCCCGAACGCGTGGATATAAGGTTTTGATATACGACTTCGTAGTCGAGAGGTCCAAGCCCAAACGCGTTGACCTTGCTTACAGCGCCCTAGCGGTGGAAGTGTGCGAATTTTGCGCCTGAGTTACTCTTGGGGCTGTGAAGCTACGTTGAGAGTTCTGGCGTTTCTAGGAGTTACAGCGACCGCTGCAGTATGCGTTTTATGCACGGAAGAAAAAAATAATAACTAGAACTGCGAGCAGTTGTAAGCGGGTCCAAGCCACCTGTCGCCAGTCGCCCCCCAGCCCAGCGGTGCTGAGTCGTCCCGGCGCCGACGTCCAGCGTAATGTCCCGGCGAGGTCTCGACGGGCCGCTCGAGGCGGCGAAATCGCGGCGTGTTTGAAAATGGCATTGAAAGCGAATGGGCTTAGCGGCGGCGTTTGAGCTTCGATATCGGCGCCGCCTTTTGGCGAATCGCACCAAATCGCTCAGCTGTCATCGGGGCCCTCGGTGAAGAAGTGACCCAAATTTGGTGTCAATCGGAGCTTTGGTACTGGAGATATAAAATGCATGTAAATGAATAGGAGTTTTTTTGATATATGATGAAGAGTCCCACCGTTTGGCCGATTGACACCAACTTAGACACAGGCCTTCGGGAGGTCATGTCGGATAAGGTCTCCAAGTTTGGTGTTGATCGGGCATTGCAAACCTTGTGAAAATGTGTGCTGGTTTGAAATCCCATTCATTTCAATGGGCTTTTTGACGGCATTTGAGCTTCGATTATAGCGCCACCTTTTTTCCGAACTGCACCAAATATTTGTGGTGTGATGAGGGGCCCATGGGGAAGAATTGACCCAAATTTGGTGTGAATCGGACTTGCGGTTCTGGAGATATAAAATGAATGTATGTCAATGGGATTTTTTTTGGGGTAGCGCCAACTAGTGGCGAATTGCACGAAATTTTGCACAGCCCTTCAGGGGTCTCCTACATAAGGTACTCAAGTTTGGTGTTGATCGGCCACTCCTAACCTGGGATCTGACATCACTTCCTTTTATTAGCGTTTTTTGCAAAGCGTTTGTTAGCGATATAATTGCGACATTTTTTGTCATATCAAAATTCTGTACACAAAATTTGTAGAGCTCGGTCCAGAGATTATCCGTGCCAAGTTTACGTGTCGATCGGACTTCGCGGCTTCGGAGGAGATGATTTCAACCGGCTTGTCAGTTTTGAGATTTTGCGCGAAAAAGGTTGGGCGGAAATGGGCGTGGCCTACATCACGAGATTCAGCTCAATCCCCCGAACGCGGGGACATAAGATTTATAAATGTGTGATGTAATTGGCCTTAGTTATGAAGAAAAATGTACTTTGTTTGAAATTCCCATTGAAATGAATGGGGCATTTGAGCTTTGATAACAGCGCCACCTTTTGGCCGAAGTGCACCAAATTTTTATGGTGTCATCAGGGCCCCATGGGTAACAATTGACCCAAATTTGGTGTCAATCGGATTTGTGGTTATGGAGATATAAAATGAATGTAAAGTCAATGGGATTTTTGAAATTTGCAATAACAGCGCCAACTATGGGCACATTAGGGTCCCCTCTGGTGCCTGGCATCAAGGAACCATGCTGAACAAATCGGCACTGGTTTCATGTCAATGTGACTTAGTGGTTATAGAGGAACTAATTTTCTGGATTAAATAAGCGCCACCTTGGGGCGAGTTACACCAAATTTTGCACAGGCCCTCAGGGCCCGTCCCAACTTAGTGGTCCAAGTTTGGTGTCGATCGGCCATTCTAATCCGAAGTTATGCCCTCACTTCCTGTTAGTAGCGTTTTTCGCAAATATTTGTTAGCGTATAATTGCGACATTTTTAGTCGGATCAAAATTTCCTCTACAAACTTTGTAGAGCTCGGTCCAGAGATTATCCGTGCCAAGTTTACGTGTCGATCGGACTTGTGGCTTCGGAGGAGATGATTTCAGCCGGCTCTTCAGTTTTTGCTGATTTTGCTCGAAAGAAGTTTAGGCGGAAATGGGCGTGGCCTATACCAGGAGATTCAGCTTGATCCCCGAACGCGTGGATATAAGGTTTTTGATATATGCCTTTGTAGGCGGGGAGTTCCAAGCCAAACGTCGTTGACCTTTGCTACAGCGCCCCTAGCGGTAGAAGTGTGCGAGTTTTTACGCCTGAGGTCATCGACAAAGGCGTGACCTACCTTGTGAGTTTCAGCGTCCCTAGCAGTTCACGGGGTATGCTGCAGTATGCGTTTTGTTCAAGAAGAATAAAAATAATAATAAAAGCGAGCGAAAACAATAGGGTTCCTGCACGCTGGTACAGGAACGCGATGCTTACATTCGCGGTTCCCAACCCACTGAGCTTGGACCCTAATAACTAGAACTGCGAGCAGTTGTAAGCGGGGTCCAAGCCACCTGTGCCAGTCGCCTCAGCCCGCTGAGGGCGCTGAGTCGTCCGAGCCCGCCGACGTCCAGCGTGAGGTCCCCGAAGTCAGGTCTCGACGGGTCAACTCGAGCCAGGCTAAACGCGACGTGTTTGAAAATGCGCATTGAAGCGAATGGGCTCAGCGACGGCGTTTGAGCTTCGATTACGGTGCTGCCTTTTGGCTGAACTGCACCAAATTGCTCAGCTGTCATCAGGGCCCTACGGTGAAGAACTGACCCAAATTTGGCGTTGATCGGAGCTGCGGTAGTGGAGATATAAAATGCATGTAAGTGAATGGGCGTTGTTTTGCTATATGATGGACAGCGCCATCGTTTAGCCGATTGGCACCAAATTTGACACAGGCCTTCGGGAGGTCATAGTCGGATAAGGTCCCCAAGTTTGGTGTTGATCGGGCATTCCAAACCTTATGAAAATGTGTGCTGGTTTGAAATCCCATTCATTTCAATGGGGCTTCTGACCGGCTTTGAGCTTCGATTACAGCGCCAGCTTTGGTCGATCTGCACCAAATGTTTGTGGTATCATCAGGGCCCCATGGGGAACAAGTGACCCAAATTTGGTGTCAATCGGACCGGCGGTTCTGGAGATATAAAATGCATGTATGTGAATGGGAGTTTTTTAAGTATATGATGAAGACGCCACCGTTTGGCGATTGACACCAAATTTGACACAGGCCTTCGGAAGTCCAGCCGCATAAGGTCCCCAAGTTTGGTGTTGATCGGCCATTCCAAACCTTGTGAAAAAGTGTGCTGGTTTGAAATCCCATTCATTTCAATGGGGCTTCTGACCGGCTTTGAGCTTCGATTACAGCGCCACCTTTAGGCCGATCTGCACGAAATTTTTGTGGTATCATCAGGGCCCCATGGGTAACAATTGACCCAAATTTGGTGTCAATCGGACCTTGTGGTTATGGAGATATAAATTGCATGTAAGTCAATGGGATGAATTTTTTCGTCTTTAATCTGCAATAGCAGCGCCAACTATGGGCACATTAGGGTCCCCTTCGGTGCCTGGCATCAGGGAACCATGCTGAACAATTCGGCACTGGTGTCATGTCAATGTGACTTGTGGTTATGGAGGAACTAATTTTCTGGATTAAAGAGCGCCACCTAGGGGCCAGTCAGCACCAAATTTTGCAGAGGCCCTCAGGGGCCCATCCCAACTTAGTGGTCCAAGTTTGGTGTCGATCGGCCATTCCAAACTAGAAGTTATGACCTCACTTCCTGTTAGTAGCGTTTTTCGCAAATGTTTGTTAGCGTATAATCGCGCCATTGTTTGTCGGATCAAAATTTCCTCTGCAAACTTTGTAGAGCTCGGTCCAGAGATTATCCGTGCCAAGTTTCGTGGCGATCGGACTTGTGGGTTCGGAGGAGTTAATTAAAATAGGTTTTTCAGTTTTCGCGATGTAGCTCGACTAAAAGTTTAGGCGGAAATGGGCGTGGCCTATACCAGGAGATTCAGCTCGATCCCCGAACGCGTGGATATAAGGTTTTGATATATGCCTTCAGTAGTCGAGAGGTCCAAGGCCAAACGCGTTGACCTTGCTTACAGCGCCCCTAGCGGTAGAAGTTTGCGAATTTTTGCGCCTGAGTTACGTGCTTGGGCCTGTGAAGCCTACCCTATGAGTTTAGCGTCCCTAGCATTTACGGGGTATGCTGCAGTATGAGTTTTATACGCGAAGAAGAAGAATAATAATAATAATAATAACAATAGAATCCTAGCGAAAACAATAGGGTTCCCACGCACGCTGGTACTGGGAACCACGATGCCATTCGCTGGTTCCCAGCCACTGAGCTGACCCTAACTAGAACTGCGAGCAGTTGTAACGGGTCCAAGCCACCTGTCGCCAGTCGCCTCACGCGCGAGTGAAGTCGTCCCGGCGCTACCGGCGTCAGCGTGAGGCCCGAGCGAGGTCCGACGAGCGCTCGAACCGAGGCAAGCGCTGCGTGTTTGAAAATGCCATTGAAACGAATGGGCTTGACGGCGTTTGAGCTTCGATACGGCGCCGCCTTTTGGCGAATTGCACCAAATCGCTCAGCTGTCATCAGGGCCCTTGGTGAAGAAGTGACCCAAATTTGGTGTCAATCGGAGCTCGCGGTTGTGGAGATATAAAATGCATGTAAGTCAATGGGAGTTTTTGATATATGTTGAACAGCGCCACCGTTTGGCCGATTGGCACCAAATTTGACACAGGCCGCCGGAGGTCATGTCGGATAAAGGTCCCCAAGTTTGGTGTTGATCGGCCATTCCAAAGCTTGTGAAAAAAGTGTGCTGGTTTGAAATCCCATTCATTTCAATGGGGCTTCTGACGGCATTTCAGCTTCGATTGTAGCGCCACCTTTAGGCCGAACTACACCAAATTTTTATGGTATCATCAGGGCCCCATGGGTAACAATTGACCCAAATTTGGTGTCAATCGGACCTGCGGTTCTGGAGATATAAAATGAATGTAAGTCGAATGGGAAAAAAATTTCGTGTTTAAGCTGCAATAACAGCGCCACCTATGGGCACATTAGGGTCCCCTTTGGTGCCTGGCATCAGGGGACCATGCTGAACAATTCGGCACTGGATTCATGTCAATGTGACTTGTGGTTATAGAGGAACTAATTTTCTGGATTAAAGAGCGCCACCTAGGGGCCAGCTGCCCCAAATTTTGCACAGGCCCTCAGGGGCCCATCCCAACTGAGTGGTCCAAGTTTGGTGTCGATCGGCCATTCCAAACCGAAGTTATGCCCTCAGTTCCTGTTAGTAGCGTTTTTCGCAAACGTTTGTTAGCGTATAATTGCGACAGTTTTTTCGGATCAAAATTTCCTCTACAAACTTTGTAGAGCTCGGTCCAGAGATTATCCGTGCCAAGTTTGGTGGCGATCGGACTTGCGGTTTCGGAGGAGTTAATTAAAATAGGTTCTTCAGTTTTCGCGATGTAGCTCGCTAAAAGTTTAGGCGGAAATGGGCGTGGCCTATACCAGGAGATTCAGCTCGATCCCCTGAACGCGTGGATATAAGGTTTTGATATATGCCTTCGTAGTCGAGAGGTCCAAGCCAAAACGCGTTGACCTTGCTTACAGCGCCCCTAGCGGTAGAAGTGTGCGAATTTTTGTGCTGAGTTGCGGTCATGGCGGTGAGTTGGACCTACGCTTGTGAGTTTCGCGTGTACTACATCTTACCATGCAGTCCCGCAGTATGCGTTTCTTCACGGAAGAATAATAATAATAATAACTAGAACTGCGCGAGCAGTTGTAAGCGGGTCCAAGCCCCCGGCGCCAGTCGCCCTCAAGCCCGCAGAGAGCGCTGAAGTCGTCCCGGCCCGCCATGATTAATTGTGCCGTAATCAACAGGCCCCGAGCCAAGGCGAGGCCCGTGGAGCAGAAAAGGCTGTAGTTGTAAATGAAAGGGGCTTGCGGTTATGGAGATCTGTAATGAATATATGTCTATGAGAGCGTTATTTGATTTTCAAGTAATAGCATCACCTAGAGGCTGACACCAAATTTTCCACAGGCCCTCAGGAGGGCGTGACAGATAATGTGAAATTACTGCATGTGCATTCTAAAAAGTTCACGCACACAACTGTGACCCCACTTATCTTTGTTCTGATAGATGGAGACAGCTGTTTAAGAGTTTCCCATTGTTGCATGTTCCAACAATGGAAAGCGAAGGAGAACAGTAGATTCTACACTGCTTGTGTATGTTGATTGAAATGTCTGGTAGCAAAATGTATTTAAATGTGTAACTATGTCTGCCTGTGCCTGGGTTTCCTCAACCTATTAAATGTATTATTTTTATAAAAAGGTGTTTTCCATCTGACACAAATGTTTTATTTTGGAAATGCTGTCAGGTTGAGAGGCTGTGGCTACAGTTAGCTGAAGTCAGGTTTTATTAATCAATGCACATGCATGTTATTTTCATCAGAGCTCCAGTGAGTGTAATGGTAACAGGAAAGCCCAAGATATACAGAAGGGGGGCAAAAAGAGGGAAAATGATATGTTAGCAAACAGCTGCATGTGTGATTTGAACCCATGCTGCAGTGAGGACATAATGCGTGCTTTACTAGGTAACCGCGGTGAAGTTAGTTTTAAGTTGGATATTCTAAAGACATTCACCCAGGATCCGGTGACGGCTTCTTACTCAGTTCACCCAGTGTCGGCAGTATAAGTGCGGGTAGCTCATCTCCGTCAGCTCGCTTTTAACCACCGGAGGTCAGCTTAGGGACCATCAATAAATTACACTTGTTAAAACCATGTTAAGGGAAAATCATCATTTATTTCAATAGCTTCCATGTCATGTGACCAACAGACTCCAAATCAATGCCGAATTATTGTACTACACTAGGGGAATCAGACACATCTCTTTATAATAGATTTGAGTTCATATTTTATTTTTTATGAATATTTGTTAATAATTTACGGAAAATATTGAATTTTTTTCAATAGCTTCCATGTCATGTGACCTACCGACTCCAAATCAATGCCGAATTGTAGTACTACATGTAATAATACATGTAATACAATAATTCGGCATTGATTTGGAGTCTGTAAATGTAAATGTTACAGTTTGTCAAACAGCTGTAAAGTTTGTTTAAATAATTCGAATCAAAATGTTTGTCGACTATGGATGTATGGTATATGTAGCAGCAGCCAAGAGTATCTTAGGAAAACTAGACAGGATTCAGCTCAGAGCTCTAAGACTCAGTTTAGGTGCAGTGAAAACAACCCCTACTAATGCACTGTTGGTAGAAGCTGATGAATTGCCACTATATTTAAGACGTGTCAAGCTGTCTTTAGCATATTGGGTCATGTTAAAAGGATCTGGAGAGGAACAACCTGCAACAAAGGTTGTATGTGACTGCTGGGAATATACACAACAACTGAAAGGTAAAGGATTTGGCTGGAATATTAATACAGTAGCAGAAGAATATGGATTGAATAATATAGAATAAGGACCAACTAGTGTATGGGGTAATGTTCCTCCGTGGATATTTCCTGTTCCCAATGTGGACTTGTTGCTTCTAGAGAAGAAGAAAGAATGGAGTGAAAGTAATGTAGATAATATTGGATATGTGGTTCAAGACTATATAAAGATAAATTATTATAATTATATGCTATTATTTACTGACGGATCAAAAGATCCAGGGACTGATCATGTAGGATCAGGAGCATACATACCTGAGTTTGATGTAAGTATATGTAAAAGAATTAATGATAAGCTATCTGTATATACAGCAGAAATGGTTGCTATTATTTTAGGGTTACAGTGGATAGAAGAGGTGCGGCCTGAGAGAGTAGTCATATGCTCAGACTCCACTGCAGCCCTATATAGTCTGAATTCCAAAAAGACAGTTAGAGATGACCTATTGATTGAAATATTTACAATAATGCTGAGAATTCAAAGAACTGGAGTGGATGTACAATTTGTTTGGGTACCTGCTCATGTTGGTGTTGATGGGAATGAGAAAGCAGATGAGATTGCAAAGACAGCGTTGAAATTAAAAGATGATGAAATAATGACAGTCCCCTTTGGAAAAGGAGAGGCCAAATCATTAATTAGAAAAGCAGTGAGTGATGTATGGCAGAAGTGGGACACAGACACTAAAGGGAGACACTATTATAGCATACAGAAATCAATTAAGGTGAAGAGTTTCAAAGGGAAATGTAGAAGAGATGAAGTGGTGTTTTCAAGATAAGGCTTGAACATACTGGGTTAAAATCAACGCTTTATTTAATGGCAAAATGTATGTCTGATAAATGTGAGGCTTGTAATGTTTCTGAAAATGTCGAGCATGTCATCATGAAGTGTAGTAAATATATTTCTGAGAGAAACATCCTACAAGACAAGATATATGAATTAGGACGGGGATGGAACTTAGAAGGGATTTTACGGATGAGTGAGAAAACAAGGGAGTGCAGCAAAGCTATCTTTAATTTTCTCAAAGCTACAGGATTAGATTATAAAATATAGTGGTGTTTTTTTGGTTTTTTTATTTTATTTTTTTTTTGGTTTTGTTTGTTTGTTTGTTTTGTTTTGCTTTGTTTGATTTGTTTTAAGTGATTTGTTTTCTAGCCATTTATTTACCTGTAAACTGTAACCTGAAGTATTAAAACCCTGATATTGCACACTCCAGCACAGTAGGTGGCGGTATGCACCTGAACAAGTTGGTTGCGACCAGCCATAAAACTCAGAGAAGAAGAAGAAGAAGAAGTTTGTCTGTCTTCCATGAGCAGTGGATGTGGCATTTGCAGCGGGGGTGTGCATCAGATGCTTTTATTCAGCCTGATCTTGGTAAAAAGCGAAGGAAAACACATAAGTTTATTCATCAGCTTAAATATTAAAACAGAGGCAGTTTTTCATTTGATATTAATGGTTTTATCCACAATGTGTGTTTTTTTTAATCAAGCAAACTCCCCCGTCTCCCGTGATGGTTCAGTCCGTTTTCAAATCTAAACCCGGTGTGTGTCAGTTTCTCCCTTGTGGTTAGAGACACTGGCGTGTGAAGACGTGTTCGAGCCACTCTCTCTTTGCGATTGAAAGACTTTTTCTGGCTTTCAATAGCAGACTCAGGATATCACTACAGCCTTTTGACTACTTTGAGGACGTTTCTTCGACTTTTAAGGTAAGCTAAGCTTCAGCACATGTCAAGTGTTAGCTGTTACTGTCCGGCCTAGCTAGCCGGCTACTACTAGCTGCTTCGTCGTCGTCGCCCCCCCCCCGCGCCGTCGGTAATCAGCGTGTGTGTCGCTGACTTTGTTATTTATTAAAGTGTGTGTTATTTATTGTTCTTCCTGTGCTAAAGTGTTAGCTGTTACTGTCCGGCCTAGCTAGCCGGCTACTACTAGCTGCTTCGTCGTCGTCGTCGCCGCTCGCCGCCCGCCGCCATACCGGTAATCAGCGTGTGTGTCTTGCTGATTTTGTTATTTATTAAAGTGTGTGTTATTTATTGTGCTTCCTGTGCTAAAGTGTTAGCTGTTACTGTCCGGCCTAGCTAGCCGGCTACTACTAGCTGCTTCGTCGTCGTCGTCGCCGCCGCCCGCTATCGGTAATCAGCGTGTGTCGCTGAGTTTGTTATTTATTAAAGTGTGTGTTATTTATTGTGCTTCCTGTGCTAAAGTGTTAGCTGTTACTGTCCGGCCTAGCTAGCCAGCTAGTGGTTGTCCTCATTTGTTTATTGTTACCTAAGGTTTATGGCTCTTAATCCAGTGTTTGCTTTCTAACTGCTGTCTGTCTGGCTTGTAGCACCAGAACACTGTAATGTCACCTGGCTAATAGTACTGTGGCTTTGTGTTTGGTGTGTGTTTACAGTCATGTTAACAGTGCTTGCTTTATTGTTGTGGCCTTAATCAGAACTGCTGCCTGTTAGAGTGCTGTTATTTCAGGCTTTTGGGGTAACATAAGTGTGTGTGCATCTTTTTTTTTTCCACTCATTTTCCTGCGTGTCCCCCACTGTACTGTGGAATCATCTCTGTGTCTGCTAGTTTAACATTATATTAGATTCCTGGCTTCTGCTAATCTTACCTAATGTACAACTACCAGATAAATGT
>JALXJV020000002.1:37408503-37426731 GCA_024633595.2 Lepomis macrochirus | reverse complement strand
GAAATAACAGCACTCTAACAGGCAGCAGTTCTGATTAAGGCCACAACAATAAAAGCAAGCAATGTTAACATGACTGTAAACACACACTAAACGCAAAGCCACAGTGCTATTAGCCAGGTGACATTACAGTGTTCTGGTGCTACAAGCCAGCCAGACAGCAGTCAGAAAGCAAACACTGTATTAAGAGCAATAAACCTCAGGTAACAATAAACGAATGAGGACAACCACTAGCTGGCTAACTAGGCCGGACAGTAACAGCTAACAGATTAGCACAGGAAGCACCATAACAAAAAACACTTTAAAAAAATAACAAACTCATCGACAATACACACACTCATTAACGGTGACCAGGAACCTAATATAATGTTAAACTAGCAGACACAAAGATGATTCCACAGTACAGTGGGGACACGCGGGAAAATGAGTGGAAAAAAAAGATGCACACACACTTATGTTACCCCAAAAGCCTGAAATAACAGCACTCTAACAGGCAGCAGTTCTGATTAAGGCCACAACAATAAAGCAAGCACTGTTAACATGACTGTAAACATACACCAAACACAAAGCCACAGTGCTATTAGCCAGGTGACATTACAATGTTCTGGTGCTACAAGCCAGACAGACAGCAGTCAGAAAGCAAACACTGGATTAAGAGCCATAAACCTTAGGTAACAATAAACAAATGAGGACAACCACTAGCTGGCTAGCTAGGCCGGACAGTAACAGCTAACACTTTAGCACAGGAAGCACAATAAATAACACACACTTTAATAAATAACAAACTCAGCGACACACACACTGATTACCGGCGGTGAGGCGGGCGACTACTGACGAAGCAGCTGGTAGTAGCTGGCTAGCTAGGCGGACAGTAACAGCTAACACTTTAGCACAGGAAGAACAATAAATAACACACACTTTAATAAATAACAAACTCAGCGACACACACGCTGATTACCGGCGGCGCGAGGGGCGGCTGACGACGCCAAGCAGCTAGTAGTAGCCCGGCTAGCTAGGCCGGACAGTAACAGCTAACACTTGACATGTGCTGAAGCTTAGCTTACCTTAAAAGTCGAAGAAACGTCCTCAAAGTAGTCAAAAGGCTGTAGTGATATCCTGAGTCTGCTATTGAAAGCCAGAAAAAGTCTTTCAATCGCAAAGAGAGAGTGGCTCGAACACGTCCTCACACTCCGAGTGTCTCTAACCACAAGGGAGAAACTGACACACACCGGGTTTAGATTTGAAAACGGACTGAACCATCACGGGAGACGGGGGAGTTTGCTTGATTAAAAAAAACACACATTGTGGATAAAACCATTAATATCAAATGAAAAAACTGCCTCTGTTTTAATATTTAAGCTGATGAATAAACTTATGTGTTTTCCTTCGCTTTTTACCAAGATCAGGCTGAATAAAAGCATCTGATGCACACCCCCGCTGCAAATGCCACATCCACTGCTCATGGAAGACAGACAAACTTCTTCTTCTTCTTCTTCTCTGAGTTTTATGGCGGGTCGCAACCAACTTGTTCAGGTGCATACCGCCACCTACTGTGCTGGAGTGTGCAATATCAGGGTTTTAATACTTCAGGTTACAGTTTACAGGTAAATAAATGGCTAGAAAACAAATCACTTAAAACAAATCAAACAAAGCAAAACAAAACAAACAAACAAACAAAAACAAAAAAAAAAATAAAATAAAAAACCCAAAAAAAACACCACTATATTTTATAATCTAATCCTGTAGCTTTGAGAAAATTAAAGAGAGCTTTGCTGCACTCCCTTGTTTTCTCACTCATCCCTAAAATCCCTTCTAAGTTCCATCCCCGTCCTAATTCATATATCTTGTCTTGTAGGATGTTTCTCTCAGAAATATATTTACTACACTTCATGATGACATGCTCGACATTTTCAGAAACATTACAAGCCTCACATTTATCAGACATACATTTTGCCATTAAATAAAGCGTTGATTTTAACCCAGTATGTTCAAGCCTTAATCTTGAAAACACCACTTCATCTCTTCTACATTTCCCTTTGAAACTCTTCACCTTAATTGATTTCTGTATGCTATAATAGTGTCTCCCTTTAGTGTCTGTGTCCCACTTCTTCTGCCATACATCACTCACTGCTTTTCTAATTAATGATTTGGCCTCTCCTTTTCCAAAGGGGACTGTCATTATTTCATCATCTTTTAATTTCAACGCTGTCTTTGCAATCTCATCTGCTTTCTCATTCCCATCAACACCAACATGAGCAGGTAGCCAAACAAATTGTACATCCACTCCAGTTCTTTGAATTCTCAGCATTATTGTAAATATTTCAATCAATAGGTCATCTCTAACTGTCTTTTTTGGAATTCAGACTATATAGGGCTGCAGTGGAGTCTGAGCATATGACTACTCTCTCAGGCCGCACCTCTTCTATCCACTGTAACCCTAAAATAATAGCAACCATTTCTGCTGTATATACAGATAGCTTATCATTGATTCTTTTACATATACTTACATCAAACTCAGGTATGTATGCTCCTGATCCTACATGATCAGTCCCTGGATCTTTGATCCGTCAGTAAATAATAGCATATAATTATAATAATTTCTCTTTATATAGTCTTGAACCACATATCCAATATTATCTACATTACTTTCACTCCATTCTTTCTTCTTCTCTAGAAGCAACAAGTCCACATTGGGAACAGGAAATATCCACGGAGGAACATTACCCCATACACTAGTTGGTCCATATTCTATATTATTCAATCCATATTCTTCTGCTACTGTATTAATATTCCAGCCAAATCCTTTACCTTTCAGTTGTTGTGTATATTCCCAGCAGTCACATACAACCTTTGTTGCAGGTTGTTCCTCTCCAGATCCTTTTAACATGACCCAATATGCTAAAGACAGCTTGACACGTCTTAAATATAGTGGCAATTCATCAGCTTCTACCAACAGTGCATTAGTAGGGGTTGTTTTCACTGCACCTAAACTGAGTCTTAGAGCTCTGAGCTGAATCCTGTCTAGTTTTCCTAAGATACTCTTGGCTGCTGCTCCATATACCATACATCCATAGTCGACAGACAAACATTTTGATTCGAATTATTTAAACAAACTTTACAGCTGTTTGACAAACTGTAACATTTACATTTACAGACTCCAAATCAATGCCGAATTATTGTATTACATGTATTATTACATGTAGTACTACAATTCGGCATTGATTTGGAGTCGGTAGGTCACATGACATGGAAGCTATTGAAAAAAATTCAATATTTTCCGTAAATTATTAACAAATATTCATAAAAAATAAAATATGAACTCAAATCTATTATAAAGAGATGTGTCTGATTCCCCTAGTGTAGTACAATAATTCGGCATTGATTTGGAGTCTGTTGGTCACATGACATGGAAGCTATTGAAATAAATGATGATTTTCCCTTAACATGGTTTTAACTAGTGTAATTTATTGATGGTCTGGCTGTAAAAGCGAGCTGACGGAGATGAGCTACCCGCACTTATACTGCCAACACTGGGTGAACTGAGTAAGAAGCCGCCACCGGATCCTGGGTGAATGTCTTTAGAATATCCAACTTAAAACTAACTTCACCGCTGGTTACCTAGTAAAGCACGCATTATGTCCTCACTGCAGCATGGGTTCAAATCACACATGCAGCTGTTTGCTAACATATCATTTTCCCTCTTTTGCCCCCTTCTGTATATCTTGGGCTGTCCTGTTACCATTACACTCACTGGAGCTCTGATGAAAATAACATGCATGTGCATTGATTAATAAAACCTGACTTCAGCTAACTGTAGCCACAGCCTCTCAACCTGACAGCATTTCCAAAATAAAACATTTGTGTCAGATGGAAAGCACCTTTTACAAAAATAATACATTTAATAGGTTGAGGAAACCCAGGCACAGGCAGACATAGTTACACATTTAAATACATTTTGCTACCAGACATTTCAATCAACATACACAAGCAGTGTAGAATCTACTGTTCTCCTTCTCTTTCCATTGTTGGAACATGCAACAATGGGAAACTCTTAAACAGCTGTCTCCATCTATCAGAACAAAGATAAGTGGGGTCACAGTTGTGTGCATGAACTTTTTAGAATGCACATGCAGTAATTTCACATTATCTGTCACGCCCTCCTGAGGGCCTGTGGAAAATTTGGTGTCAGCCTCTAGGTGATGCTATTACTTGAAAATCAAATAACGCTCTCATAGACATATATTCATTACAGATCTCCATAACCGCAAAGCCCCTTTCATTTACAACTACAGCCTTTTCTGCTCCATCGGGCCTCGCCTTGGCTCGGGGCCTGTTGATTACGGCACAATTAATCATGGCGGGCCGGGCGATTTAGCGCCCCCTCCGCGGGCCGAGGGGGCGACTGGCGCCGGGGGGCTTGGACCCCGTTTACAACTGCTCGCAGTTCTAGTTATTATTATTTTTTTCTTCCGCCGCTAATTCCACTACTGCAGCATACCCCGTGAAATGCTAGGGACGCTGAAACTCACAGGGTAGGTACAAGCCCCCGCAGTAACTCAGGCGCAAAAAATTCGCACACTTCTACCGCTAGGGGCGCTGTAACAAAGATTTTCGACATTTTGCCCTCTCTCTCCGCATACAAAACGCATATTCACAAACCTTATATCCACGCGTTCGGGGATCAAGCTGAATCTCGTGGTATAGGCCACGCCCATTTCCGCCTAAACTTTTTTCGAGCTACATCGCGAAAACTGACATGCCGGCCAAAATCATCTCCTCCGAAGCCGCAAGTCCGATCGACACTGAAACTTGGCACGGATAATCTCTGGACCGAGCTCTACAAAGTTTGTAGAGGGAATTTTGATACGACAAAAAATGTCGCAATTATACGTTAACAAACGTTTGCAAAACGCTAATAAAGGAAGTGATGTCAGATCTCAGGTTAGGAGTGGCCGATCAACACCAAACTTGAGTACCTTATATCGGAGAACCCCCTGAAGGCCTCTACAAAATTTCATGCAATTCGCCGCTAGTTGGCGCTACCCCAAAATAATCCCATTGACTTACATTCATTTTATATCTCCAGAACCACAAGTCCGAATCAAACCAAATTTGGGTCAATACTTTCCCATGGGCCCCTGATGACACCACAAAAATTTTGTGCACTTCGGCCTTACGGTGGCGCTGTAATCTAAGCTCAAATGCCCCATTCATTTCAATGGGATTTTCAACCAAAGCACATTTTCCCTCATAACTTCAGGCTACTACATCGTACATTCATAAATCTTATGTCTACGTGTTTGGGGATTCTGTCGATTTCTATGGTATATGACACGCCTCATGTGCGATGCGTTTTAATTTCGCTGAATCGCGAAAACTGGAAAACCTATTTTAATTAACTCCTCCGAAGCCGAAGTCCGATCGACACGAAACTTTGCACGGACCATCTCTGGACCCAGCCGAAGAAAGTTTGTAGAGGGAATTTTGATCCGACAAAAAACGCCCGAATTACAGGCTAACAAATCTTTGCGAAAACGCTACAAACACGAAGTATAACATATCTCTGGCTTAGAAAGGCCGATCAACACCAAACTTGGGGACCTTATGCGGCTGGACTTCCCGAAGGCCTGTGTCAAATTTGGTGCCAATCGGCCAAACGGTGGCGCTGTTCATCATATATTAAAAAAACACCCATTCGCTTACATGCATTTTATATCTCCACTACCGCAGTTCGATCGACACCAAATTTGGGCCACTTCTTCACCGAGGGGCCCCGATGACAGCTGAGCGATTTGGTGCGATTCCGCCAAAAGGCGGCGCCGTAATCGAAGTTCAAACGCCGTCGCTAAGCCCATTCGTTTCAATGGCATTTTCAAACACGCCGCATTTCGCCTCGGTTCGGAGCGGCCCGTTGGGACCTCACTTCGGGGGCCTTACGCTGGACGCCGGCAGGGCCTGGACGACTTCAGCAGCCTCCAGCGGCGTGGGGCTGACTGGCGACAGGTGGCTTGGACCCCGTTTACAACTGCTCGCAGTTCTAGTTAGGGGTCCAAGCCCGAGTGGGCTGGGAACCGCGAATGCAAGGCATCGCGGTTCCCTGTACCAGCGGTGCAGGAACCCTATTGTAATCGTTCAGGTTTTTATTATTCTTTTTATTCTTCCGAGCATAAAACGCATACTGCAGCATACCCCGTAAATGCTAGGGACGCGAAACTCGCAGGGTAGGTCACATCCACTGCACGTAACTCAGGCGCAAAAATTCGCACACTTCTACCGCTAGGGGGCGCTATAACAAAGGTTTTCCACGTTTTGCCCTCTAACTCCCACATACGAATGTGCATATTCACAAACCTTATATCCACGCGTTCGGGGGATCAAGCTGAATCTCGTGGTATAGGCCACGCCCATTTCCGCCTAAACTTTTTTCGAGCTACGTCGCGAAAACTGAAAAACCTATTTTAATTAACTCCTCCGAAGCCGCAAGTCCGATCGACACGAAACTTGGCACGGATAATCTCTGGACCGAGCTCTACAAAGTTTGTAGAGGGAATTTTGATACGACAAAAAATGGCGCAATTTTACACTAACAAACGTTTGCGAAAAACGCTAATAAAAGGAAGTGATGTCAGATCTCAGGTTAGGAGTGGCCGATCAACACCAAACTTGAGTACCTTATATAGGAGACCCCCCTGAGGGCCTGTGCTAAATTTCATGCAATTCGCCGCTAGTTGGCGCTACCTCACAAAAATCCCATTGACTTTACATTCATTTTATATCTCCAGAACCACAACTCCGAATCAAACCAAATTTGGGTCAATACTTCCCCATGGGCCCCTGATGACACCACAAACATTTGGTGCAGTTCGGCCTAACGGTGGCGCTGTAATCGAACCTCAAATTCCCCATTCATTTCAATGGGATTTTCAACCAAAGCACATTTTCCCTCATAACTTCAGGCCTACTATATCGCACATTCATAGATCTTATGTCTACGTATTTGGGGATGCAGCCGATTCCGATGGTATAGGAAACGCCTCATGTGCAATGACGATTTCATTTCGCTACATCGCGAAAACTGGAAAACCTATTTTAATTAACTCCTCCAAGCCGCAAGTCCCAATCGACACGAAACTTTGCACAGACCATCTCTGGACCGAGTCGAAGAAAGTTTGTAGAGGGAATTTTGATCCGACAAAAAACGGTCGAATTACAGGGTAACAAATCTTTGCGAAAATGCTAGAAACACGAGTATAACATATCTCTGGCTTGGAAGGCCAATCAACACCAAACTTGGGGACCTTATGCGGCTGGACTTCCGAAGGCCTGTGTCAAATTTGGTGCCAATCGGCCAAACGGTGGCGCTCTTCATCATAAATCAAATAACTCCCATTGACTTACATGCATTTTATATCTCCACTACCGCAGCTGCGATCGACACCAAATTTGGGTCACTTCTTCACCGAGGGGCCCCGATGACAGCTGAGCGATTTGGTGCGATTCGCCAAAGGCGTGCCGTATCGAAGCTCAAACGCCGTCGCGAAGCCCATTCATTTCAATGGCATTTTCAAACACGCCGCATTTCGCCTCGGTTCGGAGCGGCCCGTCGAGACCTCACTCGGGGACCTCACGCGGGGCGCCGGGCGAGGCCTCAGGGATCGACATAGCTGGACCCGTTCACGCTGGGCTTAGGGGCCGACTGGCTGACAGGTAGGCTTGGACCCCGTCTTACAACTGCTCGCTAGTTCTAGTTTTTATTCTTCTTGAACAAAACGCATACTGCAGCATACCCTGTAACTGCTAGGGACGCTGAAACTCACAAGGTAGGTCACGCCTTTGTCGATGACCTCAGGCGCAAAAAATTCGCACACTTCTATCGCTAGGGGCGCTATAAGCAAGGTCAACGCGTTTGGGCTTGGATCTCTCGACTCACGAGGGCGATATCAAAACCTTATATCCACGCTGTTCGGGGATCCAGCTGAATCTCCTGGTATAGGCCACGCCCATTTCCGCCTAAACTTTTTTCGAGCTACGTCGCAAAAACTGAAAAACCTATTTTAATTAACTCCTCCGAAGCCGCAAGTCCGATCGACACGAAACTTGGCACGGATGATCTCTGGACCGAGCTCTACAAATTTTGTAGAGGGAATTTTGATACGACTAAAAATGTCGCAATTATATGCTAAGAAATATTTGCGAAAAACGCTACTAGCACGAAGTGAGGGCATAACTTCGGATTGGAATGGCCGATCAACACCAAATTTGGACCACTCATTTGGGACGCCCCCCTGAAGGCCTGTGCAAAATTTGGTGCAACTCGCCCTTAGGTGGCGCTCTTTAATCCAGAAAATTAGTTCCTCTATAACCACAAGTCACATTGACATGAAACAAGTGCCGAATTGTTCAGCATGGTCCCCTGATGCCAGGCACCAAAGGGGAACCTAATGTGCCCATAGGTGGCGCTGTTATTGCTAAAGTTTCAAAATCCCATTGACTTACATTCATTTTATATCTCCATAACCACAAATCCGATTGACACCAAATTTGGGTCAATTGTTACCCATGGGCCCCTGATGACACCACAAAATTTGGTGCAGTTCGGCCTAACGGTGGCGCTGCAATATAAGCTCAAATGCCCCATTCATTTCAATGGGATTTTCAACCAAAGCACATTTTGCCTCATAACTACGAGCTAATACATCGCACATTCATAAGTCTATATGTCTACGTGTTTGGGGATTCTGCCGATTCTGACGGTATAGGACACGCTTCTGTTCGATGACTATTTCATTTTGCGAAATCGCAAAAATGGAAAACCTATTTTAATTAACTCCTCCGAAGCCGCAAGTCCGATCGACACCGAAACTTTGCACAGACCGTCTCTGGACCAAGCTGAAGAAAGTTTGTAGAGGGAATTTTGATTCGACAAAAAACGGCCGAATTACAGGCTAACAAATATTTCGCGAAAACGCTAAAAACACAAAGTATAACATAACTCTGGCTTGGAAAGGCCGATCAACACAAAACTTGAGGACCTTATCTGCCCTGCCCCTAGAAGGCCTCTGCAAAATTTGGTTCATTTCGCCGCTAGTTGGCGCTACCCAAAAAAATTCCCATTGACTTACATTCATCTCATATCTCCATAACCACAAGTCTGATTCTAACCAAATTTGGGTCAATTGTTTCTGATGAGGCCCTGATGACACCACAAAAATTTGGTCAACTTCAGCCTAAAGGTGGCGCTGTAATCTAAGCGCAAATGCGCCATTCATTTCAATGGGAATTTCAACCAAAGCACATTTAGCCTCATAACTACGGCAAACTACAACGCACTTTCATAAATCTTATGTCTACGTGTTTGGGGGATTCTGAAGATTCCGACGGTATAGGAAACGCCTCTGTGCGATGACGATTTCATTTTGCGAAATCGCAAAAACTGAAAAACCTTTTTTAATTAACTCCTCCGAAGCCGCAAGTCCGATCGACACGAAACTTTGCACAGACCATCACTGGACCGAGCCGAAGAAAGTTTGTAGAGGGAATTTTGATCCGACAAAAAACGGCCGAATTACAGTCTAACAAATATTTGCGAAAACGCTAAAAACACAAAGTATAACGTATCTCAGGCTTGGAATGGCCAATCAACACCAAACTTGGAGACCTTATCCACCATGACCTCCTGAAGGTCTGTACAAAATTTGGGGCAGTTAGCCGCTAGTTGGCGCTACCCCAAAAAAATTCCCATTGACTTACATTCATTTCAGATCTCCATAACCGCAAGCCACTTTCATTTACAACTATGGTCTTTTCTGCTCCACAGGCCCCGTCTTGGCTCTGGGGCCCGTGATTATGGCACAATTAATCATGGCGGGCCCGGGACGACTCAGCAGCCGCTCGGCTGAGGCGACTGACGCCGGGGCTTGGACCCCGTTACAACTGCTCGCGAGTTCTAGTTAGGGTCCAAGCTCGAAGCGGGCTGGGAACCCGCGATTGCAAGGCATCGCGGTTCCCAGTACCAGCGGTGGCTGGGAACCCTATTGTAATCGTTCTCGTTTTTATTATTATTCTTCCGCCGTAATTCCACTACTGCAGCATACCCCGTAACTGCTAGGGACGCGAAACTCACAGGGTAGGTCACATTCACTGCACGTACCTCAGGCGCAAAAATCCGCACACTTCTACTGCTAGGGGGCGCTATAAGCAAGGTCAACGCGTTTTGGCTTGGATCTCCCGCCTATGAGGGCGTATATCAAAAACCTTATATGCACGCGTTCGGGGGATCAAGCTGAATCTCCTGGTATAGGCCACGCCCATTTCCGCCTAGACTTTTTTCGAGCTACAGCGCGAAAACTGACAAGCCGGCCAAAATCATCTCCTCCGAAGCCGCAAGTCCGATCAACACGAAACTTGGCACGGATAATCTCTGGACCGAGCTCTACAAAGTTTGTAGAGGGAATTTTGATATCACAAAAAATGTCGCAATTATATGCTAACAAACGTTTGCGAAAAAACACTGCTAACAGGAAGTGAGGTCATAACTTCAGTTTGGAATGGCCGATCGACACCAAATTTGGAGCATTCATTTGGGACGCCCCCCTGAGGGCCTGTGCAAAATTTGGTGCAGCTCACCTCTAGGTGGCGCTCTTTAATCCAGAAAATTAGTTCCTCTATAACCACAAGTCACATTGACATGAATCCAGTACCAAATTGTTCAGCATGGTCCCCTGATGCCAGGCACCAAAGGGGAACCTAATGTGGCTATAGGTGGCGCTGTTATTGCTAATTAAAAATGTTTTCAAAATCCCATTGACTTACATTCATTTTATATCTCCATAACCACAAATCCGATTGACACCAAATTTGGGTCAATTGTTACCCATGGGCCCCTGATCACACCACAAAATTTAGTGCCGTTCGGCCAAAGGTGGCGCTGTAATCGAAGATCAAATGCCCCATTCATTTCAATGGGATTTTCAAACAAAGTACATTTTTCTTCATAACTAAGGCCAACTACATCGCACATTCATAAATCTTACGTCTACGCGTTCGGGGATTGAGCTAAATCACGTGATGTAGGCCACTCCCATTTCCGCTCAACCTTTTTTGCGCAAAATCGCAAAAGCTGACAAACCAGCTGAAATCATCTCCTCCGAAGCCGCAAAGTCCGATCGACACGAAACTTTGCACAGAGCATCTCTGGACCGAGCCGAAGAAAGTTTGTAGAGGGAATTTTGATTCGACAAAAAACGGCCGAATTACAGGCTAACTAATATTTGCTGAAAACGCTAAAACACAAAGTATAACATAACTCTAGCTTGGAAAGGCCGATCAACACAAAACTTGAGGACCTTATCTGCCCTGCCCCCTAGAAGGCCTCTGCAAAATTTGGTTCATTTCGCCGCTAGTTGGCGCTACCCAAAAAAATTCCCATTGACTTACATTCATCTCATATCTCCATAACCACAAGTCTGATTCTAACCAAATTTGGGTGAATTGTTTCTGATGGGCCCCTGATGACACCACAAAATTTGGTGCAGATCGGCCAAAAGGTGGCACTGTTATCGAAGCTCAAATGCCCCATTCATTTCAATGGGATTTTCAAACAAAGTACATTTTTCTTCATAACTAAGGACAACTACATTGCACATTCATAAACCTTATGTCTGCGCGTTCTGGGGATCCAGCTGAATCACGTGATGTTGGCCACGCCCATTTCCGCCCAACCTTTTTCGCGCAAAATCTCAAAACTGACAAGCCGGCTGAAATCATCTCCTCCGAAGCCGCAAGTCCGATCGACACGAAACTTTGCACAGACCATCTCTGGACCGAGCCGAAGAAAGTTTGTAGAGGAATTTTGATTCGACAAAAAGCGGCCGAATTACAGGCTAACAAATATTTGCGAAAACGCTAAAAACACTAAGTTTAACATAACTCTGGCTTACAAAAGCCGATCAACACATAACTTGACGACCTTATCTGCCCTGCCCCCTAGAAGGGCTGTGCAAAATTTGGTGCAGTTAGCCGCTAGTTGGCGCTACCCCAAAAAATTCCCATTGACTTACATTCATTTCAGATATCCATAACCGCAAGCCACTTTCATTTACAACTATGGTCTTTTCTGCTCCACAGGCCCGTCTTGGCTCTGGGGCCCGTGATTATGGCACAATTAATCATGGCGGGCCGGGACGACTTCAGCGCCCTCCGGCGTAGAGGCGACTGGCGACAGGTGGCTTGGACCCGTTTACAACTGCTCGCGCAGTTCTAGTTAGGGGTCCAAGCCGAAGTGGACAGGGAACCAGCGATTACAAGGCATCGCGGTTCCCAGTACCGCAAGTGGCTGGGAACCCTATTGTTTTAAGCTTGGATTTTTTATTCTTTTTATTGTTTTATTCTTCCGTGCGTTTTAGCCTAATTCGAAGTCTGCAGCATAGCCCGTAATTGCTAGGGACGCGAAACTCGCAGGGTAGGTTCAGGCCCATGAGACGACGGCACACGAAAAAATTTGCACACTTCCACCACTAGGGGGCGCTACAAGCAAGGTCCAAAATTTCGCATATTCAAATCACTCTCACTCCCACATACATTGCCACATATCAAAAACCTTATATCCATGCGTTCGGGGGATCGAGCTGAATCTCCTGGTATAGGCCACGCCCATTTCCGCCTAAACTTTTTTCGAGCTACAGCGCGAAAACTGAAAAACCTATTTTAATTAACTCCTCTGAAGCCGCAAGTCCGATCGCCTCGAAACTTGGCACGGATAATCTCTGGACGGAGCTCTACAAAGTTTGTAGAGGGAATTTTGATACGACAAAAAATGGCGCAATTATACACTAACAAACATTTGCGAAAAACTCTACTAACAGGAAGTGAGGTCATAACTTAGGTTTGGAATGGCCGATCGACACCAAATTTGGACCACTCAGTTGGGATGGGCCTCTGAGGGCCTGTGCAAAATTTGGTGCAGCTGGCCCCTAGGTGGCGCTCTTGAATCCAGAAAATTAGTTCCTCTATTACCACAAGTCACATTGACATGAAACCAGTGCCGAATTGTTCGGCTTGGTACCCTGATGCCAGCCACCAAAGGGGAACCTAATGTGCCCATAGGTGGCGCTGCAATTGCACATTAAAGTTGAAAAAAAATATCCCATTGACTTACATGCAATTTATATCTCCATAACCACAAATCCGATTGACACCAAATTTGGGTCAATTGTTACCCATGGGCCCTTGATGACACCATAAAAATTTGGTGCAGTTCGGCCAAAAGGTGGCGCTACAATCGAAGCTCAAATGCCCCATTCATTTCAATGGGAATTTCAACCAAAGCACATTTTGCCTCATAACTACGGCCTACTACATCGCACATTCATAAATCTTATGTCTACGTGTTTGGGGGATGCTGCCGATTCCGATGATATAGGACACGCCTCTGTGCGATGACGTTTTCATTTTGCGAAATCGCGAAAACTGGAAAACCTATTTTAATTAACTCCTCGAGCCGCCAAGTCCAATCGACACGAAACTTTGCACAGACCATCTCTGGACCGAGCCGAAGAAAGTTTGTAGAGGGAATTTTAATCCGACAAAAGACGGCCGAATTACAGTCTAACAAATATTTGCGAAAAAGGCTAAAAACACGAACTACGCCATAACTCTGGCTTACAAAGGCCGATCAACACACAACTTCACGACCTATTCTGCCCTGCCCCCTAGAAGACCTGTGTAAAGTTTGGTGCAGTTAGCCGCTAGTTGGCGCTACCAAAAAAATTCCCATTGACTTACATTCATTTCAGATCTCCATAACTGCAACCCACTTTCATTTTACAACTATGGTCTTTTCTGCTCCACAGGCCCGTCTTGGCTCTGGGGCCCGTGATTATGGCACAATTAATCATGGCGGGCCGGGGCGACTTCAGCGCAGCCCTCGCGAGCGAAGGCGACTGGCGACAGGTGGCTTGGACCCCGTTTACAACTGCTCGCAGTTCTAGTTATTCTTTTTATTCTTCCGAGCATAAAACGCATACTGCAGCATACCCCGTAAATGCTAGGGACGCGAAACTCGCAGGGTAGGTCACATCCACTGCACGTAACTCAGGCGCAAAAATTCGCACACTTCTACCGCTAGGGGGCGCTATAACAAAGGTTTTCGACGTTTTGCCCTCTAACTCCCACATACGAATGTGCATATTCACAAACCTTATATCCACGCGTTCGGGGATCAAGCTGAATCTCGTGGTATAGGCCACGCCCATTTCCGCCTAAACTTTTTTTCGAGCTACGTCGCGAAAACTGAAAACCTATTTTAATTAACTCCTCCGAAGCCGCAAGTCCGATCGACCACGAAACTTGGCACGGATAATCTCTGGACCGAGCTCTACAAAGTTTGTAGAGGAATTTTGATACGACAAAAAATGGCGCAATTTTACGCTAACAAACGTTTGCGAAGCAGCTAATAAAAGGAAGTGATGTCAGATCTCAGGTTAGGAGTGGCGATCAACACCAAACTTGAGTACCTTATATAGGAGACCCCCTGAGGGCCTGTGCAAAATTTCATGCAATTCGCCGCTAGTTGGCGCTACCCCAAAACAATCCCATTGACTTTACATTCATTTTATATCTCCAGAACCACAAGTCCGAATCAAACCAAATTTGGGTCAATACTTCCCCATGGGCCCCTGATGACACCACAAAATTTGGTGCAGTTCGGCCTAACGGTGGCGCTGTAATCGAAGCTCAAATGCCCCATTCATTTCAATGGGATTTTCAACCAAAGCACATTTTCCCTCATAACTACGGCCTACTATATCGCACATTCATAAATCTTATGTCTACGTGTTTGGGGGATGCAGCCGATTCCGATGGTATAGGAAACGCCTCTGTGCGATGACGATTTCATTTTGCTAAATTGCGAAAACTGGAAAACCTATTTTAATTAACTCCTCCGAAGCCGCCAAGTCCCAACGACCACGAAACTTTGCACAGACCATCTCTGGGCCGAGCCGAAGAAAGTTTGTAGAGGGAATTTTGATCCGACAAAAAAGCGGTCGAATTACAGGCTAACAAATCTTTGCGAAAGCGCTACAAACACGAAGTATAACATATCTCCAGGCTTGGAAAGGCCAATCAACACCAAACTTGGGGACCTTACGCAGCTGGACTTCCCGAAGGCCTGTGTCAAATTTGGTGCCAATCAACCAAACGGTGGCGCTGTTCATCATATATCAAAAAACTCCCATTCACTTACATGCATTTTATATCTCCAGTACCGCAGCTCGATCGACACCAAATTTGGGTCACTTCTTCACCAAGGGGCCCCGATGACAGGTGAGCAATTTGGTGCGATTCGGCCAAAAGCGGCGCCCGTATCGAAGCTCAAGCGCCGTCGCTAAGCCCATTCGTTTCAATGCCATTTTCAAACACGCCGCATTTAAGCCTGCTCGAGCTGACCCGTCGAGACCTCGCTTCGGGGACATTCACGCGGGACGTCGGTGGGCGCCGGGACGACTTCAGCGCCCTCCAGCGCGGGCTGGAGGCGACTGGCGACAGGTGGCTTGGACCCGTTTACAACTGCTCGCCAGTTCTAGTTATTATTATTTTTTTTATTCTTCCGTGCATAAAACTCATACTGCAGCATACCCCATAACTGCTAGGGACGCGAAACTCATGGGGTAGCTTCTCAGCCCCAAGAGTAACTCAGGGGCAAAAATTTGCACACTTCTACCGCTAGGGGGCGCTCTAATCAAGGTCAACGCGTTTGGGCTTGGATCTCTCACATACGAAGGCGTATATCAAAAACCTTATATCCACATGTTCGGGGGATCCAGCTGAATCTCCTGGTATAGGCCACGCCCATTTCCGCCTAAACTTTTTTCGAGCTACATCGCGAAAACTGAAAAACCTATTTTAATGAACTCCTCCGAAGCCGCAAGTCCGATCGCCACGAAACTTGGCACGGATAATCTCTGGACCGAGCTCTACGAGGTTTGCAGAGGAAATTTTGATCCGACAAAAAGTGGCGCGATTATATGCTAACAAATATTTGCAAAAGACGCTACTAACAGGAAGTGAGGTCATATCTTTGGTTTGGAATGGCCGATCAACACCAAATTTGGACCACTCAGTTGGGATGGGCCCCTGAGGGCCTGTGCAAAATTTGGTGCAGCTGGCCCCTAGGTGGCGCTCTTTAATCCAGAAAATTAGTTCCTCTATAACCACAAGTCCCATTGACATGAATCCAGTGCCGAATTGTTCAGCATGGTCCCCTGATGGCAGGCACCAAAGGGGACCCTAATATGCCCATAGGTGGCGCTGTTATTGCAGCTTAAACACGAAATTTTTTTCCCCATTGACTTACATTCATTTTATATCTCCATAACCGCAAGTCCGATTGACACCAAATTTGGGTCAATTGTTACCCATGGGCCCCTGATGACACCACAAAAATTTGGTGCAGTTCGGCCTAACGGTGGCGCTGTTATCTAAGCTCAAATGCCCCATTCATTTCAATGGGATTTTCAACCTAAGCACATTTTGCCTCATAACTACGGCCTACTATATCGCACATTCATAAATCTTATGTCTACGTGTTTGGGGGATTCTGACGATTCCGACGGTATAGGACACGCCTCTGTGCGATGACGATTTCATTTTGCGATATCACAAAAACTAAAAAACCTATTTTAATTAACTCCTCCGAAGCCGCCAAGTCCGATAGACACCGAAACTTTGCACAGACCATCTCTGGACCGAGCCGAAGAAAGTTTGTAGGGAATTTTGATCCAACAAAAAACGGCCGAATTACAGTCTAACAAATATTTGCGAAAGCGCTAAAACACAAAGTATAGCATATCTCAGGCTTGGAATGGCCGATCAACACCAAACTTGGAGACCTTATCCACCATGACCTCCCGAAGGTCTGTGCAAAATTTGGGGCAGTTAGCCGCTAGTTGGCGCTACCCAAAAAAATTCCCATTGACTTACATTCATTTCAGATCTCCATAACCGCAAAGCCACTTTCATTTTACAACTATGGTCTTTTCTGCTCCACAGGCCCCGTCTTGGCTCTGGGGCCCGTGATTATGGCACAATTAATCATGGGCCAGGGCCTGCAGGCACGCTCGGTGAGGCCCTCAGCAGGAGCTTGGACCCGTTTCAACTGGTCGGTTCGAGGTGGCCGGAGTGACTAGGCTGCGGGCGACAGTGGCTGGGAACCTTGCGATCTAGCCGAGATGACTGCCAGGTCGCAGGCCCGGTAAGTGGCTGCCCAGTTATTAGTTAGCTTTATTATTTTTTTTCTTCCGTGAATAAACGCATACTGGGCGACTGCATGGTAAAGGTGCTAGGACGCGAAACTCACAGAGGTAGGTCCAAAGCCACTGCAGTTACCGCAGGCACAAAAATTCGCACACTTCTACCGCTAGGGGAGCTGTAAGCGAAGGTCAACGCGTTTGGGCTTGGACCTCCGACTGCGAGCGGTATATCAAAACCTTATATCCACGCGTTCGGGGATCGAGCTGAATCTCCTGGTATAGGCCACGCCCATTTCCGCCTAAACTTTTTTCGAGCTACATCGCGAAAACTGAAAAACCTATTTTAATGTAACTCCTCCGAAGCCGCCAAGTCCGATCGACCACGAAACTTGGCACGGATAATCTCTGGACCGAGCTCTACAAAGTTTGTAGAGAAATTTTGATCCGACAAAACTGTGCGCAATTATACGCTAACAAACGTTTGCGGCAGCTACTAACAGGAAGTGAGGTCATAACTTCGGTTTGGAATGGCCGATCGACACCAAATTTGGACCACTCAGTTGGGATGGGCCCCTGAGGGCCTGTGCAAAATTTGGTGCAGCTGGCCCTAGGTGGCGCTCTTTAATCCAGAAAATTAGTTCCTCCATAACCACAAGTCACATTGACATGAAACCAGTGCCGAATTGTTCAGCATGGTCCCCTGATGCCAGGCACCAAAGGGGAACCTAATATTGCCCATAGGTGGCGCTGTTATTGCAAATTAAACACGAATTTTCTATCCCATTGACTTACATTCATTTTATATCTCCAGAACCGCAAGCTCCGATTGACGCAAATTTGGGTCAATTGTTACCCATGGGGCCCTGATGATACCACAAAAATTTGGTGCAGATCGGCCTAAAGGTGGCGCTGTAATCGAAGCTCAAATCCGGTCAGAAGCCCCATTGAAATGAATGGGATTTTCAAACCAGCATCACATTTT
>JALXJV020000002.1:37252944-37408003 GCA_024633595.2 Lepomis macrochirus | reverse complement strand
TTGATAGTCTGTTTTTTTGGTATAATTAACAAAGGCAAACGGCAGAAACGGTCAGGGTATCTGTGGATAATCCGTAATTCGTTTGTAAAACAAAACCAAAATACCGTTTATTCGCTTTTTGTTTCAAAGCGAAAAACCAAATAACCCTTTTTTCGTTCAGAATCCAAAAGCGAAAACCAACTAAAACGGCCCGCTTTTTTCGGTCTTTGGCGATTCATTTTATCGTTATTCATTTTGGAACAAATAATGAAGAGAGTCTGTGAACTTCAGTCAATTCGTTTCTCGTTCTAAACCAAAACGGAAGTCACGTGGTCTATTCCTTTTGGAAGGGATAGTAACAGGTAAAGCCTTCAAAATAAAAGTAGCCCATGTGCCATGCAGTTAGAAAGGTGATTTTAGACTAAAACTAAAAGAACGTTTTTTTGAGTAAAACTAAAGTAGCACTGGGTGTAAAAAACACTTTAGTTAACTGAAATAAAAACAATAAATAATAAAATAATAACTGTTAGGCTGTTAGGAGAATTAAACATTTGTCAGACCTTTGGTGACCTGTAACTTCAGATTAGGACAATTTAACTAATGTTATATGTAGCTTAGGATCGCAGTTATCCTGATTATTTAAGTTTATATCATTTAATTCATATTTTAGTGTCTTATATCCATATAACATAATATTTTTAAGCCTTCTTGCTGTGTGTGAGCTCCACCAGCAGAGGGCACTCTGCCCCCTTGAGTCCTTCAGTGGCGCCAACAGCCAACAAGCCCTTTTGACTTGTGTTTCTATCACAGAGAAGGCTGCACTGCGACCAGAGGAAGCTGATCACTGAGTTTGAAGGCTGTGCAGAACTTCACCTGCCTCCAGCTTCTCTTTCTATGGAGCAGCTGAAAACACTCAGCTTCCACCATCTGCTGTTATGAGTCAGTGTAAACTACTGATGTTGGTTAAGTAGATAAAATATTTTTAATGCAGCCTGTAGTTCTCATGAGTTAGGCAGACTAATGTGTGAAACCTGGTGAGCATTAATAGCTCCGGGCTTTCAGATCTTTTAATGCTTTTTTGGGTTTAATTCTGTTTGGTGAACCACCAGATAAAGGCCGAGCTCTGTCCTGTTTGTACTTGTGTACAAATAATAAAAGTGAAGTTGAGTCATTTAGTTTTCTCCCTGGTCCTCATCTCAGGACCTCCCAGATTTTCCCCAGAACCTGGAGGATGAGCCTGTGCCGCCTATTATCACTCTGTGTTCAGATAAATGCTGGACTGTCAGGACAAAGCAGGACACTACTCCTTCCTGCAGCATCAGAGAAAGGCCCTGTTGGCACTGTCAGATATTTAAATCACAATTTATGATAACCACACCTTGTAATTGTTTTTGTAAATAAGGATGATGTCAACTTAGCTCTTAATCATATATAGCAGGCTAGTATGTACAATATTACAGTGAAGCAGGGCTCTGCAGTGCAACTCTTTCACTCACATATGCCCAGAAATGATTTACAAGCACAGTGGGTTAGTGAAGAAAACCTACTGTAAATAATGTGTAGGTTATATTATACCAAGAGTCATTTATACTATAGTTCCTCCCCCAGGTTGTGGTCAGAGCCTCTGCTGTGGACAGATGGAGATTTACTTAAAAAGCTACAACACTTGTAGGCCCATGTCGAGCGTTCAGATCCAAAAGTCTTCACATTATTAATCAATTTCACACAAGGAGAAGGAGCTCACATTGTTAGAAATTCATTCTGTGCTGTTGGAACATTTTTGGACAACTGTCCTCCTTAGAAGAAAGGTTAGTGTAGCACTACAAGCAAATAAGCAAGTTTAGGAACCATGATATAATCTCTCATTTTAACCCAGGGGATTTTTTTTTTACAGAGCATTTCTTTACAAGAGACATGCGTTTCAACTGGAAAGGTGATTTATGAAACATGAAAATTTAAAGATCAGGTTTTGGGCAGTTTTATTAACACAAGCTCAAACAATAAACCAATAAGATGTTAAGGCCATGCTGCAGAGATGCTGCAGAGATGCTGCAGAGATGCTGAAGGATAAAAGCAAAAAAAGACAGCAAGTCACACACATAAAACCCCACACAATAAGGCTCAGTTAAAGGTCCGCACACAGCTGTCATATTCACCACGACATGCAGTGAAGGGAAGAGGGCTCCCTCAGTCCACCATCCTGTCAGAACACTGGGAGAAGGGCTGATGGAAGTCACGCAGCCCAACAACAAGCAAACTTTGCAAAACCTTCCCAGGGCCCATCCACCTGTAACAGAGTCTCATAAAAGAATCCACATTTAAAATCAGGGCACAAAAATCAGCAGTTGATCAGGCAGGCTGAACAGCAGCTGCTATACAACCTTCAACTAATGCAGTAAATCATCCACCAGCTCTGACTCCACCTCATTCAAGGAGCAGATGTTTAAGGCAACTCAGGGTATCAACCTCCACGGCCGTCTCTGTGGTGAACTCTAGCAAAACAGGCCATGCAGTCTGCAGGGTCTACAGGGTCTTGGTGACTTAAAATGCCTGTTATAAAAACAATTTTAAAAGTGTTCACAAAATTTAAAACAATTATGCATCATCCTCGAGGCCTAGCATCCAAAACCCTGACCTGCTCCCTGACCACACTGTGACACAATGCATTAAGAGAGATCCTGAGTGCTCCGTGAACATCAGCTCTTAATGAGGTAACTGTCTCCAGGTGTGTGGCGCTACTGGAGAGGCAGGGTGGAGTTTACCTGAGAGGGTGAGACTAGATTGTGGCATTACCAGGCTGAAAGCCATCACAACCAGAAAATGGATAACCACACAGGCTAACTAAGTCAGTGATAGACAAGCTTAAATTTAAACAGCTGTCTTTTATCAAACTCAAACCATCGGTTAATATTTAGTTTTATCAGAGTTATTAAGCAGCTAGCTATCAACACACAAACACTTTTTACTAAAGGGCCCCGGGGCCAAACTCCCCTAAACAGATGAGAAAGTCTGAGCACATTGTTCAGTGTTCTGCAGAGCAGCAGCCTTTACTGCCAGGTAACAATCTGAGGAGTCATCCGTCAGATGGACACCGAGCTTTATTTGGACATTAGGCCATTAATTCAGAAGTCTATGAAGATTCTCACTGGTTGAAGAAGATCTTCAACCAAGTCCAGTTGCCCTTGACATTAACCTTTGTTGGATTAATTCAGAAGAAAAACCTTCTGTTGTTCCTCTGTCACATCACAGAACACCAACAGCAACTTCTTAGGACATTTTCTAACATCTGATACAAACCAGCAGACTCAGAGCAGGACTGACTTCTCTTCCTCTTAACATATCAAACTTCCCACAAAACAAGCAACACGCAGCATTGAATCAGTCTGTCCACACACGTCCCTCACACTGTCTTACTGCTGCAGCATGTCTGCAAGGACAACCAGAACCACACTGACAGGGCTGGACATACTTTGGAACCCACCAAATAATCAGGAACATGAACTCGATCCAGTTACCATCACATATCACACTCAGCCTCCAGGAAACAGACATTAGGGCCATGTAAACAGCTGATTTGTCTCTAATTCCTTTAAATAAATCCAATGTAACACAAAAGAGATTTTTTAAAAAGCTTTAGAAACCAATTATTTTCTTTTAATGCTAAAGTGCCTGACAGAGCTCTACAGGTCAATGTATTTCTTATGCCAAAGCAGGCCGTTACAGGTGTTTTTAACATAAATCATGATGTAAATATGTGACAGTGCCAACAGGGCCCTTCTCTGGTGCTGGAGGAAGGAGTGGTGTTCTGCTTTGTCCTGACAGTCCAGCATTTATCTGAACAGAGAGTGATGGTAGGTGATGGGACCAGATACTATCATCAGTCCTCAAACCTGCACAGGCTCATATCACCTGTCTTGGGACTCAGTTTCACTGCAGAGCTTCCCCTGGTGGCTCATCTAACAGAATTAAACCCAAGAAAGGCAGTAAAAGTCTTAAAGCACAGAGCCAGAGGAGCTTTCTGACTGTCAGTGATGCTCACCAGGTTTCACCAAGCGGCAACCTCCGGCTCTGCCTACACAACTAATGACAACTACAGGCTGCATTAAAAATATTTAATCTACTTAACTAACACAATAAGTACATTACAATGGAAAAAATGCAAAGGATATAAAAATTATTCAACTTTATAGATTTGTTTTGAAGAGTTTTTGTTCTGACTCATAACAGCAGATGGTGGAAGCTGAGAGTTTTCAGCAGCTCCACAGAAAGAGAAGCTGGAGGCAGGTGAAGTTCTGCACAGCTTCAGACTCAGTGATCAGCTTCGTCTCGTCGCAGTGCAGCCTTCTCTTTGATAGAAACACAAGTCAAAAGGTCAGAATCAAAGACTGTTGGCGCCACAGAAGGACTCGTGCACAGAAGGGGGCAGAGTGCCCTCTGCTGGTGGAGCTCACACACAGCAAGAAAGCTTAAAAATATTATATGTAATATGTGTTAAGAAACTAAAATATGAATTAAATAATATAAACTTAAATAAACAGGCTAACTGTGATCCTAAGCTACATATAACATTAGTTCAATTGTCTTAATCTGAAGTTACAGGTCACCAATGGCCTTACAAATGTTTAATTCTCCCAAACAGCCTAACGGTTATTATTTTATTATTTATTGTTTTATTTCAGTTAACTAAAGTGTTTTTTTACACCCAGTGCTACTTTAGTTTTACTAAAAAAACGTTCTTTTAGTTTTAGTCTAAAATCACCTTTCTAACTGCACGGTACAGGGGCTACTTTTATTTTGAAGGCTTTACCTGTTACTATCCCTTCCAAAAAAGGAATAGACCACGTGACTTCCGTTTTTGGTTTAGAACGAGAAACGAATTGACTGAAGTTCACAGACTCTTTTCATTATTTGTTCCAAAATGAATAAGCGATAAAATGAATCGCCAAAAAGCGAAAAAACGGGCCGTTTTAGTTGGTTTTTCGTTTTTGGATTCTGAACGAAAAAAGGGTTATTTGGTTTTTCGTTTTGGACCAAGGTACGTTTTGATAGTCGGTTATTTTGGTATAATTAACAAAGGAAAAAACCAGAAGCGGGTCGTTTTCCGTTTTTTCAATTTTGTGCCAGAAGCGAAAAAACCAACATTCAGTTTGATTTTTCCTTTTTGTTTTTTTTAATCAAAACAAAAAATATGAAGTTTATTACTCAATATTTCCTTTCGTTGGTGGGTGGGACTTCATCAACCCCTGCTTCTGATTGGACAGTGCTCTCCATCAGTTGTGTCTGTGCTTCAGGCTGCTCTTCAAAATTAAGGTTCTACCAAAGAATTTACATTCCTGCTGTGGCTCTCCCTCTTTGCCTTAAGACGATGCAATTTCTACAGAAAATATACACTTAGATGACACGTTTATTAGTGAAAACTAATTACATAATGCAATAGATCCGCCTTCATGGTTTAGAGATTAACAGTTTTTAAGAGGTGGCGATTCAGCTGTATGATCAGTTTGGAGCATGTTTCTGATGAATTAAACAAAGGTGTTTCTGTTATTTAGCCTCACAGATTAAGGTTCATTTTAATAAATCCTGTGGACAGTAAAGTGTTCATGATATTATAAAGATCGATGACATCGAACCAACAGCACGCACACCAAAAGGATTTACAGAAAATGACCAGCAGGTGTCGCCCTGCACCTCCCTCAGCTGTGATCACCTGGAGCCACTTGAAAAACAGAACTTCACTGAGTTCATTCTGCTGCGTTTAAAGACTCATCACACCTGATCTGGTCTAGTTTTACGTTCATACTCAAGCCTGCCGACATTTGAACACATTTCTGAGTAAAAAAACCTTTGTAGCCACAGATTAGCAGAATTAGCCTCTGTCCATCAATACCGGTACCTGATTTGATTTAAAAAAATAGCCTTTATGGCAGATGCAATCCAATAAGACTAAATAATTATACTATATTTTATTATTAAGCTTAGTTCTGGTTTCCCTAAATTTCCAATTCAAACGGCCGCTGTCTGCGGCTGAAGTTTCCCACGTCAATGATCAAACGAGAACGTCAAGACACACCACTTCTTAATTGTAAATAATATTATCGTTATAATAAATGAAACCCGATAGCCGACGTTGTCATTTCTGTTGATTAAACTTGTACCTTGGTTGAACAAGGACGAGACCCGTATACTGAAATGTGTCAGTCTGAGTTGATGATAAATGATCTGCGCCTTGATTTAGAACCAGGTCCGATCAAAACGTTCCCAGGACTCCTGTTATTGAAGCTGTTCCACCATCTGTAAAATGTGATGGGATCAAAAATCTCCTCCGCTGTGCCACAGCAGGTGAAGAGGAAGAAGTCACAGTGCCCAGTCTGAACGATCACATGTCTTCCTGCAGTGGTTTAATTATTTTGTGTTTTATTGCCGAATGGGTGTTTTCTTTAATGATTTACTGTCGTGATTAGAGAGGCTGCTGTCAGTCATTTAAAACGTTTTACTCCAGTTTCACTGGACTGTGTGTGAGACCTTTAGGATGTGGAGAAGAACACAGAACATCAATTAACATTCCTGAGAGAGATTTTAGTATTTAGTTATGTTGCTGTGTCTCGTGCGTAAATCGTGCCTCGCGCGTAAAGTGGAGTAATCCCCCCCAAAATACCAAAAAACAAACAAACAGTGAAATACTTTGCCGTTGACTTGGTCAGTGGTACAGTCGCCTGAGTGACCACATCTTATTTTAAGAACAACACTCCGATGGGCGCACAGCGGTCGCAAGTGCATAATTTGCTGTTTAAAAACGTGCGCGCTTGGCGTGAAAATGACAACTGCGTCGGTTGGAAGCAATGACACTTGTGCTGCGCTGTGAGCCGCTTTGCGCAGGTGCGAGATAGGGCCAACAGAGAGCTAAACACAGCGAGGTGGTGGAGAGCGACGATCACGAATGCGCTGTGAGAAAGAGTGCGCGTTATTCTGATGGAGAACCCAAATGCCAGTGCGCCACAGTTCCGGTCGTCCCCATGGTCAGAGCTGGGCCCGGTGCCACGAGGGGGCAGGAGGGGCTTTGCTCCCTCAGTTGTATTTTCTGTCTGATGGTGGGGAGGTGGGGACAGTGATGTATCTTGGTTTCATTCTGCATTTGCACCCCAAGAGACCAAGTTATAGCAAATGCACTCGCGCCCATCTGTGAGCTGATGTGAGTGTTGGTCTTTAAATAAGCTGAGGTCAGACACACTGTTGTCGCGTTGCTATGGAGGCAGCAGAAAGCGATTCCACCATCGCCCCCCCCCAAAAAAACAGGTCTAAACTCGATGACACAGTATTTCTCTGTTTGTTATTTTAGTTGCGCATCACTGTGCGCATTTACGCACGAGGCACAGCAGCGTAACTTAATTGATTATTAAAATCTCCTGAAACGCTGACAGGATCGATCAGGAGCTAAAGTTAATAGTGTTCTGTGTTCTTTTACACATACAAAAGCTCTCACACACAGTCCAGTAAAGCAGCCGTCCTCCTGATCGGTCCTCCGTCAGAGCGTCTAAATGATTTCTGGTTCCTCTGGAAAGTTTCCTCTGTCCTGTCATGTCAAGTTTGTAACTTAAACTTTTTTATTTTTTGCTGCTCAAACACCACGATGTTTGTTTCGACTTTATTTTGCACGTGACCGAGAGCAGCCTCTCTAATCGTAAAAGTAAATCGTTAAAGACAACACTCAAACATCAATTAACCACAAAATAAAGAAACCGGTGTAGGAAGAGATGTGACCGTCTGCCGGTTATCATAGTTTATACTAACGCAGCGCGGTGAGACTCCAGACGGTTCATAGAGGAGACTGCGTCTGTCTGCTAACAGACTGCAGTTCTGACTCTTCACTTATAAACTGCAGAGCAACACAGGCTTCATGATCACAGATGGTTTTTAGATCACGTCCACACTTTTGTCCATCTCCCTTCTCTGCTGTGAGTCTGCAGTTCAATCAGTTAACCGGTGTTTTCATGGGCCATTATTAGCAATGCGCAAAGGTACAAGCGCAGCTGGATTTAAAAGGGAAATGACAGTTTGGTGTATTGCATGTTATGCCCTTCACCCCCATGACTAATTTACAGTCCTTTTTAACCATGTGCCCGGCGCACAGACCATTTCTTCTACTCCAGACCACTGGAGTTGGATATGTATAAAGATTTGCCCCCTTGCCATTTTTAACTGCCCTCTCAATCACTTCATCCTGGCGCCGAGTCTGGTCAGACAGTCTGAGTTGTTCTGTAACGTTCTGTGTCTGAAGCTGAGGCTACATCAGATGACTTGAACTGTGACGCGCTGGCATTTGGGCTCTCCATCATGATAATACTCCTAATAATTCTTAATAATTCTTTTTTTTTTTGCTTTATGTTCATTGCGTTTCCATAAAGCAGCTGTTTTATTTGCAAATTCGCCAAAATTTGGGCAAGTACTTAATAATAAAATATGATCTGGTTATTTAGTCTCATTGGCTTGCATCAACCATCAAGGCTATTTTTCAAAATCACATCAGGTACAGAGTGGATGATAGAAGCTTCAGACATAATTGTGCTAAATAATAATCCATGGCTACAAAGGTGCAAATCCTCTTTCTCTTCCTCAGGATTTTGTTAAAATGTCGGCCGACTTGAGTATAAAACTAAGCCTAACTAGGCCAGATCAGGTGTGATGAGTCTTTAAACACAGCAGAATGAACTCAGTGAAGTTCTGTTTTCTGCAGGTGATCACAGCTGAGGGAGGTGCAGGGCGACACCTGCTGGTCATATTTGTAAATCCTTTTGGTGTGCGATCGATCTTTATAATATCATGAACGCTTTACTGTCCACAGTATTTACTAAAATAAGCCTTAATCTGTGAGGCTAAATAACAGAAACACCTTTTTTTTATTAATTACGGTTTAACAGCACCACAAACTACAAGCTGCAAACTGATCAGCTGAATGGCCACCTCATAAACTGTTAATCTCTTAATCATGAAGGCGGATTTATTGCATTATTTAATTAGTTTTCGATAATAAACTGTGTATAAAAAGTGTATATTTTTTGTGGAGACGTTGCATCGTTATTAAGGCAAAGAGATAGATCCACAGCAGTGATGGAAATTCTTTGGTAGAACCTTAATTTTGAAGAGAAGCCTGAAGCACAGACACAACGGATGGAGAACACTGTCCAATCAGAAAGAGGGGGCTGAGTAAGTCCCACCCACCAATGAAAGGAAATATTGAGTAATAAATTTGTTTTGTCAGTAAGAAAGGAAAACGAGACATTGTGCTGAATGTTGGTTTTTTGGTTTCGGTTAAAAAAACGAAAAAAGCGAAAAATCAAGCTGAATGTTGTTTTTTCGTTTCTGGCACAAAATTAAAAAAACGGAAAAACGACCCGTTTCTGCCTTTTTCCTTTGTTAATTATACCAAAAAAACAGACTATCAAAACGTACCTTGGTCGTTTTGAAACAAAAAACGAATAAACGGTATTTTGGTTTTTGTTTTACAAACGAATTACGGATTATCCACAGATACCCTGACCGTTTCTGCCGTTTTCCTTTGTTAATTATACCAAAAAAACAGACTATCAAAACGTACCTTGGTCCCAAAACGGCCCGTTTTTCGTTTTTGGCGATTCATTTTATCGTTATTCCTTTTGGAACAAATAATGAAGAGAGTCTGTGAACTTCGTTTCTCGTTCTAAACCAAAAACGGAAGTCACGTGGTCTATTCCTTATTTGGAAGGGATAGTAACAGGTAAAGCCTCCAAAATAAAAGTAGCCCATGTGCCATGCAGTTAGAAAGGTGATTTTAGACTAAAACTAAACTAAAAGAATGTTTTTTAGTGAAAATAAAGTAGCACTGTGTGTAAAAAAACACTTTAGTTAACTGAAATAAAAACAATAACTAAAATAATAACTGTTAAGCTGTTAGGGAGAATTAAACATTTGTAAGACCATTGGTGACCTGTAACTTCAGATTAAGACAATTTAACTAATGTTATATGTAGCTTAGGATCGCAGTTAGCCTGTTTATTTAAGTTTATATTATATTTAATTCATATTTTAGTTTCTTAACACATATGACATATAATATTTTTTAAGCTTTCTTGCTGTGTGTGAGCTCCACCAGCAGAGGGCACTCTGCCCCTTCTGTGCACGAGTCCTTCTGTGGCGCCAACGGTCTTTGATTCTGACCTTTTGACTTGTGTTTATATCAAAGAGAAGGCTGCACTGCCACCAGAGGAAGCTGATCACTGAGTCTGAAGGCTGTGCAGAACTTCACCTGCCTCCAGCTTCTCTTTCTATGGAGCTGCTAAAAACTCTCAGCTTCCACCATCTGCTGTTATGAGTCAGAACAAAACTCTTCAAAACAAATCTATAAAGTTGAATAATTTTTTATTGTCCTTTGCATTTTTTCCCAGTGTAATGTACTTATTATGTTAGTTAAGTAGATTAAATATTTTTAATGCAGCATGTTGTCATTAGTTATGTAGGCAGACTTATGTGTGAAACCTGGTGAGCATTACTGAGAGTCAAAAAGCATCTCCTCTGGCTCTGGGCTTTCAAGACTTTTACTGCCTTTCCTGGTTTAATTCTGTTTGATGAGCCACCAGGAAAAGCTCTGGACTGTTTGAACCCATGTAAAGTAAAATAAAAGTGAAACTGAGTCCCAAGACAGGTGATATGAGCCTGTGCAGGTTTGAGGACTGATGATAGTATCTGGCCCCATCACCTACCATCACTCTCTGTTCAGATAAATGCTGGACTTTCAGGACAAAGCAGAACACCACTCCTTCCTGCAGCACCAGAGAAGGGCCCTGTTGGCACTGTCACATATTTACATTATGATTTATGGTAACAACACCTTGGAACTGTGGCTCTGTTTTTGTAAATAAGGATGATGTAAACTTATCTTTTAATACATATCATATACAGTAGGCTAGTATGTACAATAGTACAGTGAAGCAGGGCTCTGCAGTGCAACTCTTTCACTCACATATGCCCAGAAATGATTTACAAGCAAAGTGGGTTAGTGAAGACTAAAACCTATTGTAAATAATGTGTAGGTTATATTATACCAAGAGTCATTTATACTAGTTCCTCCTCCAGGCTGTGGTCAGAGCCTCTGCTGTGGACAGATGGAGATTTACTTAAAAAGCTACAGCAGTTGTAGGCCCATGTCGAGCGTTCAGATCCAAGAGTCTTCACATTATAAAACATCATTTCACACAAGGAGAAGGAGCTCACATTATGTACAATACATTTTTATAAATTAATTCTGTGCTATTGGAACATTTTTGGACTCCTGTCCTCCTTAGAAGAAAGGTTAGCGTAGCACTTCAAGCAGATAAGCAAGTTTAGGTACCATGATATAATCTCTCATTTTAACCCACGGGATTTATTTATTTACAGAGCATTTCTTTACAAGAGACATGCGTTTCAACTGGAAAGGTAATGTATGAAACACGAAAATTTAAAGATCAGGTTTTGGGCAGTTTTATTAACACAAGCTCAAACAATAAACCAATAAGATGTAAAGACCCATACTGCAGAGATGCTGCAGAGATGCTGCAGGATAAAAGCAAACTGTTACAAAAGCTAAACTGCCACCAGGATGCCCTGACACCCCCCACAGGTGTGCATCACCACCTAAAGACAGCAAGCCCCACACAATAAGGCTCAGTTAAAGGTCCGCACACAGCTGTCATATTCACACACCACGACATGCAGTGAAGGAAGAGGGGCTTCCACAGTCCACCACCCTGTCAGTCTGGCAGAACACTGGAAGAAGAGGGAGAAGGGCTGAGGGAAGTCAGGCAGCCCAGCAACAAGCAAACTGCCCCACCCTTAGCAGAACCTAGCAAAAACATTCACAGGGCCCATCCACCTGTAACAGAGTCTCATAAAAAGAATGCACATTTATAATCAGGCACAAAATCAGCAGTTGATCAGGCAGACAAAACAGCAGCGGCTATACAACCCTCAACTAATGCAGTGAATCATCCACCAGCTCTGACTCCACCTAATTCAAGGAGCAGATGTTTAAGGCAACTCAGGGTATCAATCTCCACGGCCGTCTCTGTGGTGAACTCTAGCAAAACAGGGCATCCAGTCTGCAGGGTCTACAGGGTCTTGGTGACTTAAAATGCCTGTAATAAAAACAATTTAAAAAGTGTTCATAAAAGTTCAAACAATTATGCATCATCCTCGAGGCCCACCATCCAAAATCCTAACCTGCTCCCTGACCACACTGTGACACAATGCATTAAGAGAGATCCTGAGTGCTCCGTGAACATCAGCTCTTAATGAGGTAACTGTCTCCAGGTGTGTGCCGCTACTGGAGAGGCAGGGTGGATGTTGGAGCCATTCTGTGTGTTGGGATGGGGTGGCGCTGTGTTTTGCCACAAGTCTATTTAAGACAACTGTTAATTAGTTCAGGTGTGGCGCATGGCTGAGGTGCATGGTTTTTGACCGTGAGGCACGGCGTGTAATCCTGGAGACCGGTTTTGAGTTAAGTTTATAATTGAAGAACTGTTTAATTTTTTTGTTATAAATAATAAATGGATTGACATATCCGACTTTAAGTTCAGACTTTTGAAGTTTATTATTTTATTATTTTATTATTTTTTTAAGCCACCACGGAACAGCACGCCTGCAACACGCGTGCAAAACAACTCTAAATGTAGCCAACAGTGGAGTTTACCTGAGAAGGTGAAACTAGATTGTGGCATTACCAGGCCGAAAGCCTACTATCACAACAAGAAAATGGATAACCACACAGCCGGGGCCAAAGTCCCCTAAACAGATGAGAAAGTCTGAGCACATTGTTCAGTGTTCTGCAGAGCAGCAGCCTTAACTGCCAGTTAACAATCTGAGGGTCATCAGTCAGATGGACACAGAGCTTTATTTGGACATTAGGCCATTAATTCAGAAGTCTATGAAGATTCTCACTGAACTTGGTTGAAGATCTTCTTCAACCAAGTTCAGTTGCACTAACATTAACCTTTTGTTGGATTAATTGAGAAGAAAAACCTTCTGATGTTCCTCTGTCACATTACAGAACACCAACAGCAACTTCTAATGACATTTTCTCTCATCTAATAAACCAGCAGACTCAGAGCAGGACTGAGTTCTCTTCCTCTTAACATATCAAACGTCCCACAAAACAAGCAACACGCAGCATTGAATCAATCTGTCCACACACGTCCCTCACACTGTTTCAATGCTGCAACATGTCTGCAAGGACAACCGGAACCACACTGACAGGGCTGGACATACTTCTGAGAACAAAGTGCAACAAACACAGAACCCACCAAATGATCAGGAACATGAATTCGATCCAGTTACCATCACATATCACACTCAGCCTCCAGGAAACAGACAAGACGACCATGTAAACAGCAGATTTGTCTCTAATTCCTTTAAATAAATCCAATGTAACACAAAAAGAGACTTTTAAATTACAATTATTTTCTTTTAACGTTGAAAGCCTCAAGTATCAGGCTCCACATGTGAGATGCTGTCTGTAAAGAGGGTGAAGGTGATTGGTCCTAAAGGAGGGTGACCCGGGTAGGGTGGACAGGTTGGAGCTGGGTCTAGTACAGGTCACCATGTATTTACATTTTCTCATGCACAAAAGCCAAATCATGATGTGAATATCTGAAAGTGCCAACAGGGCCCTTCTCTGGTGCTGGAGGAAGGAGTGGTGTTCTGCTTTGTCCTGACAGTCAGCATTTATCTGAACAGAGAGTGATGGTAGGTGATGGGGCCAGATACTATGATCAGTCCTCAAACCTGCACAGACTCATATCACCTGTCTTGGGACTCAGTTTCACTTTCATACAGGCTTTTACAACAGGCTGCATTAAAAATATTTAATCTACTTAACTAACATAATAAGTACATTACACTGGAAGAAATGCAAGAGTTTTTATCAGCTCCATAGAAAGAGAAGCTGGAGGCAGGTGAAGTTCTGCACAGCCTTCAGACTCAGTGATCAGCTTCCTCTGGTGGCAGTGCAGCCTTCTCTTTGATATAAACACAAGTCAAAAGGTCAGAATCAAAGACCGTTGGCGCCACAGAAGGACTCGTGCACAGAAGGGGGCAGAGTGCCCTCTGCTGGTGGAGCTCACACACAGCAAGAAAGCTTAAAAATATTATATGTCATATATGTTAAGACACTACAATATGAATTAAATAATATAAACTAAAATAAACAGGCTAACTGCGATCCTAAGCTACATATAACATTAGTTAAATTGTCTTAATCTGAAGTTACAGGTCACCAATGGTCTTACAAATGTTTAATTCTCCCTAACAGCTTAACAGTTATTATTTTATTAGTTATTGTTTTTATTTTAGTTAACTAAAGTGTTTTTTTACACACAGTGCTACTTTATTTTCACTAAAAAACGTTCTTTTAGTTTAGTTTTAGTCTAAAATCATCTTTCTAACTGCATGGCACATGGGCTACTTTTATTTTGGAGGCTTTACCTGTTACTATCCCTTCCAAATAAGGAATAGACCACGTGACTTCCGTTTTTGGTTTAGAACGAGAAACGAAGTTCACAGACTCTCTTCATTATTTGTTCCAAAAGGAATAAGGATAAAATGAATCGCCAAAAATGAAAAACGGGCCGATTTAGCTGGTTTTCCGTTTTTTGATTCTGACACAAAAAACGGTTATTTGGTTTTTCGTTTTGAAACAAAAAACGAATAAAGGGTATTTTGGTTTTTGTATTACAAACGAATTACGGATTATCCACAGATACCCGACCAAGGTACGTTTTGATAGTCTGTTTTTTTGGTATAATTAACAAAGGAAAAAGGCAGAAACGGGTCGTTTTTCCGTTTTTTCAATTTTGTGCCAGAAGCGAAAAAAACAACATTCAGCTTGATTTTTCGTTTTTTTCGTTTTTAACCGAAACCAAAAATCCAACATTCAGCACAATGTCTCGTTTTCCTTTCTTACTGACAAAACAAATTTATTACTCAATATTTCCTTTCATTGGTGGGTGGGACTTCATCAGCCCCCTCCTTCTGATTGGACGCTGTTCTCCATCAGTTGTGTCTGTGCTTCAGGCTGCTCTTCAAAATTAAGGTTCTACCAAAGAATTTCCATCACTGCTGTGGAGACGATGCAAAGTCTCCACAAAAATATACACTTTTTATACACAGTTTATTATCGAAAACTAATTGAATAATGCAATAAATCCGCCTTCAAGATTAAGAGATTAACAGTTTATGAGAGTTGGCGATTCAGCTGATCAGTTTGCAGCATGTAGTTTGTGGTGCTGTTAAACCGTAATTAATAAAAAAGGTGTTTCTGTTATTTAGCCTCACAGATTAAGGCTTATTTTAGTAAATACTGTGGACAGTAAAGTGTTCATGATATTATAAAGATCGATCGCACACCAAAAGGATTTACAAAATGTGACCAGCAGGTGTCACCCTGCACCTCCCGCAGCTGTGATCACCTGGAGCCACTTGAGTTCATTCTGCAGTGTTTAAAGACTCATCACACCTGATCTGGCCTAGTTAGGCTTAGTTTTATACTGAAGTCTGCCGACATTTGAACAAATTCCTGAGGAAGAGAAAGAAGATTTTCACCTTTGTAGCCATGGATTATTATTTAGTACAATTATGTCTGAAGCTTCTATCAGCCACTCTGTACGTGTTGTGATTTTGAAAAATAGCCTTGATGGTTGACGCATCCAATAGGACTAAATAACCAGATCATATTTTATTATTAATTACTTGCCCAGATTTGATCGAATTTGCAAATAAAACAGCTGCTTTATGGAAACGCAATGAACATAAAGCCAAAAACAGAATTATTAAGAATTAAGAATTATCATGATGGAGAACCCAAATGCCTGCGCGTCACAGTTCAAGTCATCTGATGTAGCCTCAGCTTCAGAAACAGAACGTTACAGAACAATTCAGACGGTCTGACCAGACTCGGCGCCAGGTTGAAGTGACTGAGAGGGCAGTTAAAAATGGCGAGGGGGCAAATCTTTATACATATCCAAGTTGGATATGTCCAGTAGAAAAAATGGTCTGTGCGCCGGGAACATGGTTAAAAAGGACTTAATAAAAGGACTAATAATGGCGCATAATTGGCGCATTATGAAAAACACCAGTTAACTGACTGAACTGCAGACTCAGAGAAGAGAGGGGAGATGGACAGAAGTGTGGACGTGATCTAAAAACCATCTGTGATCATGAAGCCTGTGTTGCTCTGCAGTTTATCAGTGAAGAGTCAGAACTGCAGTCTGTTAGCAGACAGACGCTGTCTCCTCTATGAACCGTCTGGAGTCTCACTATAAACTATGATAACCGGCCGACGGTCACATCTCTGCCCTGCACCGGTTTCTTTATTTTGTGTTTTATTGATGTTTGAGTGTTGTCTTTAACGATTTACTTTTATGATTGGAGAGGCTGCTGTCGGTCACGTGCGCAATAAAGTCGCATCAAACATCGTTTTATTTGAGCAGCAAAAAAGAAAAAAGCTTAAGATGTAAACTTGACATGACAGGACAGAGGAAACTCTCCAGAGGAACCAGAAATAATTTAGACTCTCTGACGGAGGACCGATCAGGAGGACGGCTGCTTTACTCCAAACAGTTTCACTGGATGAACCTGGACTGTGTGTGAGAAAGAACACAGAACACTTTTAACTTTAGCTCCTGACCGATCCTGTCAGCGTTTCAGGAGATTTTAATAATCAATTAAGTTACGCTGCTGCGCCTGGTGCGTAAATGCGCACAGTGTCACAGTGATGCGCAACTAAAAAAACAAACAGAGCCATCAAGTTTAGACCTGTTTTTTTTGTTGTTCTTTCAGAGCACGCGAACATTTCTGCTCCTCATAGCAACGCTCCAACAGATGGGCGCAGAGTGCATTTGCTATAACTTGGTCTCTTAGGGTGCAAATGCAGAATGAAACCAAGACACATCACTGTCCTCACGTCCCCACCATCAGACAGAAAATACAACTGAGGGAGCAAAGCCCCTCCTGGCCCCTCGTGGCACCGGGCCTAGCTCTGACCCTTGGGACGACTGGAACTGTGGCGCACTGGCATTTGGGTTCCCCATCATAATAACGCGCACTCTTTCTCACAGCGCATTCGTGATCGTCGCGCTCCACCACCCCAACTGGTCACTCAGGCAAATTGTTGGCACATTCCTATTTTGAAGCAACAGAAAGCGACTGTACCACTGACCAAGTCAACGGCAAAGTATTTCACTGTTTGTTTGTTTTTTGGTATTTTGGGGCGCATTACTCTTTACGCACGAGGCACGATTTTCGCACGAGGCACAGCAACATAACTAAATACTAAAATCTGTTGGAATGTTAATTGATGTTCTGTGTTCTTCTCCACATCCTAAAGGTCTCTCACACAGTCCAGTGAAACTGGAGTAAAGCGCTCGGAAACGTTTTAAATGACTGACAGCAGCCTCTCTGATCATGACAGGAAATCATAAAAGAAAACACCCATTCGGCAATAATAGCCTACTTAAAGTAATGAAACCACAGCAGGGAGGTGCTCTTCACCTGCTGTGGCTCAGCGGAGGACACATTTGATCACATCACATTTTACAGATGGTGGAACAGCTTCAATAACAGGACTCCTGGGAACGTTTTGATCGGACCTGGTTCTAAATCAAACAGATCATTTATCATCAACTCAGACTGACACATTTCAGTGTACTGGTCTCTTACTTATTCAACCAAGGTACAAGTTTAATCAACACAAATGACAACATAGGCTATCAGGCTTCATTTATTATAATGATAATATTATTTACAATTAAGAAGTGGTGTGCCTTGACGTTCTCGTTTGATCATTGACTGGGAAACTTCTGCCGCAGACAGCGGCCGTTTGAATTGGAAATTTAGGGAAACCAGAACTAAGCTTAATAATAAAATATAGTATAATTATTTAGTTTTATTGGATTGCATCTGCCATAAAGGCTATTTTTTAAAATCACATCAGGTAGGCCTACCGGTATTGATGGACAGAGGTTAATTCTGCTAATCTGTGGCTACAAAGGTGCAAAACCCCTTTTTTACTCAGAAATGTGTTCAAATGTCCGCAGGCTTGAGTTGACATAAAACGAGACCAGATCAGGTGTGATGAGTCTTTAAACGCAGCAGAATGAACTCAGTGAAGTTCTGTTTTTTCAAGTGGCTCCAGGTGATCACAGCTGAGGGAGGTGCAGGGCGACACCTGCTGGTCATTTTCTGTAAATCCTTTTGGTGTGCGTGCTGTTGGTTCGATTCCATCGATCTTTATAATATCATGAACACTTTACTGTCCACAGCATTTATTAAAATGAGCCTTAATCTGTGAGGCTAAATAACAGAAACACCTTTGTTTAATTCATCACAAACATGCTCCAAACTGATCATACAGCTGAATCGCTACCTCTGAAAAACTGTTAATCTCTTAATCATGAAGGCGGGTTGATTGCATTATGTAATTAGTTTTCACTAATAAACGGTCATCTAAGTGTATATTTTCTGTAGACATTGCATCGTCTTAAGGCAAAGAGGGAGAACCTCAGCAGGAATGAAAATTATTTTTTTGGAGAACCTTATTTTGAAGAGCAGCCTGAAGCGCCGACACAACGGATGGAGAACACTGTCCAATCAGAAGCAGGAGGTAGATGAAGTCCCACCCACCAATGAAAGGAAATATTGTGTAATAAACTTCGTATTTTTGTTTTGCTTAAAAAAACAAAAAAACGAAAAATCAAACCGAATGTTTGTTTTTCGTTTCTGGCACAAAAATTGAAAAAACGGAAAAAACGACCCGCTTTCTGGTTTTTTCCTTTGTTAATCATACCAAAATAACAGACTATCAAAACGTACCTTGGTCCAAAACGGCCCGTTTTTCGTTTTTGGCGATTCATTTTATCGTTATTCCTTTTGGAACAAATAATGAAAAGAGTCTGTGAACTTCAGTCAATTCGTTTCTCGTTCTAAACCAAAAACGGAAGTCACGTGGTCTATTCCTTATTTGGAAGGGATAGTAACAGGTAAAGCCTCCAAAATAAAAGTAGCACATGTGCCATGCAGTTAGAAAGGTGATTTTAGACTAAAACTAAACTAAAAGAACGTTTTTAGTGAAAATAAAGTAGCACTGGGTGTAAAAAAAACTTTAGTTAACTGAAATAAAAACAATAACTAATAAAATAATAACTGTTAAGCTGTTAGGGAGAATTAAACATTTGTAAGACCATTGGTGACCTGTAACTTCAGATTAAGACAATTTAACTAATGTTATATGTATCTTAGGATCGCAGTTAGCCTGTTTATTTAAGTTTATATTATATTTAATTCATATTTTAGTTTCTTAACATATATGACATATAATATTTTTAAGCTTTCTTGCTGTGTGTGAGCTCCACCAGCAGAGGGCACTCTGCCCCCTTCTGTGCGTGAGTCCTTCTGTGGCGCCAACAGTCTTTGATTCTGACCTTTTGACTTGTGTTTCTATCAAAGAGAAGGCTGCACTGCGACGAGACGAAGCTGATCACTGAGTTTGAAGGCTGTGCAGAACTTCACCTGCCTCCAGCTTCTCTTTCTATGGAGCTGCAAAAAACTCTCAGCTTCCACCATCTGCTGTTATGAGTCAGAACAAAACTCTTCCAAAACAAATCTATAAAGTTGAATAATTTTTATTTCCTTTGCATTTTTTCCAGTGTAATGTACTTATTATGTTACTTAAGTAGATTAAATATTTTTAATGCAGCATGTTGTTGTCATTAGTTATGTAGGCAGACTGATGTGTGAAACCTGGTGAGCATCACTGACAGTCAGAAAGCTCCTCTGGCTCTGGGCTTTCAAGACTTTTACTGCCTTTCCTGGTTTAATTCTGTTTGATGAGCCACCAGGGAAAGCTCTGGACTGTTTGAACCCATGTAAAGTAAAATAAAAGTGAAACTGAGTCCCAAGCAGGCACGTGCAGAGGGGGGTGCGATGGGTGCTTGAGCACCTGCCCTTTTGCCCTTTGCTGCCCAAAGTGCCCTTTTTTCAAACGCAAAATTTCCCTCAATTTATTTATTTTAAAAAGTTGTAAAGGCCCTTTTGTGAAGGCCTGTCCGATCAAACTATTAGTAAAATAAATAAATTAATAATTTTGCAGTAAATAAAATAACCCACATTATGACCTTTCACCTGATGACCTCTTCTGTGACGAGCCCTCCCGTTCAGACACATTAGTGATTCAGCAGCTCTGCCTACAGGACGCCTTCGACTCCGCCGGTAAGAGGGGTTTGCTGCAATGTGCTTGTTGTGGATTGTTGCAAAGAGAGCAGCACAGCTGTTGTGTTTATCGCTGTGTGTCGCCTCAGCTGCTGACAGCTGACGTTACTTCTACACTATAAAATAAGCTGCTCTGTTCACTTCGTTCTGTTTGGGGGAGAAAAGTTTCACGGGCGTCGAGAGGTCTGATCTTTTCTATGTAATCTGACTAAAAAAGACTTGTGTCTTAAAATAAGTAGAACAATATTGGTAAAATTTTAAGCCTATCCCTCTGACTTACAGCCTTGTAAAAAACTATCATTAAATTCAGAACTGTATTGAATAAATTTACATTTGACAGCAGCAGTATTTTTACAACAGCTCAACTACAATAAAAACTCAATAACTGGAAACACATAAGAAAAAGTAAAGAGTGAAGAAGAAATGGCCCTATAAGAGTTCAGAAAAATGTATGAAATGTTAAAACAAACATAGGATATATATTAGCTGATTAAACAATTATGTGACCATGAAAAGATGTAAAGATTGTTGAGTGTTTGGGAGCAGCTGCACACTGAGAGCTGCAGGTGGAGGAAATAAGATTCACAAACATTTCATACATTTTTCTGAAATCTTATAGGACCGTTTCTTCTTCACTCTTTACTTTGATGTCAGGAATATTATAAAAGATTAATGTTAGTTTATTTATTTGTATATATGATTAGACAAATAGTCAATAAAAATCTATATATATCTCAGATTCACAATGTAATGTATAAAATCATTATCACAGTTTTGCATCCTGTAGACACACAGCAGGCGACACAGACACACACCTCTGTCTGTAGATGTGTTTGTCTCACTCTTACCCTGCCATGGCCACCCTCATCCTTTCCCCATAAATGTTTTCTTCTCAGATTATTCTTCTGAGATATTTTTTGAATCTGGTATCTTATTTCCTCCACCTGCAGCTCTGTGAGCGTCTCCCCAGCAGTCAGCCTTGTGGCTGCAGTATTACAGCAGCTCAGTCACTGTGAGCTGGTCCCAAACACTCAACAATCTTTTTATGGTCACATAATTGTTTAATCAGCTAATATATATCCTATAGTTGTTTTAATATCTGTAGTCACAGATCACCTCCAGTAGTATCAGCAACAACACAACAACAACAGCAGCAGCAGCATCCATAGCAACCACTCAACAGCAACTGTTCCCTGTAAGTTATGTCAGCCCAGTGTTTTAAAGCTAGAGTTGGGCATTCGCTGTTTCTTTTTGCGTCACCTCATTTGCTGACGTATCGATACAGAAGCATCTGTATATGTGTGTCAACAAGGAAAACATAACGATATATTTCTATGTCAATAGCATAGAGTCCTATTTTAATCCTTGTTCCATTTGCCCTTTTAATACTTTGAGCATCTGCCCTTCCAAAGGTCTCTGCACGGCCCTGGTCCCAAGACAGGTGATGTGAGCCTGTGCAGGTTTGAGGACTGATGATAGTATCAAGGCCCCATCACCTACCATCACTCTGTGTTCAGATAAATGCTGGACTGTCAGGACAAAGCAGAACACCACTCCTTCCTCCAGCACCAGAGAAAGGCCCTGTTGGCACTTTCACATATTTACATCATGATTTATGGTAACACCTTGTAACTGTGGCTCTGTTTTTGTAAATAAGGATGATGTCAACTTCTGTCTGTAATACACATTTATATCATATACAGTAGGCTAGTATGTACAATAGTACAGTGAAGCAGGGCTCTGCACTGCAACTCTTTCACTCACATATGCCCAGAAATGATTTACAAGCATAATGGGTTAGTGAAGAAGCTAGTGTGTTGGCTATAGTGGGAACGTAAACCCTTTCTAGTTCAACGAGCATGGTTCAGCTCACGTACCTGCAGCGATTAGCATGTTTATCTCCTCCTGAATAATCCAGATTCCAACAGTCCGTGTGTTGAGTTAATGAAGAAAAGTAAGTGGCTGTAACTTTGTTGTGTTTATGTTTCTGTATTGTAGAGTTAACATGCATGCACATGTGGCCAGCGTGATGAGAGATTTCTAATGTTAGCACAATGTTCATGCTGTAAAACACTGCAGGAAATAATAAGTTAACTGGTGTGAGCCTTCTGATGTCTAAGCTACGCAGTAACACCTATAACATTGAGTTAAGGAGTGTTATTATCGTCTTCATGAGACCATGTGCATACGCTATTGTGTAGTAGCCTCGGCTAGTCAGAGGGTGTCGCCATTACTCCTTATGTGAACTCCATTTAATGCAATCTGTGATGTAGACTGGTCAGTGAGCTACGTGAAGTTCCTTATGTCTTTCCAAGGAGTAATATCCTTTATTTATCCTTATTTATCCTCATTTATGTAATTGTAGATTTATGTTGAAAGGGACAATGATAATGTTTTGAGATGTTTATGTTAGATGATTTAATTACATTATGTATGTGGATTTATTATGCACGTTGCATAGTAATTTAAGTACCTAATGGTGATTCATTTGGTTTCATACAGACTGTAATGACAAAGACGGATTTTGGAATGTTCTGATGAGTACTGCTGGAGCTCAATACAGTTAAAGAAAGAAATTACATCTCCTCGTCTTCATTCCTGTGTCCTGACCGACACACCATCCTGTTTACTAGCTGAAAACCTTGCTGAACTAGCCCTACCTAGTTGCCTCACTAACACATCCTGCGAGATTTTTTTAACTCAAATAAACTGGATTTTTTACTTGTGACTGAGACTTGGGTGACTATGGGGGATACAAGCCCCTTCTCCGAACTTGTGCCCTCAGATTGCTCATTTTTTAACTGTCCTAGGCTTTCAGGCAGAGGCGGTGGGCTTGCGTCTGTTTTTAAAAGTAATTTTTGCTGCCGATCTTTAAAGACAGAAATATTCCCTAGTTTTGAAGTTCTCCTGTTCATGCTAAATATGAATCAGTTAACGATTGCTGTGGTTTACCGCCCTCCAAAACCAAATAAGGATTTTTTAAATGAGTTTGCAAACGTTTTAGGAGATATTGTTGTTCAGTATGATCGCATTTTGATTGCGGGGGATTTTAATATCCATATTTGTTGTGAGTCTAATTCTTTGGCCAAAGATTTTACTAATCTGACTGAGTCGTTTGATTTTATGCAAGTGGTAAATGGTCCTACCCATAAACAGGGCCACACACTAGATCTTGTGCTGTTGCATGGTATTTCGATCTGTGAACTTGAAATCCTTGATTTGAGTTTCTCTGATCATATGCCTATTACATTCACCTGTTCTTTCCCAAATGAAGTTATTAATAATCAGAGGGTTCCACGGCAGATTCGTACCTTTAGCCCTTCTTCTAGGGATTCGTTTTCCTCTCTTTTTAATGACACTTGCCAAATGTATGGTCTTGATTCACTTTCAAATCTGCTTAATGTTGATGAACATCTTATGTTATTCAATTCCATTTGTAATGATGTAATGAACTCTGTGGCTCCACTAAGAGAAAAACGGCAAAAGCCTAAAGCTGAACCTTGGATAACTAGCACCACACTTGAACTTAGACGGGTTTGTCGTAGAGCGGAACGAAAATGGAAAAAAGACAAATTACAAGTGTCTTATGAAATATTACGCGAGTCTTTCATTACATACCAAAAGTCAGTAAAAGCTGCAAAATCTCAGTATTTTTCTGACATTATAGCAAAAAATTCACACAAACCCAAAGTACTTTTCACTATCCTAAATTCGGTTGTGAATCCTGTGAGTGCTGTCTGTTTTAACGCATCAACTGCAATATGTGATAGCTTTTCAAAGTTTTTCACAGATAAAATTGTTGATATTAGACAAAATATTGTCTCCTCAAACTATGAGCCATCTAATCTTGCTCCTTATGTCTCATCTTTTGAATTTCAGACAGTAACTTTAAATTCACTTAAAGATATTATTAAGACACTAAAACCTACTACATGTCTGCATGACATTATTCCAACATATTTTCTGCTGCAGATTTTTGATGTTGTTGGACTTAGCATTTTAGGTATAATAAATAAGTCCCTTCTCACAGGTGTTGTTCCAAAATACCTAAAACATGCAACTGTAAAACCTCTTCTTAAAAAACCCAATCTCGACCCAACCATACTTTCTAATTATAGACCGATTTCAAATTTATCTTTTATTTCAAAAATCTTAGAGAAAGTTGTTTTGGAACAACTACAGAGTCACATGGAGTTAAATAGTGTTGTTGAAAAATTCCAATCTGGGTTTAGAAAATATCACAGTACTGAGTCCGCTTTATTAAAAGTTTTTAATGATATTTTATTGTCTGTTGACTCAGGGGATTCAGTGATTCTCCTACTATTTGATTTAAGTGCTGCCTTTGATACTGTGGACCACAAAATTCTTATCTCACGACTTAAACAATGTGTGGGTATTGAAGGCAGCACTCTAGATTGGTTTAAGTCCTATCTGACTGCCAGAATGTTTTCTGTTTGTTTAGATGGGTTTTCTTTTTCTGTTTCTGTTCTGGATTATGGAGTCCCTCAGGGCTCCATTCTGTCACCAGCTTTGTTCTCATTGTATTTGCTTCCTTTGGGGACTATCTTCTCTAAACATGGGGTGTCATTTCATTTTTATGCTGATGACACCCAGATTTATCTGCCTCTAAAGAAAAATGATAAAAAGGGATTAAGCTCATTATCAGCGTGTGTGTCTGATGTTAAGTCCTGGTTTTCTTCAAACTTTTTGCATCTAAACGAGAACAAAACTGATGTTATCATTTTTGGTAACTCAGGTGTTTCTATTAATCCCAGTGGTGACCTGGGAGATTTGGCCCCCTATGTTAAATCTTCAGTGATAAGCTTGGGTGTTATTTTTGATTCTGCTCTTAAGTTCGACAAACAGATAAGTGCCGTAGTTAAATCTAGTTTCTCTCAATTAAGACTATTATCTAAGGCTAAGAGTTTTTTAACATTTGCAGAGTTTGCGAGAGTGATTCATTTGTTCATTTCATCTAGACTTGACTATTGTAATTCTCTTTATACTGGAATGAGTCAATCTAATATTAGTCGTCTTCAGATGGTTCAGAATGCAGCAGCCAGACTTTTGACTGGCACAAGGAAGTTTGATCATATTACCCCTGTACTGCGTTCTTTGCACTGGCAACCAGTTTGTTATAGAATTGAGTTTCAAATTTTGGAATTTGTTTTTAAAGCCATGAACAATTTAGCTCCAAGTTATCTATCTGAGCTTTTGAAATTAAATGACCGTACTAGATCACTGAGGTCATCTCAACAAAGATTGTTGATGGTTCCAAGATCAAGATTGAGGACGAGAGGTGACCGTGCATTTTCTGTTGTTGGCCCAAAACTGTGGAACAGTCTTCCTGTATCTTTAAGACTAATATCCACTGAATCTGTTTTTAAATCTAAGTTAAAAACCTACCTGTTTTCACTGGCCTACAAGTGTCCTTTATTTTAATGTTGAATGGTCAAATTGGTGGTTTTCGATGTAAACACCCTCTATCATTTGCTTTGCGGTCGAACTTGTTTTTAAGATATTTATTCTGCTGTACAGCACAATGTTCAACTACTGTTGTTTTTATTGCGCTTTATAAATAAAAGTTGATTGATTGATTGATTGATTTTTTACAGAGCATTTCTTTACAAGAGACATGCGTTTCAACTGGAAAGGTGATTTCTGAAACACGAACATTTAAGGATCAGGTTTTAGACAGTTTTATTAACACAATCTCAAACAATAAACCAATAAGATGTAAAGGCCCAGGCTGCAGAGATGCTGAAGGATAAAAGCAAGCTGTTACAAAGCAAAATTTGCCACCAGGATGCCCTGACACCCCCCCCAGGTGTGCACCACCACCTAAAGACAGCAAGCCCCACACAATAAGGCTCAGTTAAAGGTCCGCACACAGCTGTCATATTCACACACCACGACATGCAGTGAAGGAAGAGGGGCTTCCACAGTCCACCACCCTGTCAGTCTGGCAGAACACTGGAAGAAGAGGGAGAAGGGCTGAGGGAAGTCACGCAGCCCAGCAACAAGCAAACTGCCCCACCCTTAGCAGACCCTAGCTAAAACATTCACAGGGCCCATCCAACTGTAACAGAGTCTCATAAAAAGAATCCACATTTAAAATCAGGCACAAAAATCAGCAGTTGATCAGGCAGACAAAACAGCAGCAGCTATACAACCCTCAACTAATGCAGCAAATCATCCACCAGCTCTGACTCCACCTCATTCAAGGAGCAGATGTTTAAGGCAACTCAGGGTATCAACCTCCACAGCCGTCTCTGTGGTGAACTCTAGCAAAACAGGGCATCCAGTCTGCAGGGTCTACAGGGTCTTGGTGACTTAAAATGCCTGTAATAAAAAACAACTCAAAAAGTGTTCACAAAAGTTAAAACAATTATGCATCATCCTTGAGGCCCACCATCCAAAATCCTAACCTGCTCCCTGACCACACTGTGACACAATGCATTAAGAGAGATACTGAGTGCTCCGTGAACATCAGCTCTTAATGAGGTAACTGTCTCCAGGTGTGTGGCGCTACTGGAGAGGCAGGGTGGAGTTTACCTGAGAGGGTGAAACTAGATTGTGGCATTACCAGGCCGAAAGCCTACAATCACAACAAGAAAATGGACCAGTTACCATCACATATCACACTCAGCCTCCAGGAAACAGACAGGACGACCATGTAAACAGCTGATTTGTCTCTAATTCCTTTAAATAAATCCAATGTAACACAAAAAGAGACTTTTAAATTACAATTATTTTCTTTTAACGTTGAAAGCCTCAAGTATCAGGCTCCACATGTGAGATGCTGTCTGTAAAGAGGGTGAAGGTGATTGGTCCTAAAGGAGGGTGGCGGGTAGGGTGGACAGGTTGGAGCTGGGTCTACAGGTCACCATGTATTTACATTTCCTTATGCACAAAGGCAGAGCCACAGTTACAAGGTGTGGTTACCATAAATCATGATTTAAATATCTGAAAGTGCCAACAGGGCCTTTCTCTGGTGCTGGAGGAAGGAGTGGTGTTCTGCTTTGTCCTGACAGTGAGCATTTATCTGAACAGAGAGTGATGGTAGGTGATGGGACCAGATACTATCATCTGTCCTCAAACCTGCACAGGCTCATATCACCTGTCTTGGGACTCAGTTTCACTTTTATTTTCCTTCACACAGGTTCAAACAGTGTAGAACTCTCAATAATGCTCACCAGGTTTCACCAAGCGGCAGCCTCCGGCTTTTCACACGTCTGCCTACATAACTAATGACAACAACATGCTGCATTAAAAATATTTAATCTACTTAAGTAACATAATAAGTACATTACACTGGAAAAAATGCAAAGGAAATAAAAATTATTCAACTTTATAGATTTGTTTTGAAGAGTTTTGTTCTGACTCATAACAGCAGATGGTGGAAGCTGAGACTTTTCAGCAGCTCCATAGAAAGAGAAGCTGGAGGCAGGTGAAGTTCTGCACAGCTTCAGACTCCGTGATCAGCTTCCTCTGGTCGCAGTGCAGCCTTCTCTTTGATATGAATACTTAAAAGGGCTTGTTGGCTGTTGGCGCCACAGAAGGACTCTTGCACAGAAGGGGGCAGTGTGCCCTCTACTGGTGGAGCTCAAACACAGCAAGAAGGCTTAAAAATATTATGTCATGTGTTAAGAAACTAAAATATGAATTAAATAATATAAACTTAAATAAACAGGCTTTACTAAAAAAACGTTCTTTTAGTTTTAGTCTAAAATCACCTTTCTAACTGCATGGTACAGGGGCTACTTTTATTTTGAAGGCTTTACCTGTTACTATCCCTTCCAAAAAAGGAACAGACCGCGTGACTTCCGTTTTTGGTTTAGAACGAGAAACAAATTGACTGAAGTTCACAGACTCTCTTCATTATTTGTTCCAAAAGGAATAACGATAAAATGAATCACCAAAAACGAAAAACGGGCCGTTTTAGTTGGTTTTTCATTTTTTGATTCTGACACCAAAAAAGGGTTATTTGGTTTTTCGTTTTGAAACAAAATATGAATAAACGGTATTTTCGTTTTTGTATTACAAACGAATTACGGATTATCCACAGATACCCAGACCGACTGCGTTCATATTAAAATTTAGTATTTCAATACCAAACTGCTCATAATATTCAGCCTCACATAAGAAAATAAAATCCACAGTTCCAGGCACCAGTGCTGAAAGGCGGCCCACTTTGCTCTATAAGAAGCAGTAGTGGAGGGCGCTCTAGCGCCTTGGATGGTGCGCACTACATTAGGGGGCAATCCTAGCCTTTCAAGGCGCTCCCGTTCAGGGGCCAAGCCCACAGACGCTGACCTATCACTGGGAAGTGGAGGATGGCGCCGTCCAGTTGTGAGAGTGCGTCTCTGCGCCACGGCAGCTGCCACGGTCTCCCCGACAGCCGCTGAATCATCACTGGAAACCATGATGCGCTGTGCGTTCTGGTGCCACCAGGATCACTGTTAGGAGTTCCTCCTGAATGCGGGCCAGAAGGCGGGGAATCAGAGGAACCGGGGAAAAGCATAAAGGAGCGTTCTGGGCCACGGGCTGTGCGAGAAGGCGTCCACGCCCAGTGGCGGCTCGTCCCGTGCGTTCAGTGAGAACCACAGTGCGCACTGTGCGTTTTCTCGTGAGGCGAACAGATCGATCTCCGACTCCCCGAATTTGTCCCACAGTTCCTGAGTAAGAGTGGAATTCAGTTTCCACTCGTTCTGAGAGGGACCGCCGCGTGACATTAAGTCCGCGGCTCGGTTCTGAACACCGGGAATGTGGAGAGCTCTGATAGAGCGCAGGTTCGCGTGAGCCCACAGCAGCAGGCTCCTGGCTATCTCTAGCAGCCGAGCCGAGCGGACGCCGCCCTGACGGTTAATGTAAGCGGCGGCTGTCATGTTGTCTGTTCTCACCAGCACGTGTTTGTCTCTCAGCAGTGGAGCAAAGTGTTTCAACACTTTCAGCACTGTGGACAGCTCCAGGCAGTTTATGTGGAGAGATGGGGGTTGTGGCCATTTCCCTCCCACCACGTGAGAGTGACACATCCCGCCCCAACCAATGAGAGACGCGTCTGTGTAAACTGTGACATGTGACGTCACTTTCCCGAGCGGAATCCCCGCTGACAGCACGTGAGGGGATTTCCAGTACGTCAGGTCCGACTGTACTGAGGGAGGGACGGACAGCAGGTGTCTTTTGTGCTTTACAGGATCGAGGCGGAGACGGCCGAACCATCTCTGTATTTTTCTCATGTGGAGGAGACCCAGAGGGACCACCACGTGACTGGCGGACATCATGCCCAGTAGGCGCATCACAGACAAAGCCGTTACCACTTTGTGAGGAGCGATGCAAGAGAGCAGAGAGCTGAGAGCTTCCAGCCTGGCTGGAGATAGCTTGGCTCTCATGTGGGCCGAGTCCAGATGCACACCCAGATAGATTATTGACTGCGAGGGAAGGGGTGAGCTCTTCTGCCAGTTTATGGCAAAACCCAGGCAGGACAGGTGTGTCACGAGCTTCATCGTGCGTAGCGCAGAGCTCTCCCTGCACGATGCCATGACAATCAGGTCGTCCAGGTAAAACAACACTCTGACGCCCGACCTGCGCAGCGGCTCCAGCGCTGTTTCCACACATTTGGAGAACTTGCGCGGGGCCAGAGAATAGCCGAAAGGCAGGCGGTTGTACTGAAAGTGGGCCCCCTCTGAAAGAGAAACGCAGGAATTTCCTGTGTCTGGGGATGATGGGGACATGGAGATAAGCGTCCTTTAGATCGATGGACGTGAACCAGTCCCCGGGACGTACACATTCCAATACGTGCTTGACTGAGAGCATGTGGAAGGGCCTCCTCATTATGCATTTGTTGAAGAGGGAGAGGTCCAGGATCGGTCTCATCCCGCCCGTTTTCTTGGGCACCAGGAAGTAACGGGAGTAAAAAACCGTTCTCCTCGCCCGGCGGGACTTTGGAAATAGCTCCTTTGTTCATGAGCTCTGTTATTTCTGCCATCAGAGCCGTCGCCTTTGACTGTGATGACATGACAGTCTCCAGCACCCCGTTGAAAGGAAGGGGAGGGCTGGCGAATTGGAGAGTGTAACCTTTCTTTATGAGTTTCGCCATCCACTCGTTCATGGGCAGATTTTGCCACGCGCAGCAACGCTCTGAAAGCGGGCGAGCAAAAATCTGAGGAGCCGTTGTGGACATTCCCGACAGCCAGAGAAAAGCCCTCTCCGCCGCCGTGTGAGCTACAGTGCCGCTCGACACGGCCCATGGGGAGGGCTGAGATGAAAGGGCTGCTGCGGCGGCGACAGTGTAAACCACTCCGGCCACCCATTCTCGGTGTCCGACTCATGCCACGGTGAAAAACCCCCACTGACACACAGATGGGTGAGAGGTGGGGAGGCCGCAGAGAGGCAAAGAGTGTGGATGGGCTGTTGTGTTTATCTGATGTGGATGTTTTCCACTCATGATAATGTGAGAGAGGGACAACAGTGGCTCAACAACTGACGCAGCGTGAGCGTGCGCAGTGGAGCTCGCTTGTGTGTGGGAGACGTGTGCTTTTTCAGCTGCAGGCTCAGGGGAGAGAGCGGCAGACTGACAGTGAGGAACATGCTCTTTGACATTTGGTTGGTTCTGAAAAGAGCCATTGTGTCCGGCTGACACAAGAAAACACACGTTTCCCGCGTCCCGCCAATACCTCCGCTGTTTGCGGGGAGGCTCGGCGGGAGGGTTGGGCCCGGAGCAAGCCGCTCGCCTGTTCTTGACGGCGGAGCGGCGCTGTGCAAAGGGAGCGGTGGCCACCGGCGGGACCCGGGCTGGAGCCGGTGGGGGCGCCGCCGCAGCAGTGGCCGCGGGGCGCCTCGGCCTGAGGCGGGAATCACGGCGATCACGCCAGGATCCCTGTGAGCGCCGCGGATGCTGAGGCGGTGCTCTGCTCCAAGATGTGTGCCGCTTCACCTTGTCTGCTTCATCCGAAGCTTGCTGCGGAGAGATGTTATTGATGGCAGCTGTTGCCTGGGCGGCACACTGGTGGGCTCGGTCGGTGGCTCGCGCCGTCACCTGGTCGCGGGCGGAGGGCGGAGTCTGCTTCCTCCTGCCGCAGACGGTGGCTTTAGGCAGCAGGATGGCAGCCAGGCTAGGCTCCAGAGGTGGGACGGAGGGAAAACCACGGTCGGTGAGGCCCTCAACTTCAGTGAAGTTGACATACCTCGCCACCGGTGCCTTCAGCTTCCCAGGCTCGGCCCCCGCTTCGGAGAGAAAGGGCTGAAGCGGCGGGAAAAGAGGCCACACGGGGAGCTGCTTGGACTCTTGCTCTGACTGGTAGATGTCGCCGAGCATGGTGCTAGGAGCAGGTGCAGGAGCCACGGCCGGCATCTGCACGCCCTTGCGCTCAGCAGCCGTCCTGATGATGTCGGGGAGATCCCGGAAGAGAGCCCCGCAGGACGGCAAGCTAGAAGGCGGAAGTGGAGCAGAAGCTAGCGACGCCGCCTTCTCAAGATCAAACTCCAGGTCTTCCGGCGGGAAGAGGGGAGAGCCTGGAGGGGAGCCAGTAATGGAGGGAGCAGAGTCAGAGGACTCAAGCCCTGCAACACCGGCAGTCCCGCCGGCGAGGTCCGCCGTGAAGCTAACTGGCTTAGCCCAGCTAGCATTGTCAGCCTCTTCCTCCTGCAGGGCCGCAAAGTTATCGACCCGTCATCGCTTCTCCTCCACGGGCAGCTGTGCGCAGTCGGGGCACGAGGCCCGGGGAGTCAGAGCCAGGCCGGCGTGCTGAGGACCGAGGCAGGTCTCGCAGCGGTCGTGGGGGTCGAACCCCAAGATGTAGCCGGCATTGCAGCATTTGAGCGGCGGACCTCAGCGGTAGAGCGGTGAGTAGCCATAGGAAAGCTCTTTAGAAGCTCTTTAGAGGAAAATTTGCTCTTTAGCTGCTACTCTGCTCTCCGAGTGACTGCTATAGCAGCGCTGAAGAAAAAGGGGGAGCAGATCTCTGGTCTCGCAGGTATTATATACCCAAATTGCGGACCTGAGAGAGGCCCGTGCACGGCACAAGGGCGCGAAAGAAATCTTCAGGACTGCGCATGCGCGCGGGGATGAACCCAATAGTGATAGCTCTTAGAGGGCGAAGCCTATACGAAATAGAATGATCGACTTCATTGACTTTAAGTTCCATCTCTGTGACTTTTTTCTGTAGTTGCTCACATTTATCTCTGAGAGCCATGTTCTGCTTTTTCAAGTCCACTACTTCCTTATGGCAAAAGTTCAGCGACTTTTTAGGGCGTCTATCTGAACTGTATTGTAGTGGACAGCCCATCAGTTTGGTCAGCTCTTTCATTTATCTTCACAAAGACGGCTGTAATTATGGTGTTTTGTAGCTTAAACTGAAGTGGCTCCTCGTTTTACGTTAACGCCTTGCAGGAGTGTGTGTTCTCTGGTTACCTTTAGTCTTTTTAGTTGTTTTTTTCACTGGCGTGTTCTGACAAGAAGTGCATTCTTCATCATTTTTGGCTTGACAAGTGTAGGAGTGAATTTCTCTTTTTCATTTTTCGTTAATAACTGCCATGTCCATATCTTCCAGCCTAAGGAGCTCCTCTTTGCTCAAGTTTTCCATCGTTGGATGTTGTTAGCATAAGCTAACGTCAATTCACTTAACTTTAGTAGTGCTTCTTGAAGTTCTAAATTCAGAAATTCAAGTGTATACAACAGCGAATCATTAACGAGAAAGGTCTTCTTCAAAGATATCTATCCTCATACTTTGGCAACGAGTGGCTAATTTAGGAAAAGTTTGTGCAGTAATGCCACATTTTCGTTAGTGTATCAAAATACGACTAGACGTGCCACCATCTTGAGTCGGCCCCGGGTAAGCCACAGTTGAAACAGTGTCCCAGAGCTCTTATGTGTGCTCTCTGAGGATCAAGGAGCGAGGAAAGAGGGGCGAGGAAGGAGGAGCAAGGAGTGATCTCTGAGGAGCTATGACACCAGTGCATCCTTCGTGGAAGTGTTTTACCCCTTATATTGATTGGATGTTGCAGCTGATCGGACTGATCTGATGCATCACGACAGATAACATTAAACTCAAATGTATAGCTGCAAAGAGTTGGGCTATATTTGATTTGTTTTATGATTCACTGTCTAGTTAAAATCTGAGTTCATTGTAGGTCTTAAAAACAGCCCACCACACAAAGTTCTTTATTTAGCCTATTAGAAAGATTTCTTTCTTTTATGTCACTCATCAACTTTTATTATGGAGACAATTACATTCAGAGAGAGTCGGACAGTCTGTCAGCAAGAAACATGTTTTACATAATTTATGGTCATGTCTAGTCACCTGTGTATGAAGGTAATTTTGTGTCTTTTTAATGCAAGCAAAAATGTTTTTACTGAAATCAAAAATCAAGTTTGTAATTAAAAATACAAACATTTTTAATTGATATTATGTAATATTATTTGATTGCGAGTCAAAAGGTTTTCCATGCAAGTCACAAAGTTTTGCAGGTTAAACCGTTTTGCAAGTGAGAGAATTTTGCTTGTTTAAAAGTCCCAGAAGTCCTAGGCGGGCAATTGAAAATGAGCGAGAGAAACGACAAAACGGCAATTTTAAACGATTTCTGGTAATTTAAACAACAAATGCATTGATTTACAATATACTTACCTTTTACCTAAATTAAATACTTGCCTTATCATGTTGAAATACTTACCTTGATCTGTGTTTCCTGTAAAATGCATTTAACGTGAAGGTTAAATGAAGGTTTTTCACCTGTTAGAATAGAATAGAATAGAATAGAATAGAATAGAATAGAATAGAATAGAATAGTCTTTATTGTCATTGCACTGTGAAGTTCGTACTGTGAAGCTCCCACAGAGTCACACTCTAAGAAATGATTCATGGTGTTAGTAAACCCAGCGTAAAAATTAAGAGCTTTTTACCAATAAAAATTAAGTTTGTGAGATACACTTGTTTTATTCAGTTGACAACTTATTTTAAGAAGTTGGCCAAACTTACAATAAAGAAATCTGTCTTAACTCAGAAATATGTGGATTTTTATTGAACTTTTCTGAGTTCTGTGGGATTAAACATTTATTAAGGGGTTGGTTTTGCCTTTTAGTATACTTGTGATTTGTTTATGATGGACATAGGAATAAGATAGGAACAAAATGTCTAGCATTATATTAATCAGTATATAATTAACAAAACAGGAACCGCACCTTTCACCTAGTAAACTCTGCAGCATACAGAGCATACAATTTACACCCATACATCTCTTCACACACACACACACACACGATATACTTCTTCTACCCCCATACTCACACACACCATGCCCTTTACACTGTCCAGACTCCACGCACTCCTACATAATGTCAGAGGTCAGCCATGAGATTTACATCTTAACCAGACATACCTAAACAAGGCCAAAGGAAGATGTGCAGTTGGGTGTGGTTTCTAGTATATAGTCATTGTTTAGCAGGAAGACCTCAGACTCTTGTGGGGAACCTCAGACTTGTGAGGAGGAGAGCAGAGTCTCCAGATATATATCTGTTTTCTGAGCTCAATAAAATATTGTGGGAATCTGATGACTCATCTCCTTCTGATCCTTTCTCATTAACGGACTCGAGGAAGTCGGCGTACCTTAACAGTTCACTTAACAACAGACAATATTAAGTTAGGGCTACTTGTATATCTAGTGGGCATCCATTAAAATCATGTGTAAGTTACAAAGCAGAACTTGGCTGGACTTGTTTTGCCACCAGACCAAGCCTGAAACACACAAGACAGAAGTGTGGGAGAAAGCAACTTTGCATTTCAAAAAGGTGTGCTACTTGGTGAGTATTATTTTTGACTTGTTTTTATCAGCAATGACTAACATCAAAAACTGCCTATATGGCAAAAAATTGTATTTTCACAACGCTAAACTAATTCAATGCACAGAGTTTTAGCTAGCTCCTACTAATTAAGTCCCAGTTGTTTTTGTGTCTTGTTTCACAAAGCTGAATGATCGTGATTGGCACTGAACCTCTTAAGCATAAGTTGTAACACTTTCAAAGGTTAGCAACAGTTCACACTGTGCAAAGGTTGTAAAGCTGGTACCACGTTTTAGAAACACCTTTGTTGCAACATGTGCTAGTTATCTGTAGGTTTGAACATTTGAATCATCTTGTATTACTTCGAAGATATTTTTTGGATTTGGCATTACAACATTTTAACTAGTTATAATGGCTTTTTTCAAAATGATCACTACATTATTTCAAACAGGCCTCATAAATCTCATCCTTTAGTAATTTTTCAATCCTTATGGAGGAGCACTTTAAAAATGTTTTTCTTATTAACAGGATGATTCTGTGGAAAGGAGGAGAGAGGTTGCTATCCAAGGTTTAGTGGTGTATCGCTGAGAAAAGTAAGAGGATCTCTTTAAAGAGCAGTTGGTAGGTAAATCAGGCATTTCAGTGTGTAAGATTTAGGATGCTCTGTTTGCGGAATATGACAGAAATGGAATATAATACTCACATGAAAATAAAAAATCTTTGTGTTTTTGTTACCTTAGAAAGAGCTGCACTATCTACAGAGGGACTGGGACAAACTAAACACTGACTATAGTTAGAGCCTTTTTACGTTTTCTGCAATTTCATCGCTAGATGCTCCTAAATCCTACACACTGGTTCTTTAATTTCGGACACACTAATTTGTGTTACTTGTATTTTTAAAAATGATAACTTAAGACACTAACATTTATTCTGACGTTACTTGTGCCAGGATGGTGGTGGGGATATTACCATTGAAGACCCTTGTAACCAGAAGTGCCAACCTGTCTGAGCCAGCCAGTGCAACGATTGTGATTGAGGGAACAGAAGTCGTAAAAGACCTGGATGTACCCAGAGCTTGTGCCTTGCTAATACGGCTGATGTATGCACTCCTAACGCCATACCCAAAGAACTGAAAAACACTGTTGAAAAGTTTCAAAAGATATTCCTTGGGCTGGATGGCCTGAAAAACAGTCTGAAGGTAATTTCTCTAAAAATAAACTTCTGTCCTAAAAATTTCACAAGAAATTTCACAAGAAAAGGCTGCACCTGTGAGATGTTATGTGTTGTTGAGCAAACTACAGCAGCTGTAATGTGTAGTTGGTACTGGTAACAATAAAGTTTGTTGAAACTACAATTGCTATGTGTAATTTCTGTTGACTTAAGTGAAATAAGTTGATAATACTTGAAAACATTAAGGTGACAATTTGCATTGACATTTCTGAGTAGAATGAAAGTAAAACAAAGAAGTTTGAAAAATTTAAAATTTCCACCACGTAACAACACCAAATCCTTATCATTAACATTAAGTTGATTCAACTTAATTAAGCTTGTAGATGACAAAGGAAATCCCGTTGGTTACTAAACTAATTGAGTTAGTCAAACTATAAAAGTCTCATGAGACAAACTCAAAAATAGCTTGAGTTGGAATTACTTAAAAAGATCAATGCAAATTGTTACCTTAATTTTTTTTAAGTAGAGCCAGTGCATTATTTTTTAGAGTGCACGCTTGCACCATAAAAAACAAGAAAAGAAAAGAAAACAGGTTAAAAACAAAGTTCTCATAAAATAGAGACATAATAATATATAACACCAGGATATGTAAGATATAAAATTATGTATAGGTGTTTACCTGTATTGCATATTTATACACAGAAAATCGTAAAAAAAAAAAGTAAAAGTCTTAAATTGTCTTGAGTGCAAAGTAGGGGGGGGTGGATTGATTTCTGCTGTTTCAGGTGTTATTAGTTGAACAGGAAGCTTATGTGTGTGAGTGTCTATGTGTGCTGGCAGTTCGTATGGCCCAGGGGAAAAAAACTGTTCGTCAACCTGCTGGTGTGAGATTTGATTGACCTGTAACGTCTCCCCGAGGGCCAGGGACGGACTGGGATTAAAAAACGGCCCTGGACTTTGACTAGGCCCGGCCCAAAGCAATCGGCGCGTGGAAACTCGACAACAACAATAACGCCTGCCGCCTGACATGAGTGTCGCAAGACTTTAATTGTGGCTCATGATACTATACCATCCAAATTAAAGCAGTAGCACTGATGTTGACTAGATGTTGTGTTAAAAGCATTTTATTCCAGATTAACTTGAATATTCACATATAAATGGAGGTCTCAACACACTGCAGTCCCTCTGGCTGAACCAATACAAAACAGGTATCTAAAACACACAACACATAGTAATGTATGAGTTATATGATGAATCACAAAGTAAAGAGGTTTTAATAATCTTAATTAATTTATGCAGTAATTAATCTTACTGCACAAATAATATCACATCTAAATGAAAATACACCATTACCACCAAATGTAACTTCTGTATTAAAAATCTTCAAAGTTTGTAAGCATTAACTGTAAAGTTACCAACATTTTTAAAAGTAAAAGCACAACATATTTCTTAATATTAGCTACTGCATGTGGCATTTTACAGCTAAAATGTTGAAGTTTAGCTGTTTTAACTACTGTAATCATTAAAAATGTAGCAAGCTGAATATCACTTCCTAACATCATCCCTACTAGGTAACTCTCTTTCTCCTCTCATGGTCCAAACTTACTTGCCCTGTTTCTGCCTGTGAACCAGCTCATCTTTCTGTCCCTCATCATCACTGGTGGCATGTTGCTGCATAGCTGTCTGGCTCACTTCTTCACTGCTGGGTCTGCTGTTAAAATTTAACTGCTGTCGGGTCAGAAATAAGGCCAGGCTGGGCCAGTAAAGGCCTGGACCTTACCTCCGCCAACGTAATAAACTTAACAAATAATACTCTATTAGTTTTCTTCTTTAGCTGATTCATCAGAAGTTAAAAAAACTTCACTGGAGACGATCAAGAGTTGGTGCAAAAGAGTTTATTCCAAAAAAGGACGAATAAACCCGAGTGACATCCTAGCAGGTCAGGATGAAAACACTGAGCAGCGATCAGCGTGCATCGCCTTATATTTACCCTTTGCTCCACCCACAAAGTGGGTGTCCCACCATCTGGAAAGTACCTAACAGTCCTCCCTTCACTCTTTTGGCAGCCGGCCGGCCTCGTGCCTTCGCCTGCCGTGCCAGCATCCCAATCGATCATAAGGTGCCTGACCGTTCTGTACTTAAGTTCCAGTGGTTTGTCTAATTAATGAGCACCTGGTCGTAAAATACAAAATGGATTGTGATAGTTTAAAATAACTGGGTATATAAATCAGAATTAATAAGTACATGGTGAGTGCATAGTCGTAAAATACAAAATGGATTACGATAGGTTAAAGTAGTAGAAATAATTGGGTAGGTAAATCAGAATTAATAAGCACATGGTGAGTGAATGGTGAGTGCATAGTCGTAAATCAGAATTAATAAGCACATGGTGAGTGCATGGTGAATGCATAGTCGTAAATCAGAATTAATGAGCACATGATACATGATAGATTAAAATAATATGAGTACATGATAGATTAAAATAAAATAATATGAGTAAATGAGTATGCATCAAAAATGAGATGGACTATATAGATGCATGTTCCGCAACACAACCCTCAAAAACTCCCCAGTAGGTGTTTTGATGCTGGCTTTTGCTATCTTATGCTGCCTTTGCTATCTTATGCTGCTCCTCCCTTTGCTCTCCAAAGCACACTAACCTGCTCACTCACACAACATGTGCAACTTGTTGAGCCTGGGCAGTTAGATACAGAAAGGAGCACACACACCCAGAACTATAGGGTTTTAACACTGTGATCCTAACTTTACACTATAAAATAACTCTTTAAATAATGATTATGTGGACCACCCTTACTCCAGCAATTAATGACAACAATTTAGGCTACAATGCTCCAAAATAATACACAGCACTGCGAGGTGCTGCTGCTGGCTGTGCTGCTAAATAGTTCAGTTAGTTAGCTGCTTCAGTATCTAAATTCCGCATTTTTCTCTCTCTCGCCTTCTCAGCCCCACCCTTTTCTTTCCGTTTTTTTACCCGCGGCCGCGTTATGCATATTGTTTGTTTGTTTCTATGCTTTTATCTAACATCTTTGCTGTTAGTTTCTTCCTCCGCTTCCACTTCTTCTTCTCCTTACTTGGCGGCCACGGCCAGTGCAGCTGGCATCCAACTTAAAGGTGCATTGCTGCCACCTACAGTACTGGAGTGTGAAACAGATTAGTGGGGAAAAACAGGTGATGACTGCGTGTGGCGCGGGTGGTGGGCCGGCCCACCGGCCGTACTGGACTACCAGCCGTTCTGTGATTCTCCAGATCCCACAGATGACCAGTCCGCCCCTGCCGAGGGCAACAGATCAAACAGGGGGTAGGCTCTGAACTTGCTGGATCTGGACGTGCTGACGTACTGCGGTAAGCGTGTTGACTCATTTCCATTTCCGGTGCTTGTGTGTTGGTAGCCTGTTTGCTGCTCTCGCTAAATACCAGATAAAATTGTTAGATTTATCATTATTCTTACAGTAAGTTTGCATAAGCACTCACAGTTCTTTCCATCTTTAGTGACTGCTGTTCAATCTCATAATTGTTTTCAAAAGTTGGTAGCCAACGCTACCGTACTTTAGCTTAGCCGTTAGCGTCTTTAGCTTAGCAGCTAACAATGGTTTCTCCTTCTCCTCTCTCTCCTGCTTTCTCCTGCTCGGTGTCAGATGTTCAGTTACTCCTCTGCCTCCTTTAGCGGTAATGGTACGCGTAACAAGTGTAGTTTATTTGTAGACATGGAGGCGAGGCTCAGTGAGTTAGAAGTCCGCTCCGCACCTTGGTAGATCAGCCTACTGTAGCTAGCCAGTCCCCGGTAGTCGGTGCGGACCGCCTGAGTTAGCTCTCTGGTAGCCGTTCCTCGGCTTTTCCTGAGCAGCCAGGAAAGGGTGGCTGGGTGACTGTCCGAAGGAGGAATAGTCGTAAGCATTCAAAGCCCTCAGGACATCACCATTCGCTTCCGCTTCTAACAGATTTTCCCCACTCAGCGACACACCCGCTGAGAAACCAACTCTGATAATTGGCAGCTCCATTTTGCGTAAACGTGAAGTTAGCTGAAACCAGCGCACCATAGTCAAATGCATCCCAGGGGCCAGAGCGGCTGACATCGAAGTCCTATTTGAAACTGCTGGCTAAGGATAAACGTAAATACAGTAAGATTGTTATTCACGCCGGGCGGTAATGACTCCCGGTTACGCCAATCGGAGGTCACTAAGATTAATATTGAGTCGCTGTGTTCATACGCCAAAACAATGTCGGACACCGTAGTTTTCTCTGGACCCCTGCCCAATCTGACCAGTGATGACATGTATAGCCGCATGTCGTCATTCCGCCGCTGGTTATCGAGGTGGTGTCCAGCCAACGATGTGGGCTTTGTAGATCATTGGCAGACTTTCTGGGGAAGACCTGGTCTGATTCGGAGAGACGGCATCCATCCCACTTGGGAAGGAGCAGCTCTCATTTCTAGAAATCTGGCCAACTTTATTAGCGGACCAAAAACCATGTAAACCCAGAGTTGAGACCAGGAGGCAGAGTCGCAGTTTAACACACTTCTCTGCCCTTCTTATTCAGCAGTTACCCACCCAAAACCCTACGCAGAGTCGCAGTTTAACACACTTCTCTGCTCCTCCGTTTCAGGAGTTACTTAGTGAAAGCCCTATAGTGACGGTGTCTGTCCCCCGACCATTGAAATTATTTAAATCAAAGGTAAACAGAAGAGGAGCTATGCATAAAAACCTCATAAAAATTAAAACCATAGGAGCAATAGTGCAAACGAATAGGAGAGTAAAATGTGGACTCTTAAACATCAGATCTCTCTCTTCTACAGGTGCACTAGTAAATGAACTAATATCAGATTATGAAATTGATTTATTCTGTCTTACTGAAACCTGGCTGGGTGATGGAGAATATGTTTCACGCCCAGGGGGCGTTGCGAGGACGATGGGGGGCGCTGGAAGCAATATTTTAGAAAGGGGGGCGCTGAGCTGCTTTTAGGGGGCGTTTGTTGGATGGAAATTCTAAGGTGAGTTTACACTTAAGATTCACAACAATACTAGTTAAACTTTGAACTACTTGCAAAAAATTGTGGTCTGCAACATTAAAACCTGCCAGTTTAGTCCACTGCGACTGGACGAGACTTCGTGCTGCCTCCATGGGAACAGGAAGTATCATCTCTAAAAATTTTACCCACATGGCATTTACTGTGTAAACTCTAGAAAACCCACGCTCTCTTTCTTGGTGGGAAGTGTTTATTTCTCTGAGGAATACACCGTGAACGTCTTGTTATCGCAGTGGTTACACATTTACAAGAGGAATATTCTTCTGTCGGACTCACCCTGAAAGCAACTTCGCTGCGACAGCAGTGAGTGACGTCGACCCTCCTCACGCTGTGAGTTGCAGACAGTTTGTGCCAAAGCGGAGATATAGGTAGTTTCAGTCGGCTATAAAAATGTAACGTTAAAAACTGAAGCCCTGACTTGTTCTGTTGGGAACTGTTAGCGGCACTTCATCAGAGGTGCTTAAGTTATCTGTGTGGAATTATTCCTGAGCTTTCTGTGTGATCACAGGTGGTGTCGGTTAGTTTCGTTCTCATTCAGTTTTGTCTGTCAGACAGCGAGGGGAAGCGAATCAGTAACATAATGCAGTACAGGGCATATAGTAAACTATTAGCCTAATTCTCTTTAAATAGGCGAATGACGTTAGTCTGCTATAACCTCTTTTTTTCTTCACATGTCAGAGAACACAGACCTGTGGCAGAGATTCTGAATGTGCAGAAAGGTTTAAACATGAGCAGATAAGTTACAGTATTTCCCATACGTTCATTTATTTGTGGCGGCCCGCCACAATATTAACGCTGACCGCAACATATTGATTTTTTTTTTACCAGGCCTATTTAAAATCGTGTTTGACTGCAGACCTGCAGGCAGCGCAAATTAACGGAGCTCATCCTCTCGCTCGTCCCCCTCTCTCTCTCTCTCACCCGTCCCTCGATCTGTCCTCTCTCTCCTTCGTGAACACAGGTGCACAACAGCCAATGTCGGAGACACAGCTAATAGAAGTTATTGGCCAGCATGTAAGGAGCCTAGCTAAGGAGAGCTAAGTTAATGTTAAAATACAGCTGGATTTTCGAGGCGAGCTCGCTGCTGCAGCACAGTTACACTGTCATTCTGTGGGAAACACTGACAGATGAGCTAAAGTCCGGTCAGTTACTGAATTAAAACGTATTCATTTATCACTGAGATGAAAAGGGGCCATAAACACATTTAAATAAGTTACTTCCCCACAAAAGAGGAGGTAAGACTGAATCATGTGTGTTGACTCAGCAGGGATGATATTAAATAAGTTCATCTACAGGAGAAAAATATTTAAAACCAAGAAAAATGCCTGAGAGGCTCACTACATTGTATTCTATTATAATTATATATTTTGAATTGTCACCTGAATTTTTTGACATTTCCACCCTAAATTGGTGCAGAAAAGGCAGGAATTAGGGGAGAAATCTTCGCCAGAATGCAGGAAATTAAGTGTTTAATGCTCAAAATCTTCTGGGGGAGGAACCCGAGACCCCCCAATTATTGAGTGCCCCATTCAAGAAAACAGTATTTTGCTTCATACACAGTTTCTGGGAGGAACATTCACTTATTGGTTAAATATAATTACTTTTCACATGGCTTTTTTGTTACCTTTTCCATGTTTTTAATAACAATAGTAACAAGTATAACTAGTGCTGCTCTTGGTGGGAATTGTTGGGCTTCTGTAAATAACATCAGAGTATGGTCTAGACCTGCTCTTTATGAAAAGCGCTGTGAGATAACTGTTGTTGTGATTTGGCGCTATATAAATAAAATTGAATTGAATTGAATTGAATTGAATAGGCAGGGTGTGAGTGGTCTCTTGTGATGGCCTTGGTTCTTCTGAGGCAACAGGATATAGAGATGTTTTCCAGGCTGGGCAGAGGGCGGCCAATGATCTTTTGGGCAGTGTTTATAACCCTCTGCGCCGCCTTCCTGTTGTCAGCTGAGGAGCCTGCGTACCACACACTTACACAGTGTGTTAGGACGCTCACCACAGAGGAATGATAGAAAGCCAGCAGCAGCTTCATGTCCAGATTGTTCTTCCTGAGGACACGCAGAAAGTGTAGCCACTGCTGAGCCTTCTTGGCCAGGGCCTTGATGTTGTGGTTCCAGGAGATGTAGGTGCCCAGAAACCTGAAGGTGGTGACTATTTCCATCCGTTCTCCATTTATGAGGAGAGGGGTGTAGTCCTGTCGGTGCTTCCTGAAATCCAGAATTAGTTCTTTTGTTTTAGGGATATTCAGGGTCAGGTTATTTTCTGAGCACCATCTCGACAGATTCTTCACTTCTGCTCTGTACGCTGTCTCGTCCCCTTCGTGGATACATCCAACTACTTTGGTATCATCCGGATATTTTATGATGTGGATTGTTGGGTGGGTTGGAGAACAATCATGGGTGTACAGGGTGTACAGCAGAGGGCTCCGAACGCAGCCTTGAGGGGAACCAGTACTGAGTATGAGTGTGGAGGAGTGGTGGGGGCCTAGTCTCACAGATTGCATGTGGGCCTCTGGATAGAAAGTTTTTAATCCAGATACAGGTGGGGAGAGGGATCTGTAGCTGTATCAGTTTACTGTAAAGAATGTCCAGAATGTTTGTATTAAACGCTGAGCTGTAGTCCATGAAGAGCATCATAGCTCTTCTTGTTCTCCAGATGGCTAAGCGCTTGTGTGGAGTGTGAGGGCGACGGGATCCTCTGTGGACCAGTTTGATCAAATGGGGGGATCGAATGGGGGGGGGGGCAGTCCCTGATGTGCTGGGAGACTGATCGTTCCAGGCTTACTCCCGATCTTGATTGTGTTACCCGATCCTGATTCTGATCCTGATACTGTTACACTCATACCTGTTCAACTGGTCAAAATAAATCTTTTTCTGAGTGAAATCCGACATTTGACATTGTTAGCCTACATTTCATCAACATTTAATCAGTGCAGGGAAACGTTTAGCGAGAGATTCATATTAAATCATTGTCCCTGCTCCTTTTAGCAGACTAACAACAAATGAGTCAGCAGCAGCCCAGTCTGCCCATAACTGTAGACTCCCTGTCCCAGTGAGGAAGGTGAGCAACACTGTGTTAATGACAGGCCAGTTAGCTCATTCCAGCGAGTCTGTGGGGATTTCTCTGTCTCTCTGGCTCTTTTTACCAGAACAAAAAAGACAATGAAATATGTAATGACAGAAAGTGAAACACAAATTATTTTCTCACATAATGATCATTATGAAATAAATAAAATAAAACACCTTCCTGTCTGTACTGGATGCTGGACAGCAGCTGACCTCAGCCTGAATGTAAGTTACAGACTATATTAAAATAATCCAGTTTGATACGTTCATTAGGATTGAATTATGGCCGTTAAATGTCATCTATAGATACAGACTTCATTATTCCCATCATAAAGGGCAATTTATTTAGAAGCAAATAGTGAACTGTATTCTGTATGACTTGCATGTACAAATCACCAGCAGTAAATATTGTGCTAGTACTAATATTGAACTACAGAACAAGAAGCCAGACACTTGCAAGTCTTTAATTACAGTTATGTAAAGCTTTTGATGGGACAACAGCTGCGCAGAGGGGTCCAGTTTGATTTTTGTCATGGGGTACAAAATTCCTGGTGGCCTCCCTGCCCTCCCGGACTTGACGATTTAACAGTGGGCAAGCCCTGACAGACTTCATAGGATCGCGCCACACAGTCTGAGTCTGTGAGGGGGGACATTGGGATTGGGCCTGTATCTCTGTGCAAAACTCAGTAATAAAAGGGGGCACGTGAAGTTGCATCATTTCACAGCAGAAGTCCAGATGGTAAATGTAAAACAGGAATTACAGTTTAGTTGCACAGTGAACGTTACTGCCTCCTGCAGGACATCTGTGTCACTGCAACAAAAACAACAGGAGTAAGAGAGAAACCAGGAAAGTTTGATCTAAACTTCTACAAAATGTTTTTTTTTGGACATTTTAAAAAGTGAAATCTTCATCACACAGATATTTACAGAGTGGAGAGAAACTCCACTGAGGAACTTTACATCCTTGTTTCTAATGAATCTGTCTCTCAGTGATATCAGATCAGCCCACCTTCATGTTCAGCCTGCAGCGCTGTCACTTCCTGCATGTGATTAAACTCTTTGTGTCTCCTGATGAGCTCTGAGTGAAGAAGCAAAACCAGATGAGCTTCTGCACAGTCACTGCTCTCAGCTACAGAGAGGAAGAGATTAACTGGACTGACTGAGTGGTGGAGCGATGGGACAGACAGCTTTTCTGCTCTGTGAGTACAATCTGGTGAAAAACAACGTCACTTTAAAATTTACCTGAAAAAAGAATTTGGACAACGCAGCTGCCGCAACAAGCTTTATTAGGCTACAGACCTGAAATAGCTACCTCATCTTATAGTGCTGAAGCAGAATAGAACAGCACAAAGTCAACAACCCATTTAATTTTCTTAATTCAGTCTGAGACAAACAGACAGAAAATAGCCTCCTTAAAAAGTTACTTTAATAATTAAGCCTTTGGAAGAAGAGATTAACAGAAGACAGCATTAATAAACTACAATGGGCATTTCCTTACGAAAATGTGTGTGAGAGGTGCCAGCTATGTTTTGCGAATGCTACCGCTGTCGGTCCAATGTGCGATGGATGAATGACCCAAGGAATTTGTGGTCACCATATTTAGTTTTTTATCATTAAGTTCAAACACCATAGGCTACAGGTGTTTAAAGTGGAAACCAGTTTACACTGGTGGCAGCTGCAGGATTCGAAACCCACGACTGTAATGGAGGTGCGGCTCCAGAGACGGACCACCAGCCAGCCTGGTTGTAATGATACAATATGAAGTGTTGTTGATACAAAAAGTGTATTTGTTTAATAAAAAAAGCTTTACAGCTAACATTTTGGACTTTTTAGCTAGTGGTTGAGTAGTTGAACATAAAAATATGCTTCTTGTGTCCAAATTCCAAACTGGGAGGAAGATACAGCAAGTTAAAGAATTAGTGACAGGGGGAGAGCTCAGCCTGCAGCTACAACAGGGAGTCAATGAGACCGGACTGAGACTTTCCAATCAATTAAGGTTCAGAGATAAAAAACTAAACGTCCACTGAGCAGGATTTTGACATTTTGAGGGAGAAAAGGCATGTAGCTACATTTTGGTGCCTTTTTGTGCTTATAGAGACAAATATGCATGAGTAGCAGCAGTTTACAAAAAAATTTCTGATCTGCCAAATCCTCCTCTCTCCACTCTACCATGATCACGACACACTCTAAAGTCTGCTAAAAGCTGTTAAACCCTTCACTTTGAAAGGGCATAGCTCCAAAACTAAACATTTTAGCAAACACCAATTGCAACTTTGAAAGATCAACATCTTTTTTGTAATTTACAGCTTAAACTGAGTCTCTAGCTGCACATATGCCGGAGCACAAAGCTCTTAAAGTTCAGAGAGTGGAGTACCTGCTCCCATAGGAACCCATTCATTTTTTAATCATAACAATATTAATATAAAATCAACAATAACAGATACCAGCCACACAGGTAATAGCACCACTCCCACAAAGAAGATGTACAATTTGAAGTTGGAACCAAGTTTCTAGGACAAACGGTACAGGACTAGTTAGATGCCAAAAAAACCCCCGGAATAAACAATAATAAAAAAGAGCAAAGAGAACAAAAGACTTTTGTTCTCTTTGCTCCAACTAACTTGTTCAATATCCACAATTATATATATATATATATATATATATATATATATATATATATATATATATATATGTATGTTAGAAGATATTGCAGTGAACAACAGTACAGCTGGTTTTATGTTATATGTCAAACCAATCTGAGTCTGGTTTCTCTTCAGTTCTGATCTCACTGCTGAGCTGCAGGACCAGTGGAGGTGAGTCAACTCTGACAGTCAAAAGTTGCTTTCTGGTAAAAGTAATACAAAATGAATGGTCTGTAAAGAGTTTGAATATCAATAATTAAAATACCTCAACACAAAAGTCAACAGGTTTTAAATACTTAAAAGACCATTAACAAATTAACAAGATTATTAACAACCACCACACAAATACAGAGTTAAGTGAATCCACCAACAACAAACACAGTCTCTAAAAAGAAGGACAACAGCATCAAGACTGTTTTTTTATTTTATTTTGAAAATCAAAGATTTGGCCCATTCCTTCAAATATGAAATAAATCAAATACCCAAAAGCAGTAGAATCTGTCACCTCACACATTTTAAGTGAAGATCCACAAAGCCAGTTCAGTTTCTTTAAATGCTTTAAAAATATGGCAAAATAAAAAATATAATTGGCAATGTACTCGTTCCACATTTACAATAAAACTCTAAAACTAGTTACAAGACATTTTAATGCAAATGTGCAGAGATTTTTATTATAATTTGAACAAAATTGGCAGTTTTATTATTTCTACAGATCCCCTCATCTCAGTGGAGATACTATATAGTCCTTTTTTCATATGTTGGTTGAAGGGTATTCATTTCTATTCCTGGTAACATTGCATCTCTACAGCCTCTGAGACATCGCTCACAGACAGAGCTGAGACAGGTCTGCTGCTGAGGGATCAAAAAAGGGCACCAGCTTCATTTGTTGGGGCCCCAGTACCAACACAGAGAATCATTTCTGCAGCAGGAAAAAAAATCATGAGTAAAAGATTAACGTTATTTCCTGTTGCAAGAATCTGATGGCAGGGATTGGATCATGAGTAAACAGATTTTTATAGGCTATGTGTCTTGATCCTGTCGGAGTGCCATTGATTATTTTTGAGAAAAAATCAATGACGTTATGCTGCTGTACCTCGTGCATAAATGCGCACAGCGTCTTTCTTAATGGGGAGAGATTAATCGTATTTCATCACAGACATAGACACCCCTTAACAAAGACCAACACGATCTGCGGGTGTAACTCTGCACATCACTAGAGCTCACCTATGCAGCACATCTTACTATCAGAATAATGCACCCATTAAACAGCAGTGAAAGTAACTCAAAAGTAACACAAAAGTAGTTTAAAGCAATTACAATTCAGAGACAGTTACATTGTAACTACTCTTAAATGACAGTAACTAGTAATCCATAATGTATTACAGTTTTAAAGTAACTTGCCCAACACTGACCAGTGCACTGAAAGCTGTGATGCAAACACTTTTTAACCCTGGTTAAAATTAAAAAGGTTTAATATGTGATTCAGATTTAAAGCAAAACTATTACACTTATGTAATAAAAACACTCAAAGAACTATTCATTCATTTAGAGGCACAAAAGAATTTCTAGCATATCAAGCAGCCTTTTCGTCACTGCATCTCATTTAAATTAAAAATACACAAAAAGAAAACCACATCCCCCCAAAAATATTGTGAATCTTTCCTCATAATGCAGCTAGTGGGCTGGTTGGAAATAAGAAATAATTAATAATAATAAAGTCTGTTTCCCTGAGCTCAGTTCTTTAAGGAACTGTCCCATTGATGGCCAAGCCATCATTGTTGTGCAGCGTGTTAGAAAACAGTGTGTTCATTATTTGAGTAAGTCATCTCATTAGCTACCTAACAAGTTAACTTTGGATTAACGCAAAACCTGTTGGACTTTTCAGTAAATAGGTTGAATATTTAAAATATCAGTCAAGTATTTTAAGAGCTGAACTTCTAAATCTAACAAATTCAGAAACATTTGCTCAACAAACAGGTTTGTTAAATGCAACACGTGGACGTTAAGGTTTTACTGTGAGACCCGTCTGGTCATTTAACTGAAAATACAATAAATCCCCTCCAGCCTCTCTGTCTGTGAGTCCCAGCAGCTCTCAGCTGTTTGAAGGAGAGTCTGTCTCTCTGAGCTGTGAGGAGGATGACAGCTCTGCTGGATGGACGCTGAGGAGGAACACAACCAGAGAAACCAGGACTCAGTGTGATGACTGGGGAAGATCAGCTGGTTCTTCCTGTAACATCAGCTACTTCGACCCGTCAGACAGTGGAGTTTACTGGTGTGAGTCCAGAGAGGGAGCAACCAGTAACACCATCAACATCACTGTCACTGGTAAGATCAGACTGTGGAGTTAGTGTTGATGAAGCTGTGTGTAAATGATGAAATGCTGTAGTTTGTCTCTGTGTTGAGGTGGACCAGTGATCCTGCAGAGTCCTGTCCTCCCTGTGATGGAGGGACATGATGTCACTCTGCACTGTAAAACAGAGACCCCTCCCTCCAACCTCCCAGCTGGTTTCTATAAAGATGGCTCCCTCATCAGGACTGAGCCTACAGGTCACATGACCATCCACCATGTTTCCAAGTCTGATGAAGGCCTCTACAAGTGTGACATCAGCGGTCATGGAGAGTCTCCATCCAGCTGGATCTCTGTCACAGGTGAGGAGCTCAAAGATAATTCTCAGACTGAACTGGATTGTTTTCTAAGCTGGACAGAAGTTATGCAGTTTAGTTAAGTTCAGAGAGAGAAGGAGGTGTCATTTCACTAACCCTTTTTGAAAAGGAAGGCCATTGTCCTGTCTGTCATGGTGGCGAAGTGGTCTATAACCAAGTACCTGAATGTCCCACTGGCTTTTAGTTCCTCCACAACAACAGCGTCAACTGAAGTTTGGCGCTACTAGCTAGCCACTCTGTACTGATATAGTTTTCCTAGTTGAACATCTTAAACCCCTTTTTTCTCTTCACACCCAGCTCCAGTTTTGGCGTTGGTCTTCCATCAGATTTAATCTTAAATTCCTGAATTGCTGCTGTAGTGATAGTTTTGTAAAACTATTTAAACTAAAAACTCCAAATCTCCACCCTCCATAACTGAACCAGATAAAGTTGCAAACAGCTCCCATTATTTGAATGATGTGGATTGAATGCTGTTTTTTTTTAATTTGATTGACGTAAAGCCAGACAGCGGCTGGCTTCCTGTGGCAACATCCTGATTAATCACAGTTAGGCGGTGGCATGACAGTGGCCTCATATGATTGGTTGATCATTTAATTTTTTCACAAAGGGATGCCAATTCTGCCTGGCCTCCTTGCGTAGTCAGACTGCAGGTCAGTCTACGGTGGTGCAATAAAATCTTTCATCAAACATCCAACGCATAGCATTTAGAGGGGCGCTGTTTCACTTGTTGTAAGATAGTGAGAAATGGGGAAGAGATGACCGCAACAGCTTATAAGATTTATCGAAACTATAAACATTGTTTTTAATAAAATGATAAACAGAGTCTGATAGAAACAGGGGAGACCTGGGGCGAGTTTAAACTCAGAGCGTTTTGCACTGTTTGCAACATTTTCGACATGTTTCCTTGCAACGTTGCGCAACGTTCTGCAACGGGCTTCGAGGTATGTTTGCTCCCGTTTGGTGGTCGTGTCTCAGGTGTTACCCAATCAGCTGCAACAAGTTTGTAAACACAACGGCGTTGTTACACCCGGTCTAGGGGCCCCGACACAACACAAAACTATCCCATCCTCCCCAAGTCCTCAGAACCCACATGAGCACAACGCAGGTTATCAAGGGACAAGAAATAATGAATTTATTTATAACAAATGAAAACCACTAAGGATTAACTAGGTTACTTCAGGGTGGGCCAAGGCCAACATAACAAACAAAACACCCCTAACTAGAAATCAGAACTAATCTGTAAAACAAACAAAACTCAACAACAAGCAACTGACCTCCCTACCTAGAATAAACAAGAGATAAACAGAAGAAAACAGAACCAGCGGCCGACCCCTACTTAAACAAGATGAAACTGTGGCCGGTTGGGAGAGGAGGAGGATTCCAAGATGCCCACACGCGCCATCTTCTTCTCCGCTTAAGTAACGAGCCCTCAGGAAGCAACCAATCATCTGCTACTGGCTGGAGCCGCTGCCACCAATCCCCCACCGAGCAGAGACGGACTCCACCAATCCCTCTGAGGCTGTGGCACAGACCTATTTACACATAAACAAAACAGATGGCAATAACACTGGACATGGGCATATTATAAAGCAAAACGTATGGCACACAGTCGTAACAGGCGTTAAAAAGGCGGGAAAATTAGTGCGCTTGCGTACACAACAGGATGTTCAGAGGACCACCGTTTCCATTGAAAAAAACGTTTTGCTACATTTTGTCTGCGCTGAACTCGCTCCTGGCTTCCCTTGGCCTCTGGAAGAAAATGCCACTGTGCCTGCAGCGGGAGAGAAACACCCCAAGCTCCAGAGGAGCAGCCCACAACTCCATCCTGAGGGAGAGGAAGGAAAGGACGAGTGAGAGGGAGAGGGCGCCAGAAACCACATAAAGACAGATAAAAAACACCAAGACACCCACCAAGCACCTCTCACACGCTCAAACCGAGCAAAATAATTTCAAACACACCAACCGTCCCCTCCCCACTTGTGGCGGTGTGACACATGCAGGTAAACAAGCCTCATATTGTGAATTAGTTAAAATATTAAATATATATCAGCTTCCAAACCTGGAAACTACTTTAAACAGAATGAATATGTCATGAACTGAATGGAAAAAACAAAAGGAGCAATAAACGTCAGTTACTTATTTTAATCTAATTAACACCTGAACAGTTAAATGAGTCAGTTTGTTTTTCAAACCCTGTCATGTTCTTATAATAATTATTTTCTGTTCATTTTAGGGAAACCCACCACTACATGTCCTTCTTCATCACCAGCTCCTCCTCCTCCCTCTGTGATGCTGTGGTCTGTTCTGCTGTCCTGTGTTTTGGTTCTACTGGTTGTACTGGTTCTACTGGTTGTACTGTTCAGATGCTGTGTTCAGAGGAAACATCCAGGTTTGACACAAACATTTTACACTAAGGTTTCATTTTTCAGAACAATTTATTTAACATGTTAACACCCATGGAGGATAGTTCAGTTCATTGTGTCAGTTCCTTTTTTCTATTTACATTCAAACCTGTTGAGCAGCATGTTAAAGTCAAAAGATTCACTAACAACATATTTCAATCAATCTCTGATACTCTCGAATGAAGATGTTTGATCCAAATGTTCTTCTGTTACATGGCCTTTGCAGGGAGCTCTCAGTACAGTCAGCAGATCTTCAGTGAGACTTTTGCCTTCAGATTGTTATTTTCTTTGTTTTTTGTGATCCAGAAGTAGAAGTTTTTTGGATGTGTGTACTGTACACATGCTAACATTTAAATATTTATTTTACATTTACAGTCCTAAGCAATAAGTTACACACCTCAACAAGATCTCAAATGTATTTATTCAAATTTACAATTTTCTTTATTTAAATGTCCGTTAAGAATTTAACATGTATTTAACATTCCAGCTGCTGAAAAAGAAGTTGTAGGAAATGACGTCACAGAGGAAATCACGTACAGTGACATCAGAATATCACATCACCAACAGCCAATCAGACGAAGCAGCGGTAACTTTTTTGTGGTCTGTGTGTCTGTGCTTAAATGTTTGGTTAGATTTATGTTTAGAGTTACTTTACGTTACATTTAGGATCAGGCTTTAGGCATTTAGTTGTGATGGTTAGAAGAGAGACGGTCATACGAGCTCATAGAGCCAGAGCTGTAGGTTGTGTCCAGCCACTCTAAGAACATTGGAGAGATTTTCAGATATGGACTTTTGTTTTCCCTGACCTGTACACAGTAATCATCAAGATTTTTTTTAAAAAGTCACTTTATGTGTGAAAATATCACCTTTTGAATATTATTTAAAAAAAAACTAATGCAGGTTTCAGACCAAACACGAATTTTTGCAGCGCTTTCCACACGCGAGTACATCCACTGCAAGTGTTCACACACAAAGCGAGAAGGTGAATAAACACAACTCGCCATTACTACAACTGTATGAAACCAAAGTAAACATTTTGCGGTGATTAAATAGCAATAAACGGATCAAACTGATGCCGAAATAACCACAACATGATGCAGATTTGTTAAACATTTGAATTCATGCTTTGTCGGGTCTGTCAGCAAGACAGCAGGACAACAACTTATAAAATGTTTGTTTTCTGAACGGAGTTTGGATCGATCAGGGCTGTGCTATGCTAACTTGGTCACAGTAAAGTACAACGACAGCTTTAATAAAGTTACAGACACATGTTTTCTGAACTCACCAGGTAGTTCAGCCTCCTCGCTTTCTTTTCTCCAAGTAATGTCCAGCTTTGTCCCGTTTTTATATATGAAATAATAAATATAATATGAAGTCGTAGTCCGACAGAGCTAACGATGCTAACAACAACACTGGAACCGGATGTGCACGGAATCTAGCTGCTGAGAAGCTCCAGTCAAGATAAATCAACGTTGAAATCCCAAAAACTAAAGTAAAACGCTAATTCAATAAAAACAGTTAACTCCGAGCTCCTCCTGCGAGTAAACGGTGTAGTTGTCAGAACCGAATCCGATCGACTACGAGTGTTTATTTAGCCAATGGTTAAATGGCTCTCCCTCAAGTTTAGCAGCTGTCACCAGGCCTGCAGATTTTCAATCCCACGCTCTGCCCGGCCCTCTGCACACAACGCTCTGAAGCCTCGGTGACATACGGACAATCTCAACACTGATAGGCTATCGCGACTCAGCGTCGCACGACTTCTTCACTCGAGTTGAAAATATTCAACTCACGCGAATTCCATCGGGTTCCTTCGAGTCGCTGGGCCCGCCCCCTTCACCTCGCTTTAGGTCGCCCAACAGGAAGTCACGGCTCTACGCGTCTTTGCATCGACTTTGTATGGAAACTCACCGCCCTGAACGCTCGCTTCGCTTTGTTCTGAGCTTGGTTCTTGGTTCTTGATTCTTAACATAGGGGTGTGCCAGTAAGAATGTGACTTGTGTAACTGCACTTCTCTCATTTTCTCTCTCTCAGACAAACAAACTCTCTCTGTGTACACCTGGGGCCTGTTTCAGGAAGCGGGTTTAGTGAAAATTCTGAGTATGTTAAGCCTGAGATGAAGGAAACTCTGGCTTGTCTGTTTCAGAGAGCGAGATCAGATAATCACTAGTTCAGTACCTAATGCTGCGTTCCATTTGACATGGGAAGTCAGAATTTCCAAGTTCCCAGTTGGAACTTTCAACTGGAATGCCCTACGAGGTCGGATTTCCGACTCGGAAAGTCGGGACAACCCGCACTACCCCTGACTTTGTGAGGTCGGGGTATCAACAGTTAGTGAAAGCTCTTGTGTATACTGTTTTTTAGCACTTCTGTGTACTTGTGTCTCATATAAATGTTCGTACACAAAGTGCTGTACAGTGTTTAGTAGAGTAAATACCACACAATGCTTTTTTTAATCAACCGGCGTATCAATAGCCAACAAACAGCTGGCCGAGCGAGGTTTTCCGACTTGTTAACTGGAACCCTGTCAACTCGGGTGTGACGTCATTCCCAGCTCTGACCTCCGAGGAGGTAAATAGAACGAACCATTATACTCAGCACAGAATAAAATCTATGGCCTGATCCTGATCGTGTCTCAGGTGTTACCCAATCAGCTGTGACAAGTTTGTAAACACAACAGCGTTAAAAAGGCAGGAAAATTTAGTGCACTTGTGTACACAGAAGGGTGTTTAGGGAATCACAATTTCCATTGAAAAAAACTTTGTCTGCATGACCTGATTTTTAAGTCCTGCAGGCTCTTGTTCTACAGAGTGGACGAGAGGTAAATGTCAATATATATTTGTCAATAATCAATACTACCAACTGTTGTTGGTCAAACAGCATCATTAAGCAAAAACTAAAATAAATAGTTCATTAAACTAAATGTGTAATTGCATTCCTCTGACTTCATGTGTTCTATGCAATAAAAGCTTCATTTAGCCTCTTTGAAAAACAATGAATTGTTTAACACATACAAAACACATAAAAATCTAATTTTTATGAAACTCAAAATGTTAACTGCATTGCCATTAGACAATTAGTAACATTAACCATACAATTTAAAAAGTTTATCAGTTTGTGATTACTTAACTGGTATTTTTATGTAGTTTTAAACTAGTCTCTTTCTGTAAGATCAATAGATGTGTATGTGTAGTACTTTTTACTTAGTACCTTTAAAACCAGATACTCTTTTTACTTTCACTGGAGTAATAATTTACAGGATGACCTTTACTTGAAAATCATTTTAGTGTCGAATACTTTTAATTAAATAGAAAAAATGTACTTTTTCCACCACTGGATTTAGGTCAAAGAACATCATTTTAGAAGGAGAGGATGTTCTGTTTGATTTTCATTAAATACAACATTTTCATGTTGTATTGCCTTTAACATTGCAATTACATTTGATTTGTTTTTATACATTTTTTCTAAACAGCAAGTTAATTGCATGTAGTCTTTGAGGTCTGGTCTGTTGTGGAGGATGATGTGTTGCATGTGAGACTCTCTCTGTGGTGTATCTTTCTTATAAAAACAAAAATAATTATAAACGTGCATTTATAAATTAGATTTACAATTCTCTTTACATTCTGATCATATACACAATATAACTAAATATGTGGAAACTGTTTTAGTCGGGTTTTACTCAGACATCAAAGAAGATCTCTTTGTTTTAATGCAAATAATTATTACATTAAGAGATTATAAATAAAAGAGAAGACGGACTGTGCAGACCAAAGACACTTGGTTCTGCATCTTTTTTTTCTCTCTGCACATCAAACCACAGCAGAAACTTCCACCTGTTGACTCCAGTAAACTGCGGTTTTAATGCAGGTGTGGTTTCTCACGGTGTGGTTTATTTTAGCTGATGTGTTCATCTGTTTTGTGCTTTGTACTGAAATGTGTGAACTTGTTTTAACAGCGCGAGCAGCTTTGTGGTCGTCCAGTTCCCTGTTTCTGATAAATATACTCTAGTTATATTTGGTCTTTCACGTCTCACAGCCGTGGTGTTTAGAAGAAGAAAACGGTCAAACCTGCTGCAATATTTTGGTGCAACCTAATTGTTTCATAAAATATGTATCATTACTTTTTTTGTCAGCACGATTAGACAGAATAAAAAGACAGTTCTATCTAGCCTTATAGTGATTTAGACCTTTTAAATCATTGTGTCTACACCGTAGGTTCATATATGTTACGTATTATATATATTATTATATATATTATTAAATGTTGAATATTAACTTTTGGTCATTTTTAGAATTATTTCACATGTACTCCTCTAAGAACTTTTACAACATTAACATTAATACACAAAATAATAATTTGGGGAATAAAAAACACATTTAATTTTAAAGTGACAATGATTTTTTAAATTTTTTAAATACCTGTTTCTTCTCCTTTGCTCCTCCACTAACAGCTGCACATCTGTAACTTCCTAAAATATATAAAATATATTTTTATATAAAAATATATAAAAGTCAGAATGTGATTACTGACTTGGAATTTAGCAAATGCTTAACTTGATGAAATGTTATAAAATGATAATGAAATTGTGAAACTAAATTCATTTATGTTTTTAGACACAGGGGATACATTTAGAAAGAAAATACTGTGGGACTATGTGTGCTTTGTCACGCTGTCTAAAAGCGTAGGTAATGAATGCACATTTTAAGCAGCCAAAAAATCAGAGTAAATTCATTTAAATATTCATTTCATCTGGCCTATACATTTGAAAAGCTTTTTCCCCTTTTAATTTATCATTTTTAAAACAACTATAACATAACTTTGTGCAGAAGACCCTCAGATGATCGACCCTGGTTGTTTAAATAAGAGAATGTTATTATTTTTCAATAGAATTAGCCGTTAGCAGTCAGTGGGACATTTGTTTGCCCAAAACTCATGAACCAGTGAGCTGTTCTACCTGCTGAAATGTAATTTGTATACATTTTATTTTCCAGAGAGTGACCCTGCTGCAGTCTACTCAGCCGTGAGAGGAACAGATGACGTCATTTATGGACAAATAGCCTTCAAACCACAGAGGACGAGAGGTACAGCTGCTCTTTATTTATGAAGTTTGGTCAATGCCAGGCTTTCAGGCACTTTGTATTGCTTTCAGATATGTTTTCAACCTGTACATCATTTTATTTAATTTTTAAACTCCTGGACTTTAATAGCTCCTCTGTTTCATCTGACTTTCTGCTCATTAAAGGAGAACTTCGGACAATTTTTAAGTTAATCTTGATCGTTTTACCTTTGTGAGTTCTGTCTATAGAAAAAAAACGAGCCTGGTTGGTGCTTCAACACGGAGCTGCTACAGCTAATGCCCAGAGCTCCCACGTAGCTAAAACTGCAGATCTGGGGGCATTTACATAAAGAGTGTCTTTGTGCCTCTTAACAGACACAAAATGCAATTAAAATGTCCGTCCAACATAAACAGGGCTCTTACATGACAACACGATGCGTTTAGCAACTTAGCCATTGTTTAAATTCACCTAAATAGTGTTTTTAGACGACTAGCTGTAGTTCCGCGCTGAAGTCCCGTGGGAACTCCGTACGTTGTTTCTGGAAAAAGGTAAATAGCAGTGTGCAGGTGAGAGGAGCGTAATGTGTGAAGAGTGATGATCGGAGCTCACAAGTGAAGAAGAAATGGTTCGCGTTTGTGCCATTCTGCATTGTGGCAACAGAATGTGAAAATACAAGTACCTCGAGATTCTGCAGTTGTGGCTAGGTGTACTTCAGCTTGATGTGCAAACTCCCATACAAGTACTATGCGCTAAAAATTTTCGCATTTGCAGTGAACACTTTGACAAACGTTACACAGACACAACACAGCAGGGCTGGTTGAAGAAAAATGCCAAATGGAGGTAATGGAAACTTTTATTTATCCTTCCATTTGGGCTCACGTCTAACTTCTTGTATTTTCACATTCTGTTGGAACAATTCTGAACGGCACAAACGCAAATCATTTCTTCTTCACTTGTGAGCAACTCCGATGCTATTTACCTTTTTCCGCAACAACAAACGGAGTTCCCAGGGGACTTCAGCGCGAGACTACAGCTCGCCGTCTAAAACAATATTTAGGTGAATTTACACAATGGCTAAGTTGCTTAACGCATCTTGTCACGTAAGAGCCCTGCACATGTTAGACGGATATTTTAATTGCATTTTGTGTCTGTTAAGAGGCACAAAGACACTCTTTATGTAAATGCCCCCAGATCTGCCGTTTTAGCTACGTGGTAGCTCTGGACATTAGCTGTAGCAGCTCCGTGTTGCAAGCACCAATCCGGCTCGTTTTTTTTTTTATAGACAGAACTCACAAAGGTATAACGATCGAGATTAACTTAAAAATTGCCCGAAGTTCTCCTTTAAGAATCTACACCACGTATCTGTGCCAGAAAAACCTTTTACCACATGAACGTTTTTTAAGTTTTACTAGTACGACCTGATTCTGTGAAACTCTTGTTAGTTCCTGAGAACTCAGTGAAGCAGAGTTGTTAATAATAATAATAATAAATTGAATTAGTATAGCACTTTTCACAAGCTGAAAGTCACTTTACAGAGTAGCCATGGCCAAAAAAAAAAAGTTAGCGATAGGCAGAAGAGAAGAGATGGGTCTTAAGACGGGACTGGAAAATGTTGAGGGACTCAGAGGTGCGGATCTCATGGGGGAGGGAGTTCCAGAGCCTGGGAGCTGCCCTGGGAACGGCTCTGTCCCCAAAACTGCGGAGCTTTGACTTGGGGACGTAGAGGAGACCGGCTGAGGTGGATCTGAGGGACCGTGAAGGTTGGTAGAGGGAGAGGAGGACAGTGAGGTATGACGGGGCCAGGTGGTGAATGGCTTTGTAAGTAAGGACCAGGATTTTGTATGTGATCCGGTGAGAAACGGGAAGCCAATGTAGCTGTTTTAGGACTGGATTGATGTGGGATGTGGAACGGGTGATGAGTCGTGCAGCTGAGTTCTGAACCAGTTGGAGTCTTTTTATGTAGGTTGAACTGAAGCCGAGGAGTAGTGAGTTGCAATAGTCCAGCCATGAGGAGATGAAGGCGTGAATAAGTCAGCGGCAGAGGGTGTGAGTGAGGGTCCGATTTTGGCGATATTTCGAAGGTAAAGAAGGAGGTTTTGATGACATGACGGATGTGGGGCTCAAGGGAGAGGGTAGAATCAAAAATCACACCAAGATTGCAGGCCCGGGGAGATGGGGAGACGATGGTGCCGTCAGTGGTGAGAGTAGGGTTATTGGCTTTGCTGAGTGGATTTGGAGCCTGTGAGGAGGAATTCTGTTTTATTGCTGTTTAGTTTGAGGAAGTTTTGTTGCATCCAGGTTTTAATCGCTGACAGACCAGAGTTGTTGTCTGCTGATGGAGTTTCTTTGTCTCCAACAGTTTCTCATGTTGTTTGAACTGTTTGTGTTTGTGTGTTCAGAGTCTCCAGCAGAGCCAGAGGTCGTCTACTCTTCACTGAGGTAGACCTTCACACCTTCACACCAGTCCAACCACTGAGGTCCAGCTGGCCTGGACCTGGTCCCCAGAGCCCCTCACCCCTCAGCACATCCATGTATACAATTCTTATTTTTATATGATTTAGATAAAATAAACAAAGAAACACTTCCTCATACAGAAATATAAACAAAGTGTCCCTGTCAGTTGGACACTACAGTGACATACAGAACATGACTGTTACATAAACACAGCGTCAGGCGTACTGGACCTTCAGCACTGTATGTAAGTCATCCACAAAACTTATTTAATCAATATTAATTCAATTAAAACAGGTCAAGTTTGACTTTCTTTCACTGGGACTCAAACGTTGGTCTCCTGAGTGAAGGTCTTGAGTTTACTTCACTCATTTATCCACAAACTTTGTTTCTGGTAACGTCACGTTGTTTTGTGGGCAACAACTAACTTAACTATTATTTGTGTTTTATTTATGTTTATTGTTTCTCGTTGGCACAGAAACTTGTTTCTTTGTTGGATCAATAAACTTTGTCTCGTTCTTGTTTTTCCCCTGTGGTTCTGTGGGTTTCACAAAACTGTTGGATGGAAATTTTGACTTGTATGTTTTGCTGTGGCTAACCGATACATACATTCGAAACACACTCCTCTACAGTACAGATCACTAAAAATAAACACGACCACAACCACAGACTGAACAGCATGAATGTATTTCAGCTTAGGTACACTGTGTCCTTAACTAGATTGATGGATTTTTGTTTATTGGCCTAAACAGGTTGTGAATGCAGATTCACCAATAATGAAAAATCCACCCATCCGTCGTCAACCGCTTATCCTGCATACAGGGTCACGGGGGACTGGAGCCAATCCCAGCTGACATCGCGTGTGATAGTAACTCTATGAGTCGCCCAGGCCTTAAAGCTCAAATGTAAAAAAAGTTACAACTATTAAACCAAAAACCATCATTAAACAAAAGTAAAAACATCAAAGCAACAATTAAAAACAGGCCACAATGACCTGTTGATTTTCATTTTACTTTACTAAGACACTTTTTGAAAACAATCATTATATTTAAAAACATTCACAAAGTTGAGCTTAGCTTAGCTGGGATTTCCCAGTTGAAACTTCCGACTTCTGACATGAAAGAGTTCCATGTGCAGGTGATATATGGCGCCGAAAGTGAACGAAAATTGTGGCTGACCGTGACAAAGTGAACACACAGTTGCATCCTCAGCAGTGCTTTAGGTGTTGCTTCAAAGGATGGCAGTTTAACTGCAACCAACTGACATAAATAGCCTCTACATTACTAGTTCTGTGAACCCCTCGGGCTACATCAGATAATTATCCTCAAGCTAGTCAATGTTGTAGGTTACACTAATGTTTTGGTAGAAAAGATGACTTTATGATTGTATGTATTATTTTAATTCAAATACATGCAAATATACGTTTTCTTGCCGTTTAGTTTATGGTTTACCATTTACACTGTGTGCTTCCATGGGCGCTGACATTGTTTTGTGACGTCATTCAGCTGCTACTCCTGAAGTCGGGGGTTCACAAGTAGGAAATCCTAGTTAAATTGGCGTTCCACAGGAGTTTTCCTCACTGGAGGTCAGAAATTTCCCAATTTCCGAGCTGCCTGGAACGCAGCATTAGAAATGATGGTCGGTGGTGACATCAGCAATGACTTCATCATATTGATCTTCTTCAAATTGAAAAAGGCATGTTGACATCAGGACATTGATTGATTCAGTGATCGATCATTGGAGTAGGTAGAAGTTTCAGACCACATGCAGGTGACTTCTGTGGAAGTCCACCACTTAGTTCAGACTTTCATGTTCAGTGAATTTGATCTAGCGCCATCATCAGGTACTTTGGTTTTTGACTCAGTGCCTGCAGAACAAAGATCTCTTGTTCAGGAGGAAACTCTTCCTCTCTAAATCCGGGTGACCCTCTGTCGATATCAGAGCAATCTGATGTTTGGTTTAAAAGTTGCAGCCCTGAAAAAGGCTAATATCATCACTGAATTTGTTGATTTCAGATAGATGTAAAAAGAAAACCTCCTCTTTCCACTAACTCATTTCACTTGACAGTGATAACAGACCACCTCAGGGGGTCACCCTGAAGTGAAGATCCAAACTACACTATGGTGCAAAAGTTTTAGGACGCTTGCCTTTACATGTACATAAGATGGTTAATGACATCCTGTAATCCGTAGGGTTTAATATGGAGTTGGTCCTTTTATAGATATAACAGCTTCAGCTCTTCTGGGAAGACTGTCCACAAGGTTTAGGACTGTGTTTATGGGAATTTTTGACCGTTCTTCTATAATCCCATGTGAGGTCAGGCACAGATGACCTGGCTCGCAGTCTCATTCTAATTCATCCCAAAGGTGTTCTGTGGGTTGAGGTCAGGACTCTGTGCAGGCCAGTCAGGTTCTCCACACCAAACTCGCTCATCCATGTCTTTCTAAAAAGAAAACCTGCAGTTTCCACAAACTCATTTCACTTCCCAGAAATAGCAGACCACCGTAGAGCATCCCTCAGTATCAGAGCTTTCTGATGTAGGGTTATGAAATTAAAGCTCCATAAAATATCTTGTATTTTCACTGAATGCCCGCTGAATTCAGATTGATGGGAAAAAAGACACAAAGGTTACGATATGGTAACCCTAGTTCTATAAACACAGGCGGAGTCCTCAACTTGACCTTAAGGGTATTACCTGCTACAATCACACCCACACATCACCTACTGAAATTTGAATTGCGCACGTAGATGACCGTTAGAACGTCGCTACAGATAACTGAGTCCCGTATTACAGCAGTGTCCCTGCTACAGACTAACCCTTCAGCAGACGATGGCAGGGCCCATCAGTAGAGGACTCTGCTTACAGAACTAGTTACCAAGCCATGACCTTCATGCTTTCTCACACAGGCTCCGCCCCCCAATGGACTCTATGGGTACATGGGTGGAGCCCCATGACTGTCCACCCCAGCAACGACAAGCCAAGACAAGCTGATCAGTGCGTCGGATGGGGGCTGCGCGAGTTAAAGGAGCCAGTTTTCTTTGTACATCGATTTGAATGTTGGCGAATTCAGTGAAAATGTTAGACATGTTTAATGTAACTGTAACTTTCAAACCAAACATCAGATTGAATCAGTGGAAACAGGTTTTCTTTTAACATCAGTTTGAATCTTGGCTGAATTTAGAAAGTTTTCTGTAAAAATGTAATTCTTTCTTAAGATACTTGTGTTGTCTTAGGCATTTATTTATTTATTTATGTATCGTTTCTGCCACACCAATTAGATTATGTTCATCAGACGCTAACGATGTTATTGTAATGTCAAAGTGAAGGTTGGCTTGACTGAGACAGAGAGAGAGAGAGAGAGCATTGCTCACAGCTTCAGGGTTCGTCAGCGACTACTAATTTGTCCCCCAGCAAAATTGTAATCAAAACATTTAAAATGTTGTCGGTCAGCGTCAATTAAATTTTAGCTACACAAACGGTTAACAGTCGCCACAAAGTAATGAAAGAATAACATGACACACCTGACCGCAACACAGATACCTGTCTCTCTCTCACTGCTGTCTCTGTCCCCCTCAGAGACACTTTGAACTGTTTGACTGTCTCTCTGCTCTCTGACTCAGCAGTGATGAAATAAAATAAAAACAAGAGAAATATATTTGACAGCAGTACAGAATGCCTGAGAGCCTTACAGCACTATGTTACACTATGTTTTGATTTTTGAATTGTCACCTGAATGTTGTGTTTCCTTTGATATAAATAGACATTTCCTCAATGAACTGATGCAGAAAAAATCACCAGAATGCAGGAAATGAAGTGTTTAAAGCCCAAATTGTTGAGAAAGAGGACCCACACATCTTTTTAAAAAATATATTTTCAGTAGTAATTATAAAAAATCATGATAATATATTCATATGGCCTATGATATTTAATAATTAAAATGTAGCTCAATGATTTACAGGGTTCAGTTTGACAAACGGCATAACAAGGTAGCAGTTTTTGAGAGTTGATACAAGTATGTGTCCAGAATGCAGGAAATTAAGTGTTTAATGTTTAAAATCTTCTGGGTAGGACCCCCAGACCGCCCTACCAACTATTTAGTCAAGTCATTTTTTCCCCAAATACTAAGCCTATTAAAATATATTGTTGTCTTGTTGTCATGTCCCCACTATTGTGCAGAGTGCCAAGTCTCATTGGCTAACAGTTTTGTCAAACCCCTAATCTAAGTCCTCAAAAGTAACGATGGTGTATTGGTGAGGGATGTCTGATCGATGTCGGTGGGTCGCCTGGGCCAAAAATGCCAGGGCCAATTTTTTGTCCCAGCCCTGCCCTGAACATGTTAATCAGTCTCTCTTCGATGAGTAAAGTATCAAATCAAACCAAACCAGCTAAGACGTCTCTGCTTTTCTTACTCAATAAAACATGTTCAGAAGTAATCCTTTTTAAGATGACACTGAATGCTGAAAAAACAACCTGAATCCCGGCGTGAGGATGTTCAGATTTATCAAGCCTGCAGGCTAAAGCTTTTGTTTAATACACGATCATCACATGAACATAAAATGAACTTTTCTTTAAATGTTTGAACACATAGTGGAGCTAAATATTCTATTTGTTTTTATAATCTTAGAATAACATCTTCCTACAAACAGCAGGCTCTCTGTGTAGCCTATCTGATGTTATGCTGCCACTCTGTGGACAACGTTTGGTAGGACCTTAAGTGATGATGATTTTCTGTTTTTTCTTTAGAAACCATGAGCATTCTGGTGAATTTTTTTCGCACCAATTAATGGTGGAAATGTCTTTATTGATATAGGGGGAAACAAATTCAGGAGGCAATAAATTATTTAATAAGGTAAATCAATTTAGTTCTAAACTCCTGTGTTTCAGCAGTTTCCTGCTCATGGTCAAAACTTTCTGCACCTTCAGAATCTCTCTCTCATGTCTGTTCTCGGACATGTTGAGAAAAAATATTACGAGAGTAACATCATTTACTGAGAATTCATAAGCATTTCTAAATGTTTTGTTTCACAGCCTGAAACCCTTTGATCGACACAGTAGCATTTGAGAAAAGGAGGTAGAAAATCGAAGCTAAACGAGAACACACACAGTCCACACACGTTTAATTCAGCAGCTCCGATAAAGTGCAGCTCACAGTCCTTAACAGACCAAGGTTGCACCTCAGTTTTTAGATGATTGTACTGAAAAACTCCGCCATTTTGTCAGAAACTGTCTGCGACACACAGCATGAGAGGGGTCTTATCTACTATCAAAGTGTCCTCCGGTGTTCAGACAACCTGGTGGAGATGATTCACACACTGACACTGAACGTCATGAGGAAACAAATACAAAACGCACACAACCAACCCAAACCTGTGACACCTCTGCTAATTCATCAGAAAGTGAACACATACCCGGCAGAGTTAGTTTAACTGTCAGTGAACGCATCATATTCATGCTATAATTGGCATTCAATGCCAGTTGTTATTTTACTTTTCATATCAGTATCTCCGTTTAGTTTTCTGTCTCTCTTCACATCATGTTCTGGCTCAGAGCCTCGTTTTAAAACTGAATATTTCAGCTTTGACGCAACTAAACAACTAAAGTGTGGAGCGGAAACCACAACCCTGCCAGCCACAGTCACAGAGGGAGGTGGGTTTTTTATTTATACATGAACATGAACTGATCAGAGTGAAGATCTAATATAACAAAGTGTCAGGATGAAAGAAACACTGTGGCTGCTCTGTAAGTACACTCTCAAACCATCAGCAGAGAAAATCAAGATACTGAGACGAATGAGTTGGTTTTTTACAGCATTGGTTGGCTCAGACATGCTCCTGTAACACTGACGGTTTAGAGAATATTACTTTAAGAGGTTGTAATTAATGAGACTGCTGTTGGTTTTCTTTATAGTGGATCAGTTTAATGTTTCAACACAACTTTATGTCTTCATTCAGTAACCTCACAAAGATCACTGTGTGCTGCTCTCTGGTGTTTCAAATGTCTTAAAGTATCACAAAGTCAAACCAACCTGAGTGTGATTTCTCTTTAGTTCTGACCTCACTGCTGAGCTGCTCAACAAACCAAGGTGTGTAAACCTCTTTTATCGTTGCCCTAACTGACTCTGAGAAACTCTGATAGAACTGAGGACACAGCTGGTTGATCAGACACCCAATAGTACCAGGAACCATCAATACTTTTACTTTTATCAAAACATACTAATGTATTCTCATGTAGGTCAGAGGGCTGTGTCCTGGTTTATAGGTTTAATGTATCGTTAATAGTTTTTTCTGATTCCACTGTGATTAACGACAAATGATTTAATGACAGCAGCATTAAGAATTAATGTATAGTATTGACATTCAAAACAAGACTTAATATGTGTAGTTTCAATACTTAAGGCATCACTCGCTCAGCTCTATTCTCTGCAGGACAAATGTCACATCAAAGTTTGTCTGTGTGAGAGCTCAGTTAGCTCTTTCAGATTCTCAAAACAGCCAGTTCAGTTCAATCCAGTTAAGGTGAAGGGGAAGAATCACCTTGTCACAAAGCCTGGAACCACAAATATGAAAAATAGGTCACAGGTGGAAACTCAGATTACAAGGAATATTTTAATTGCTTTGGTGTAAACTAACCTTTAATCAAGATTTGAACTTCTGTCTTTTTTTTTGGTTCTTCATGGTGTCATTTGGTGTTTCCTAAACTGCACATTGAAGGTAACTTACATTTACTCATTTAGCTGACGCTTTTATCCAAAGTGACTTACAATTGCTATACATGTCTGAGGTCGCATGCCTCTGGAGCAACGAGGGGTAAGTGTCTTGTTCAGGGACACAGTGGGGATTGAACCCGGGTCTCTCACACCAAAAACGGGCGTCTTAACCATTGCGCCATCCCACCCCCTAACTTGATTTTAAATCCATCTCCCTCCAGCTTCTCTGACTGTGAGTCCCAGCAGCTCTCAGCTGTTTGAAGGAGAGTCTGTCTCTCTGAGCTGTGAGGAGGACGACAGCTCTGCTGGATGGACGCTGAGGAGGAACACAACCAGAGAAACCAGGACTCAGTGTGGAGCTGACTGGGGAAGATCAGCTGGTTCTTCCTGTAACATCAGCTCCATCGATCCAGTTGACAGCGGAGTTTACTGGTGTGAGTCCAGAGAGGGAGCAACCAGTAACACCATCAACATCACTGTCACTGGTAAGATCAGACTGTGGAGTTAGTGTTGATGAAGCTGTGTGTAAATGATGAAATGCTGTAGTTTGTCTCTGTGTTGAGGTGGACCAGTGATCCTGCAGAGTCCTGTCCTCCCTGTGATGGAGGGACATGATGTCACTCTGCACTGTAAAACAGAGACCCCTCCCTCCAACCTCACAGCTGGTTTCTATAAAGATGGCTCCCTCATCAGGACTGAGCCTACAGGTCACATGACCATCCACCATGTTTCCAAGTCTGATGAAGGCCTCTACAAGTGTGACATCAGCGGTCATGGAGAGTCTCCATCCAGCTGGATCTCTGTCACAGGTGAGGAGGTTACCTTTGATTTCAGGACTTATTTCATCCAGAGATTCACCTGACCAAGTGGATTCTCTCTACAGGTAAACCTACAACCACAGCCCCGCCCACATCTGTAACTCCACCTCCCCCATCGCTCCAACCCCCCCGAAAGTTCAGAAGTGGTTTTCACAGTGACGTAGGTATGTGTGCTCATGCTCCAGTCAAAACCCTTTCTGACATGGCAGTGCCAGTAATAAGGGGCTAACTAACTAACTAATCTAAAACAGGAAGTAAATCTAACAGAAACACAAGAAATTATATCAAATCAGTAAAATAAATTAATATCAGCAAAACAAGACAAGAAACACAAGTGAAGCTCAAAACTACAAAGAAACATGGCGAACAAACAAAATGACAAAAGTAAAACACACTACAGAGATGATGAAAAAAAGAGAAGATGAATACAGGAAACAAATACAAAACGCACACAACCAACCCAAACCTGTGACACCTCTGCTAATTCATCAGAAAGTGAACACATACCCAGCAGAGTTAGTTTAACTGTCAGTGAACGCATCATATTCATGCTATAATTGGCATTCAATGCCAGTTGTTATTTTACTTTTCATATCAGTATCTCCGTTTAGTTTTCTGTCTCTCTTCACATCATGTTCTGGCTCAGAGCCTCGTTTTAAAAGTGAATATATCAGCTTTGATGCAACTAAACAACTAAAGTGTGGAGCAGAAACCACAACCCTGCCAGCCACAGTCACAGAGGGAGGTGGGTTTTTTATTTATACATGAACATGAACTGATCAGAGCGCAGATCTAATATAACAAAGTGTCAGGATGAAAGAAACACTGTGGCTGCTCTGTAAGTACACTCTCAAACCATCAGCAGAGAAAATCAAGATACTGAGACGAATGAGTTTGTTTTTTACACCATTGGTTGGCTCAGACATGCTCCTGTAACACTGATGATTTTCAGAATATTACTTTAAGAGGTTGTAATTTATGAGACTGCTGTTGGTTTTCTTTATAGTGGATCAGTTTTAATGTTTCAACACAACTTTATGTCTTCATTCAGTAACCTCACAAAGATCACTGTGTGCTGATCTCTGGTGTTTCAAATGTCTTAAAGTATCACAAAGTCAAACCCACCTGAGTGTGATTTCTCTTTAGTTCTGACCTCACTGCTGAGCTGCTCAACAAACCAAGGTGTGTAAACCTCTTTTATCGTTGCTCTAACTGACTCTGAGAAACTCTGATAGAACTGAGGACACAGCTGGTTGATCAGACACCCAATAGTACCAGGAACCATCAATACTTTCATGGTGTCATTTAGTGTTTCCTAAACTGCACATTGAAGGTAACTTGATTTTAAGTCCATCTCCCTCCAGCTTCTCTGACTGTGAGTCCCAGCAGCTCTCAGCTGTTTGAAGGAGAGTCTGTCTCTCTGAGCTGTGAGGAGGACGACAGCTCTGCTGGATGGACGCTGAGGAGGAACACAACCAGGGAAAACAGGACTCAGTGTGACGACTGGGGAAGATCAGCTGGTTCTTCCTGTAACATCAGCTACATCGACCCGTCAGACAGTGGAGTTTACTGGTGTGAGTCCAGAGAGGGAGCAACCAGTAACACCATCAACATCACTGTCACTGGTAAGATCAGACTGTGGAGTTAGTGTTGATGAAGCTGTGTGTAAATGATGAAATGCTGTAGTTTGTCTCTGTGTTGAGGTGGACCAGTGATCCTGCAGAGTCCTGTCCTCCCTGTGATGGAGGGACATGATGTCACTCTGCACTGTAAAACAGAGACCCCTCCCTCCAACCTCCCAGCTGGTTTCTATAAAGATGGCTCCCTCATCAGGACTGAGCCTACAGGTCACATGACCATCCACAATGTTTCCAAGTCTGATGAAGGTCTCTACAAGTGTGACATCAGCGGTCATGGAGAGTCTCCATCCAGCTGGATCTCTGTCACAGGTGAGGAGGTTACCTTTGATGACAGGACTTATTTCATCCAGAGATTCACCTGACCAGGTGGATTCTCTCTACAGGTAAACCTACAACCACAGCCCCGCCCCCTGCCTCAGCCTCCCCCCAGCTTGTGTTCAGACTGGTCTTCCACCTGGTGGTGTTCTGTCCGTACTGCATCTCCACTGTCCTCATGGTGTCTTTATATCGACGCAGGCCAACAGGTAACACTCTGAATCATTCACGGTCCTTTCAGTCAATCAGTGTTGTTGATGATTGACAGTTGTCTCTAACAGAAGCTGATAAATTGATCTATATTTTCTTTCTAACCTGCTCTGACTGCAGGACATCACGCGGCCATCTCCATGGTGATGACCTCTCCAACCCGGACTGAAGAGGAACTGAATGACGACTATGATGTCAGCACTGCTGTCACCACAGAGCATCACTTCTGAGCTGATCCAGTGTGTTCAGTTTGTTCTGCTTCTTAATGAAGCTAAAATGTTTGAGTCATCAGAAAATACACCTCAGATTTCAATCAGACATTTTTAGGACCAAATAAAAACTGATACTTGTTCAGGTTCTGGAGGGAGTTATGTTGTTTTCATGTTTGTTTGGTTAAGATGGTTTATATCAAACAATATTAATATCACGATACAGAAAATCTATCCTAAAATGATACATCACAATATCTAACTATAAATACAAAATGCCTGTGAAAGAGTTCACTCTGTATTTGATGCGTGACACGTTCTTATCTCAGTGCGTCATAAATGACGCTTTCAGGCGCCGTGACAAAGCCTAATCATTTGAGGCTACAGGAACCCTTCAGCGTCCGTATGAAACGCCACTGTTTGCTACGTCACAGCAATACAAAGGAGGCTAACCCTACCTGCTAGGGATAGCCAGTCAAAATGTATAAAATCAGTGACTTAGATCTATACTAGCATTTCTGATGGTTATGGTAAGGGTAGGGGGTTTGGGGGGACTTTCACCACCTTTAACACAAACGTAACTAGCTAGGTAGCTAGTTTTACACAATTTGCTGTGCACCACCAAAGTTTAATACGTACCTCACATTATATTGCTAACTGTTCAGTGGGCATTTCTCCACCTAGTGGTAGCAGTATTTTTAGGTAAACTTCAGCATCAGAAAATTCAGGTGGCGGCCGGATACCAACCAGGAAACAGAGAAGGACTGGAATTGCAAAGCAGGTTGAGGAAAATGGAGTCAGGAGAGCGAAGCTGAAAAGGAAGAGGACAGTAGAAGTTTTGTGACTAAGAAAAGGAAGAAGTGTAGCGTGTCAAGTAATGCCAGCCAGGTGAAAGCTACTGATGAGACGCACCGTGTGGGGATGATAGCTGTAATACGAACGGACTGAAATTTTCAAAGATTCGCACAAGGTTGGAAAGTTTCTTGGAAGAAAATTTGGGGATGTACAGTCTATCAGGATAACAGGAAGTGGGATGGTGTTGTGTATTATTTTGGAGCATTGTAGCCTAAATTGTTGTCATTAATTGCTAGAGTAAGGGTGGTCCACATAATCATTATTTGAAGAGTTATTTTATAGTGTAAAGTTAGGATCACAGTGTTAAAACCCTATAGTTCTGGGTGTGTGTGCTCCTTTCTGTATCTAACTGCCCAGGCTCAACAAGTTGCACATGTGTGTGTGAGTGAGCAGGTTCGTGTGCTTTGGGAGCAAAGGGAGGGAGCAGCATAAGATAGCAAAGGCAGCATAAGATAGCAAAAGGCAGCATCAAAACACCTACTGGGGAGTTTTTGAGGGTTGTGTTGCGGAACATGCATCTATATAGTCCATCTCATTTTTTGATGCATACTCATGTACTCATATTATTTTATTTTAATCTATCATGTATCATGTACTCATATTATTTTAACCTATCGTAAGTGTTGAATGTTATTTTAACCTATCATAATCCATCTTGTGTTTTGCGACTATGCACTCGCCGTGTGCTCATTATTTCTGATTTACGACTATGCATTACGACTATGCACCTGCTCATTATTTCTGATTTACGACTATGCACGCGCCATGCACGCGCCATGCACTCACCATGTGCTCATTAATTCTGATTTATCTACTCAATTATTTCTACTACTTTAACCTATCGTAATCCATCTTGTATTTTACGACTATGCACTCACCATGAACTCTGACATGAATTCTGATTTATCTGCCAAAAGTGTGAAGGGAGGACTGTTAGGTACTTTCCAGATGGTGGGACACCCACTTTGTGGGTGGAGCGAAGGGTGAATATAAGGCGATGCACGCTGACCGCTTCTCAGTTTTCATCCTTTGGACCTGCTAGGATGTTACTCGGGTTTATTCGTCCTTTTTGGAATAAACTCTTTTGCAACCGACTCTTGATCGTCTCCAGTGAATTTTTTTAACTACGATGAATCAGCTAAAGAAGAAAACTAATAGAGTATTATTTGTTAAGTTTATTACGTTGAGGAGGTAAGGTCCAGGCCTTTACTGGCCCAGCCTGGCCTTATTTCTGACTTCGACAATGGTTATTATTAATTTTGTGTTAAGGAAACAGAAAGATAAAGCACTGAAAATCGGTGAGTATACAGATTGAATTGTTTCTCAATCTGGTCAGAGATCAAGAGAAGTGGCGTTCCCGCTGTCAGTGAAGAACAAGGAGTATCGCGAAATGTTTGTGAAGCAAGAAGATTGCTTCACAATTTCGAAGGGAAGAGGGAGGAAAGTAATTCGGTGTGTTTGACATTTGAAGGGGAATTGCCAGAAAGAAAATATTTAGATTATATATGTTGCAGGGTGGCGCAGTGGTGCAGTGGTTGGATCTGTCGCCTCACAGCAAGAAGGTTGGTTGAGGAAACAGTGCTAATCACTGCACCACCCACCCTGTTCTCTTTGGGCGCTCCAGCTTCCTCCCACTGTCCAAAGTAGTGTTTCGATCATTTGACCTAATCTTGTATGTGACTCAGGAGGAACGGGTTGTCTCAGTGAGTAATTTGTTCATTTTCACGCATGCATGAATAGTCTTGGACTCTTACATTCACTCGTTACACAGCAGCTGCATGGGCTCTGTCAGCACAGACAGAATTGATTAGTTCACTACTCTCAACTGTGGGCCTCTGGGTTTGAGTCATTCATTTGGCACGTGACATCTCGGCTACTGTTGAGCATTAATGAACTAATCGTTCAGCGCTCACATGGGTCCTCGGAGTCTGTCTTCACTCAGCAGGCTGAGTTACTGCCAGCACCGGGGAATGAGAGGCAAGTCTGTTGTCAGGTAACAGTCACTGGACTGACATGTATCTAATATCTATTTTGATAATTTTGTGACATTTAATAAAGCAGACCGTCATTACAGCGCAGTGATGTTGTGCTAAGTTAAAGTTTTAACACAGCCGCACCGTAACTTTAGTCCTGCTAGTGTTTACAGCTAACAGCTGATGAGAGGGTCCGCTCCACTCCAGAGCCCTGACAGGGTTCAACTGGGAGCTGAATTACCTCAGAGGTCGTCTCCAAAACAAACAGACCCGGTCATTAAAACATTAAAACACAGCCACATAGCAGCGTTAGCGTTAGCCCTGTGGTTTGTTTACAGCTAACAGCTGATCCAGGTCCACCAGAGAACACAAGGCAACTTTTACTTTTTATTTACCAACAGAGCCGTGCTGTTGTTTCACAGCTCCTGACTGGTGAACAACCTGAAGTGTCTGAGATTATCTTTAAATGTGTTAAAATTTATTTATCTAGTGTGTCAAGCTTATTACTTCAATATATTCCCTGTAAATCTGATGTAATATATGTATTTTACTCATGGATAGGCTACTGTATGAATTAGCATTTTAGAGATATAGTGATGGTAATTATAATTATATATATGGCTGGTCTGCTAGTATACTCAGGAAAGATTGTGAAAATGGACGGATTTAGCCGGAGTAGAGGCTTAATTAAATATTGACAACATATTTCTGTGGTTTTTCCATGGTTTGAACTTGGTTGTGGCTCCATGGGGCTTTATAGAACCATGATAGAGACAGATGAAGAGGTGAATTTGTGCATTATACTTTACAAACAAGGCAGCCTTCTGTGTTTGAGAACTGCGCTGTTGTTTTAAAAATCACCCACTAGAGGGCTGCAGCACCGCAATAACCAGTTTAGTTCAAATGAACAAAATCAACTAAATGACACAAAAAAAGATTAGTTCATTTTAATGAACAAGATTTGGTGACTTGAGTCTTTCAAAAGAGTGACTTTTCCCATCACTAGTCCAAAGACATGCAGGCTAGGTTGATTGGTGTCTCTAAAAAACATTGTCCTTAGGTGTGAATGTGAGTTTGAGTGGTTGTTTGTCTGTGTGGCCCTGCGATGGACAACAACAAGATGAAGAGTAACAAGATGTAGAAAAACAGCTGTAAAAGAGAGGAGTGTGAGGAAGAGCAGGAGCAAGTAAAATGCCTACAGCCTGAGGGAAATCATCATGCGGGGTAAGCACAAAGTCTGAGACCAATAAAAGAAATTACATTGAGTAAAATCAGACTGGAAGAGGGTCTGTCATATGCTGAAGCAACCAAGAGAATGGAAAGAAAGGAGGAATGAGTGGGAAAGAAACAGGAGTCAAAAAGGAACTGAGATCATGAGAATGTGATCTACATGAACAAGAAGCGATTTCTGGCATTTATTGCTGTGGTGGTAAATTGTCCTCTTGAAATAGAAAGCAAGTCAGAGAGCATTAAGATGGTGTTGGATGTTGCTATCAGATTGCTATCAGACTGATGTTATTCTTTCTAAACGTCACTCACTACTTGTGATGTCAGATAGTTATTGAGTTACTTTGCTGTTGTAAACATTAATGTTGCTGCTCTAGAAACAACATTAAGCTGTTTTTAAAATATTAAATTAAAAACAACCAGGCAGTATGTACGTTTCTATATATGTTTTTTTTATCACAAGTGATATGTCATCTTAATATAAGACGTTATCGCACATTGAATATTTTCCTCATACCGTGCAGGTCTACTTTATGCCCGTTAGGGCTGGTCTTACCAAATAACCATCACTAAATAATAGAAAAGTATCAATGATAAGTAACAATAGTGGTATCGATAAAGAATCAGATCGTTAAGCATTCTCAATAACGGTATCAATATCAATAATATGCCGCCAAACCATACGTACCTGTTCAAAGTGGCTCCTACGTACCTGGATGAAGGGATCCAATTCCTCGGATCCGTAGCTGATGGATGCAGGATTGAAGAGGAGACCGGCGTCTGCTTGCGAGAAGATGTGTGGGAACTGGTGGGAGTCCAGACTCCGAGTGCGGGAGCCATCTCTTCGTTGGCAGATGTGTCAAACCCCTGGAGTTCCTAGAGAAGGGAAGCAGGGAGAAAAAGAAGAAGGGGGGAGGAAGGTGGGAGGGATGAGAAAGCTGAGTCAAGGGGAGGTGAATGGAAAAGGTGAGCTCAAGTACTTGGGATGAGATCAAGGCGTGGTCTTAGATCCTGAATCTATTTTTTTTTTTAAACTTAGTGTAAATGGATTCAAAGGTTTTTCAGGATAGGATCTGCAGGTTAGGTAGTTTCTGTAATACGGCCCTAGGTTGAGTGTAACGAAGGGGAGTGTGGAGCTGGGGTTTTTGGACACATTAAGCTGTGTATCAGTGAAAATGGACGTTTTAGTGATGGAAGATGTTGCCTAAAGGGAGGAAGTAGATGATAAATAATAGTGGTCCTAACACTAAACCCAGCGGTAGTCCATAATGAAGGTTTCTGACCTGTGCTTTTTCAGAGGTAAGAGGCAAACCTCTGATAAACAGTGGCCCATGTCCAATATTTGCCGGACAGTCAATGATGAGTGAATGTAATACAGAGTCAAAGGCTGCTGTGAGGTCCAGGAGGATGAGAATGTAGAGTAGACCAGAATCTGCTGCACGGATGAGGTCGTTGGTGATCTTAATTAGGGCAGTTTCTGTGCTACGTTTGGGTCTGAAGCAGATTGGAATTTTTCAAGGACATTGTTTTTGTTGAGGAAGGTCTGCATTTGAGATGCAAGAACCCTCTCCAGAATTTTTGATATGAATTGTAGGTTGGAAATTGGGCCGTAGTTGTGATTGTTGCAGTCTAAACTTAGTTTTTCCAGTATTGGTCTGATTAAGGCAACTTTCAGAGAGGGTGGAATCGTACCAGTGGACAGTGAGGAGCTGAAGATTGATGTTTCTAGGGAAATTATAGAATTCAAGCATGCTTTTGGATCCAGATGACAAGTAGAGTTATTGGACTTTTTAATTTCAGAAATGTGACTTTCAGTTTGAAGGCTGAAGTCACAGAAGACAGTCGATGTAGGCAGTGACAATGAATTTGCTGATTGTAGATTGATCTGCATGGTGTTTACAGAGGCAAGAAGGTCATGAATCACAGTGATTTTTGAGTTGAAGAATGTCAAAAAGGCAGAGCATTGTTCATTTGAAAGGTTATTGTTCATATTAGTTTCTGGTCTTTTTACTGTGGAGAAGAGAGTTCTGGCATTCCCTGTACCCGCCGTGATGGTGTTTGCATAGTATGAGTTGTTGGATATGGAGAGAGCACTTTTGTATGGGAGTATATGATCATTTTACATTTGTTTATGTACAACAAGTCCAGTCTTTCTGCAGAGCCTTTCCAGGCATTTCCCTAAAGTCTCTGATGCAATTCGAAAGTGTACCAGGGGAGAAGTATGGGTAAATGAGACACTCCGTGTTTTTAGTGGGGCTAAAGTGTCCAGTGCAGAAGATAAACCATCATTCCATTAGATCCAGAGATGAGGTGGTGGGCGGTGGGGCTGGGTTTGACGTAATTAAACTGATAAGGCTTTCTGGGTGCACATCAGGGTCTGATGTTTCGATATGATATGATATGATGCGCCTTTGTCTTACTGAGCAGAAGGTTTGTGTTGAACAGTACAGCTTTATAGTCTGAGATGGGTAACTCAGCAGATGTAATGGTATTTCTCTTCCTCACAAGACACCTGAAAAAAATCCCACCATGTGACCACATGTAACGTGTGTTGTCTTTGTGCATTATTATGTATTGTATGTCATGTATACTACTAATTTAGTTGCGTTCAGCGCTTCTTTGTTTTTGTCTTGTTTTATGAAGTTTTAAAGCCAAAGTTTATGATAAATGGCTCAGCAGCTGTTTGTTGTCCTCTCTCACGTGAGGCCGCACAGCAGATGTTACACGTTACGTAGGCAAGTTATAGGTAATGGAGGGAGGGAATAACAGCAAGCTCATCAGAAGTTTCCTAAAAATAAACATTGTTCACGAGTCCCGCACCTCGAGTCTGAGTCGAGTAGATCAAATATAACAAAGTGTCAGGATGAAAGAAACATTGTGACTGCTCTGTAAGTACACTCTAAAAACATCAACTGAGAAAAAAAATACCTAGATGAATGAGTTTGTTATTTACAGCATTGGTTGGCTCAGACATGCTCCTGTAACACTGACCTTTAGAGGATATTACTGTAAAAGGTTGTAATTTCAGTTTGGTAGAGGTAATTTCTCTCCTCTTGTGTTAGCCAAGTCTGTGGCGACCATTTTTTATGGCCAGGCTGTGTTCACTCAGTCTGTGTGTTGTCATTTTTCTTTGTTTAGGACATTTTATTGTGCTTTGGTAATTTGCCAGTGTGAATTCTCTTTTTAGGGTCAGACAACATTGTAATTTACTTTGTGTTTTAATTGTTTCTTTCCAGTATTCAATATGTTTTTTTTTATACTTGTGGATAATGTGGTTTGGCCTGTCACTGTCAAAATCTTTAACGTCACTTTAAAGCCGCCCTCCAGTGTATTTTGACATTTCTATGATATTTCATATTTTTCTGAGTCATTTCCTCACAATGTTGATTAACCACACAGTTTGCCATATATTTCTTGACAAATAGCTTAATTTTATGCTCAAAGTTGCAAATGTCACCACCCATTAACGGGGGTGGTGACATAAGTCATACGTTACGCCTCGTTAAAAAACTGTCGCACCTCGTTAAGTCAGAGCATCGCAGCTAACCAATTTATCATGTAATTTACTTAGAACTTAGAGCAGGTATGTCTCTCTGTGTCTGATTGTTGGTTTGTCTTTCTAGTTTAGTTAGCCAGGTGTAGTTAGCTGGCATAGTTATGTGCTGTTCATTGTCTTTATTGCATCTGTGCGGCGGTGTTGGAGGACAGATGACACAAAACCCGTCACACTTTCACCTGCCACCTTCTGATATACAGTCTGCAACATGCATTTTAATCACGGCCGTAATGCATCGGCGTAGGCACGCACCCCTGTGGTAAAGCGCACCATAATATGTAGTGGGACCGTGTGCAGTGCGTGACAGGACCATCGACTGTGTGATTGATAACAGCTGATACGCGCACATTAGTTCCTGTCATGGGTAAGTAACAGCTGCTCCTGCCAGACTAAAGTGGACTAAACTATACAGTGTAGTGATCACAGCCTTTTAAACAGCGGCACAGCAGCCATACCAAATCCACTGAAAAAGCACTTGTGAAGTTTCTCACCTCGATGAAAGGCATCCGACGAGCCTGCAGTGGCGAAGTCTTTGACAATGTCCTCAGTAATCCTAAACAATCTTATCTGGGAGCTTTGTGACCTTCTCCTCCTGTTCTTTTCTCTCCTGTCTCTTCTTGAAACTACTTTTATGTTTGAATGGCATGACTGCTACCTTGCACATGTGCTCTGCTTGTCTACTTGTCAGATTTTGTGTTTCACCCGGTTTCTGGAATCTTGTCACGTGATCAAATAGAAACTTGGCAGCCATATACATATTACCCAGCAATCATCACTGCATTTGTCGTCTATGTGACACAGATACCAAAGCAAATAAAACTAAATTAATTCTGTGGAATCTATTTTTTCTGTTTCACTGTATACCTTATAGCGTACTGCTTGCTACAGACTTTTGTGGGTAAAACCACACTGACTGCAGTCGGACTTTACTGGACATTGCACATTTGTTGTTGCTAAGCATTGCTAAACATCAAAAAATGACGCAAAAGGTTGTTAACAAGCATCGCCAAAGGGCCTTCACCAAGCGTCAATATGTGACAGGAGGCAGAACGTGTTTGACATTTCAGCGCTTCGAGCTGTCCATTCAAAATCAACCTGTTCACCTACAAACTGACCCGCTGTGACCTACATGAAGATCCAGCTGGTTAGTTTAAGATCATCATCAAATCACTTCATAATGAATCTCTGACAGCTTCAAACAAACATCTTGAGTTTATCTAATGAAAAAAGCAGCTTCACACCTCAGGGAGTCAGAACAATGAACGGACACACACCCTGCAGGGTTTGTTTAACTCTCAGTGAACGCTTCATATTCAGTGGGACAGTTGTTGCTTTACTTTTCCGCTCAGTGTCTTTATTTAGTTGTCTGTCTCTCTTCACATCATGTTCTGGCTCAGAGCCTTGTTTTCAAACTGAATTTCTCACCTTTGATGCAACTAAACAACTAAACTGTGGAGCGGAAACCACAACCCTGCCAGCCACAGTCACAGAGGGAGGTGGGTTTTTTATTTATACATGAACATGAACTGATCAGAGCGCAGATCTAATATAACAAAGTGTCAGGATGAAAGAAACACTGTGGCTGCTCTGTAAGTACACTCTCAAACCATCAGCAGAGAAAATCAAGATACTGAGACAAATGAGTTTGTTTTTTACACCATTGGTTGGCTCAGACATGCTCCTGTAACACTGACGGTTTTCAGAATATTACTTTAAGAGGTTGTAATTAATGAGACTGCTGTTGGTTTTCTTTATAGTGGATCAGTTTAATGTTTCAACACAACTTTATGTCTTCATTCAGTAACCACACAAAGATCACTGTGTGCTGCTCTCTGGTGTTTCAAATGTCTTAAAGTATCACAAAGTCAAACCAACCTGAGTGTGATTTCTCTTTAGTTCTGACCTCACTGCTGAGCTGCACAACAAACCAAGGTGTGTAAACCTCTTTTATCGTTGCTCTAACTGACTCTGAGAAACTCTGATAGAACTGAGGACACAGCTGGTTGATCAGACACCCAATAGTACCAGGAACCACCAATGCTTTTACTTTTATCACCGTTAATAAAACCTGCTAATGTACTCTCATGTAGGTCAGAGGGCTGTGTCCTGGTTCATAGGGCTAATGTATCGTTAATAGTCTCTAGTGAATCCACTTTAATTAACAACAATTGATTTAAATGATTTTTTTGTCACACAAAACAAGACTTAGTATGTGTAGTATCAATACTTAAAGTGGTGGTATTATGCTTTTTGGCTTTTTCCCTCTCCTTTGTTGAGTTATATATCTTTTTTGTGCATGTCACAGGTTTGTGAAAAAGCCCAAAGTCCAGTCCAAAGGGAGTTCCCATCTCCCACAGAAAGCTGTGCTCAGAACTGAAAACAGCTCGTTTGTAGTCCAGCCCTTCACTTCCTTGACTTGTGAGGTCACAATGCAAACGCGTCATAAAGCTCACCAAGCGGCTGGCGGGGTCAGGCCACGCCCTCAAACCAAGCTAGTCTGAGCGGAGGCCTTTTGGCTCGACTCGCCTTTGTTTGGGTTTCCATTGTAGAAAAGTTGGACCTGAACCTGCTTCCAGGTACTTTTTTTCTTATCACCTCACCTCCGTCGAGGTTCCAAGCGAGCTGAGGGAAACTAAAATGTAAAGTGAAGATAGAGGCTAGCAACACAAAGTTTATTTTACAGTTTTCGTATATTTTCATCCCTAAATCCACTTCTGAGAAGTTTTGAGATGAGAAATCAGCTGTGTAGATTTTGAATATTGACAGTTTTCACAAGAAGTGATGGTGGAACAAAAATGTGATGAATATTTTTTGGAGTTCAGGAGCTCCGCAAGTGGCGGCGGGGGAAGCCTGCGGCCACCCACAGGAGGAGCGTGTGAGGCCGGCCAGCCGCCCGCTCACAGAGCCCTCTGCTCCCGCCGGCACACAGACGCTGCAGCAACAACGGCAGAGGAAAACACAGCTGGAAGGTTTTCATACCGCTTATCTGTCTTTACATTCTGAGGAAGGTTCAAACGTTTTAACCGTAGACTGGATATATTTTAAGAGCTGTGTGGATCGCTGGTGTGTGTGTGTCACATTGATCATTACGTCGCGGCCGTTGTGTGTGGCGTCGCTATCTCTGGAAAACAGAGCAGGGCCGAGGAGAGTCGAGTCTATCGATTTACGTTATGGAAGCATTTTCGGCAAGGCAGCATAGATCGTCAGAACACCGGCAACAGTTCAACGTTTAGTCCTGATGGTGAGATGTGGAACAATGATGTTGTGGACTGGTAATAACTTAGACCATCTGCTAGGTTACGGTCGCCGTCTGAAGGCTTTGATTTGGATCACACTACCTTGTTTCTTATGACCCGCCCTTCTCTACTTCTGATTGGCTAGTAGTCCTTACCTGGGAACTGCGCATGTGCAACTCCAACAAAGATTTTGTACAAGTAAGATGCATCACTCTGTAGCTCAAGAGCAGACCACATATGGTGAAAAGAGGAGCTGCAGCAATGTGCAGGATGAGAAAAATATGGAGTTTTTTGAAAATGAAACCATGTAAACCTGTTCTGGTACAACCCCTAATTAAGATTTTGAACCTGAAAATGAGCATAATACCACTTCTTTAAGGCATCACTCGCTCAGCTCTATTCTCTGCAGGACAAATGCCACATCAAAGTTTGTCTGAGTGAGAGCTCATTTAGCTCTTTCAGATTCTCAAAACAGCCAGTTCAGTTCAGTCCAGTTAAGGTGAAGGGGAAGAATCACCTGGTCACAAAGCCTGGAACCACAAATATGAAAACAGGTCAAAGGTGGGAACTCAAAATAGAATAATATAAGACAAACAGAATAAGAAGAATTTTTCAAATTAAAGCTTTAGTCTACTCCAGGGTACTTTACTGTTCTGGCAGTCCGACCCCTTTTTGAGGTTTAAAATCTTTTGCAACCTGGTTGAACTCAGTCTGGGAAATTCAGTTTGAACTGAGATCCAAAAGTCAGCCAGAGGTGTGTCTGTGAACCTCTGCTGCTGGGTCACATCCATGGTCAGATCAATCAATACTCGTGTTTCCATCACCATTTTTTTAATGTGCATTTTAAATTATTGCATTAGAAAAGTTTAGCAGCCAACGCAACAGACGAATCCAGCTACAATTGCAGAGGAAACTGCAGCCGTAAGATTTTCATACCTCTATTGTGTCTTTACATTCTGAATAATGTGGAAATGTTTTAACTTTCATCAAGAGACATCTGGTGTGTGTGGGTCACGGGTGTACCAGCTATTGAGGGGATACTATCTGCAATGGAAAGAGGAGGAAGGAAGGCTAAAAGCGAGTCAAGTTGAGCTGTGACCAGCAATGGAAAAGAGTCTTTAGTTGCTGCGTTAGCCATCTCTGAAAACAGATTGCTGTCTTTTTAGCATTGTTTTCAGCTTGTTCAAGTTTATATAAGTAGAGCTCAGAGTGTTTCCCACAGTGTCTCACGTTAAAGGTTCTGGATTTTGGTTATTTTTTGGATTTTCATTGCCAAGTGCTCTTTGGAACCCTGTTTCAGTTTAGTTTTTGTTTTAATAAATCATTAAAACTGCATCAACGTAGCAAGTGTCTGCATTTGGGTCCACATACAATAGCATGCAACAAAGAGATGGACCCAGCAGACATTACCTTGTCCTGGAGAGAAATGTGTGTGGTGAAGTTTGCATTGAACAAACTCTACCCTAACTTGAGTGTTTTTGGAGACTTTAAGAATAGAATGGGGACAATAGCCTCTCTTGAAGAGATTTTAAAAAGTAATCCAGGGTTCCTCAAAGCTCCTGGCATGGCCACTCTTAAGACAGCCATGCTGTACCTCCAATGCTTTTTAGCCTGCCTCAACACTGGCTGGCCACCTGCATGTTTCCTGGGCTGCTAACACTCCACCATGTAGAGATGAATAAGTTCTGTAGAACATGTGTTCTTAAACCTGATGCAGGTGACAAAGACTCAAAAACACAATGATGTTAAAGCTGGAAGATACTGTGAGTTTTTAGTGAAGATCTCCATCTTCTCTGAGGTGTACAGTTGTTGTGTCTGCGGTAAAACCTCAAACCAACACCATCATCATTATAATTACTTTTATATTATTGATTCAAAAAGGCTTGGCATATTCTTTGTAGAATCTGACATTGTAGGCTGTTGGATATGTTTGTAACCTCCTAAAGTTCTGTCTTTGCTCAGATCAACATGAAGTGAAAGCAAAGCTGGGAGGCGACGCCACTCTTCCCTGTCGGGGTCACGGAAAAGCTACCATCACGGTAACGAAGTGGAGCAGACCTGACCTGAAGTCAGATGATGGTTACGTCTTCCTCTTCAGAGACGGCCGCTCACATGAAAACTTCCAGCATCCATCTTTTCGTGGTCGAGTGGAGCTGAGAGATCCAGAGATGAAGGACGAAGACGCTTCTGTGATTCTGAAGAACGTCAGTGCCAATGATACTGGAACATATGAGTGTCGGCTTAAAGAGAAAAACAATCCAGGCAGAGTTGAAGTCATCAGCACCATCAGTCTGACATCAGTGACAGAGCCAGGTGAGTGTGTAGAGCTCAGAGTGTCTCTTTGTCTCTCAGGTCAGCGTGTAGAGCTCAGAGTGTCTCTTTGTCTCTCAGGTCAGCGTGTAGAGCTCAGAGTGTCTCTTTGTCTCTCAGGTCAGCGTGTAGAGCTCAGAGTGTCTCTTTGTCTCTCAGGTCAGCGTGTAGAGCTCAGAGTGTCTCTTTGTCTCTCAGGTCAGCGTGTAGAGCTCAGAGTGTCTCTTTGTCTCTCAGGTCAGCGTGTAGAGCTCAGAGTGTCTCTTTGTCTCTCAGGTCAGCGTGTAGAGCTCAGAGTGTCTCTTTGTCTCTCAGGTCAGTGTGTAGAGCTCAGAGTGTCTCTTTGTCTCTCAGGTCAGTGTGTAGAGCTCAGAGTGTCTCTTTGTCTCTCAGGTCAGTGTGTAGAGCTCAGAGTGTCTCTTTGTCTCACACAGCTGGACACAAGGGCAGAAATGTTGGACTGAAAGTCGGTCTGCCAGTTATTGGTGTGATTCTTCTTCTTATTGACAATGTTGTTGGTTTTCTCTGTAGAAAACATAGTTCATACCAACCTGCTTCAACTGGAAGTTAGCTCTAAAAATGTGTCAGATCTCTGTCGTCCATGGTCTTGAAATAGGTCAACACAGGTAATCTAGACTCCAGATTATTCAGCTTGCCTGTCTCCTGGCTTTGCTTGCCCTGCTTACCCGCTTCATTAATCAGTCATTGTTTCAAACCTTTTACTAAAACATCTCACTCTCAGTCCCTGCTTGCCCCGACAAAAGGCAATCTCGTACTTGTACTTGTGCATGTGTGACAATAAAAGCTCATCTAATCTATCTAATCTAATCTAATTTAATCTAATCTGTCTGCTTCTGGGCCTGCAGAAAACAAAAACCTAACCCAATGTGAAAAGTTGATTGTCATTTTCTATTATATTAATTTATAGATCCTTGTTCTTGCAATTTTACTAGTAATTAAGGGCAAATTTGAAAAAAGTAATTTTTGAAGAAAATAATAATAATAATCTATGGTGATATAGTGATCACTTGACAGTTCATTGTATTATATAATATACATACTGTTTGTATATGTACATATAATATAAAATTGAACAAGCTGAAAACAATGCTAAAAAGACAGCAATCTGTTTTCAGAGATGGCCAATGCATCTCCTATAGGCACTGGTCAAAACTCAACTTGACTCGCTTTTGGCCTAGGGATGTCCAGGCGTTTACCTTCGCAGAAGAAATATGTGTACAATTTAAAGTTAAGTGCATTTATTTGGTGCACTTTAAAGGCAAAATAAAGAGGCTAGATCTATGACGAACTTTGCACTCTTATTAACAATTTTGTGCCCTACTAAACAATTTGATCAAAAAGACACTGCATAGTTTAATTGGCGATGAAACAACAAAAAAGTCAACTGATTTATTTAATATGTTTTCAGCAACCCTAAAGTAAAGAATTGTTTGTAAGTAATTTCCCAAAATGTCTATGAAGATTCTCAGTCATTCAGGTCATAGTTATTCAACGAAGGTTAAAGTCAAGGGCAACTGGACTTGGTTGAAAGATACTGGAAGATGTTTCGTCCCTCATCCAAGGAACTTCTTCAGTTCTGACTTACTGGACGGGAAACTCAGCTATTTAACCTCAGTTTGCCAGGATGGTCGATACTGCTGGTTCGTTAGTGTTACTGGTTGATAGGCCACCTGCCTGACATCGCCCGTTCCCTCTCTTCCCTGCAATCGGGCCGCCAGCCTGAAATCCCTTTTTCCCTCTTAGTGTTGCCTTCAGTCCACCTGCCTGAAGTTCTGTTTCCTCTCAGTCCCTGAACACTCACCGTTTTTCCCCTGCATGTCCTGGTCTGTGTTTTTTCTTTTTTTTTCTGTGCCCATGGACTCCTCCTATCCTTCCACCACCAACCCGGATTCTACTTGCCCTCATCCTGTCCTGCCTTCACCCACCCGGGTTTGACTTGCCTTCCTGTTTCACTCTGCGGTATTTCACTGTGTGTCTGCTGTGCCAAATTAGTTCCACATGTCGGTCACCTGTGCACTCCCTTCCTACTCAATTGCCTGTGTATCTAAGTCTTCAGTTCTGTTCAGTCTTCATTGCATGCATGTTTGGAACTTCAGCCTTGTAGTGTCATTTAGTGTTTCCTAAACTGCACATCAACTTTGACTTCACTTTAAACTCCTCTTCCTCCAGCCTCTCTGTCTGTGAGTCCCAGCAGCTCTCAGCTGTTTGAAGGAGAGTCTGTCTCTCTGAGCTGTGAGGAGGACGACAGCTCTGCTGGATGGACGCTGAGGAGGAACACAACCAGAGAAAACAGGACTCAGTGTGATGACTGGGGAAGATCAGCTGGTTCTTCCTGTAACATCAACTACATCGACAAATTGGACAGTGGAGTTTACTGGTGTGAGTCCAGAGAGGGAGCAACCAGTAACACCATCAACATCACTGTCACTGGTAAGATCAGACTGTGGAGTTAGTGTTGATGAAGCTGTGTGTAAATGATGAAATGCTGTAGTTTGTCTCTGTGTTGAGGTGGACCAGTGATCCTGCAGAGTCCTGTCCTCCCTGTGATGGAGGGACATGATGTCACTCTGCACTGTCAAACAGAGACCCCTCCCTCCAACCTCCCAGCTGGTTTCTATAAAGATGGCTCCCTCATCAGGACTGAGCCTACAGGTCACATGACCATCCACCATGTTTCCAAGTCTGATGAAGGCCTCTACAAGTGTGACATCAGCGGTCATGGAGAGTCTCCATCCAGCTGGATCTCTGTCACAGGTGAGGAGGTTACCTTTGATGACAGGACTTATTTCATCCAGAGATTCACCTGACCAGGTGGATTCTCTCTACAGGTAAACCTACAACCACAGCCCCGCCCCCTGCCTCAGTCCCCCTCCAGCTTGTTTTCAGACTGATCTGCTACCTGGTGGTGTTCTGTCCGTATGGCATCTCCACTGTCCTCATGGTGTCGTTATATCGATGCAGGGCCACAGGTAACACTCTGAATCATTCACTGATATTACAATCAATCAGTCAATCAGTCTGGCTCTGGTGTTGAAGATTGACAGTTGTCTATAATAGATAAATGATCTATATTTTCTTTCTAACCTGCTCTGACTGCAGGAAATGACCTGCCCATCTCCATGGTGATGACCCCGCCCACCCAGGTTGAGGAGGAAGTGAATGATAACCGTTATGATGCCATCACTGCGGTCACCACAGAGCATCACTTCTGAGCTTCTGAGGCGGCCCTGACAGCTTTGGAGCACCAGGAGAGATTTTATATTGGCTGTTTTTCAGTGGGGGGTCCTGGGGACTAATTGCAGAAAAATGCTTCTCCCTACATCTCATCTTTTATACATGCTCTGTTATTACTATTATTATTATTACTATTATTGTTTATGTCATGTACATATATATTTGTTTTTACTCATTATTGACCTCTTATTATTTATTATATGTTTTATTTATATGTCTATCTTTTTTATCCTTAACCCGTTATTCCACCCAATATATTAGTCTGTCCATAGATGTAGGGTTTAGGTCAGAGTTGAGAGATGGTTTTATTGTTGTCCTTTCTTGCCTTTCCTCTCCCTTCCTAAAATGTTCATTCAAGGCTGGAAAGGATCTCTGTTCCCCAAAAACATAGAAATCTAGACTGTGTAAATGATTATGCAGAGTGTTTTAGCACAGTTAGTTAAAACATTGTGAAGTTAGGATGTTGATTACACAACGAGAGCCACATTAGCCTTTAGAAATGCTAACTGCAACGTTGTAACTGAAAGAGCAGTACACAATAACCATGCAGAGACATTTTACCTGTCGTAATTTGTTCTGCATACGTTTCTGAAATGTACTGAGTACTGTTAAAGGATTTAATTGTGAGTATTATGTTATCAGCATGATTGTGTTTTGTATCTCTTGTGTATTGCTGTATTTACTCTGTAGTTTAAAGTGGGAAATGCTTCTGCAGATATAATTGCTAACTAGAGATAATGGTTAGAATTGTATGTATTACGCATGTTATATTATGTTGTAAACTGTGGCATTTCGAATAATTTCTTGAAAACAGTCATTACACACATGATCTGAGGAAAGTTTGTGTTTCAGGGCTTTTACAGGAGCAGTTTCTATCACACCATACACTGGTGTTGCATCAGCTGGGCAGAGTCGATTTGTGCTGAGTCCAAAACTTTCTCTTGCGGCTCCCCCCTGACATTTTGCACCCTAGGCAACAGACCATGTGACTTATGCCGGCCATGAGCTGATCCACTGTGTTCAGTTTATTCTGGTTCTTAAATGACGCTAAATGTTAAATAAATAAATCTCAGATTTCCTTCATAGATCACAAACTGCAGAGGACCCAGAACACTTCCCTGTGGAACTCGTCATGTTCTAGTTTGACTAGCAGATGATGTTGAACTCAGGATCTCAGACTTCAGCAGCAGCGACAGTCTCACTTTAAACTCTTCTAATCTTAGATTGTAAGCAAGCAGCTGTGTAAGAGCAGTTATCAGGATTAACTCTACTGACTCAGGGGATTGTGTTATACTTGTGCTTCTTGATTTGACTGTGGCCTTTGACACAGCGGAGCATGAAATCCTGATCTCTCATTTGGAGCGTTGTGTGTGCATCAAGGGCATTGCACTGAAATGGTTCAGGTCCTACTTGGAAGGCAGAACTTTTTGTGTCAGCTATAGAGCGTCTGTGTCCTCCTCAGGTCCTCTCTCTTGTGGGGTCCCACAGGGCTCAATGTTAGGCCCTCTACTCTTCTCTCTTTATTTGCTCTCACTTGGTTCCATATAAAGGAAGCATGGTACGTCATTCCACTGTTAGCAGACAATAGTCAGATCTATGTGCCTCTTAAAAAGAATGAAACTGTCGTTACTAAAGTGTCTTGATGACACAAAGGCTTGGATGGCTCTTAACTTTTTTTAAGTCTTAATGAAAGTAAGACAGAAGTGATGTTTTTTTGGTGGCACCACTGGGACCCTCCATGTCAATCTGGGTTCCTTGAGTCAGTACATCAAGCCAGCGATCACTAACCTAGGGGTTAAAATCGATCCTGACCTTAAGTTTGACAGACAAACTTATGAAGGACAGTTGTAAAAACAAGCTTTTTTCAATTGAGGATAAAGCCATTTCTTTGTAGGCAGCACTTTTAAACTGTAATCCACACCTTTGTTATCGCTTGGTTGGATTACTGTAATGCACTGTACGTGGGGGGCAGTTGGTCTTCTATTGCTCGTCTCCAGATAGATAGATAGATAAATAGATATATGTCGTAATGTTTTTGTTTTATTGTGTGGTTGTTATTGTTTCTATATGTATTTTATGCGTTATGTGAGCTTTGTATTCAGGGTCTTTTGTATTCATTTATTTTTTTACTGTACAGCACTTAGTGTCCACTTTGGATTTTAAAGTGCTCTATAAATAAATTTAGATTGATTGTTTGTGATTGTTTCGTTCAGATGTCTTGGAAGACGTTCTGCAGCTTTTAAATCTCACTAGATCAAAATAAATGCAAATAATTAGTGTCCACTTTGGATTTTAAAGTGCTCTATAAATAAATTTAGATTGATTGTTTGTGATTGTTTCGTTCAGATGTCTTGGAAGACGTTCTGCAGCTTTTAAATCTCACTAGATCAAAATAAATGCAAATAATAAGCATCTTTTCTCTCATTGTTTTGTTCCCACGTGATCATGTGGTTTTGTTGGTGGGTTCATCACTTCTCTCATATCAAACAGTTTCCTCGTAGCTGCTGTAGAGAAAACCACTCTGACACGCGAAGAGAAAGGGGGAGGAGTTTTACTGTCTGTCAAACTGCTGTTGATTTTATTTCAGCTGAGTCCAGTATGCTGGATGTGTGTTGATGGCTAAATGTTGAGAGATGCTGCTTCCAGAATTAGATGGTCGCCTCTGTCTGCTAAAACTCACATTTCTCAACACACCTTTAGAAGAAATTTAGTAGCTGCCTTTTTCACTGTCAGTGTTTGTTTCCAGGAGGTGTTACTTTGTTTAAACAAAGAAACCATAGCTGCTGGTCAGGGTGGATGAGCTCAGGACCCAAAACACAAATTGACACCCCACACAGTCATGCACCAAAGACAGACCACACATTGCTCAATTAAAAATAAAATCAACAACATGTTCCTCAAAGAACCCCTGATGCAGGGCTTGTGGTGCTGAATTTAAGGTTAGAGGTTTAAGGTTAGAGTGGAGGCAAGAGCATTTAGTTATCAAAAGCCTCTACTACGGACCAGGTCCCAATTTAGGTTCGGGAATCGGACAACATCACCACTTTTAAGGTAAGACTGAAGACATTTCTGTTTGATAAAACTTTTAGTTAGGACAGGATTGAGCAAACTTTAAATTATAAAAACATGTTTACCATTATATTTTGCTGATTTTAATCTGATTGTATTTTATCTTGTGTTTTATTAAATGCATTCTGTATTTTATGGTTTATTTTATTTAATTTCAATGCATTTTGCAAGGTGTATCAGGATCATGTATTTTGGTGATTATGCATTTTAAATAAAACTTCATTGAACTTGATTACCATATTTTACATTTACATTTATCTGACGCTTTTATCCAAAGCGACTTACAATTGCTATACATGTCAGAGGTCACACGCCTCTGGGGCAATGGGGGGTTAAGTATCTTGCTCAGGGACACAGTGGGGATTGAACCTGGGTCTCTCACACCAAAGGCGGGCGTCTTAACCATTGCGCCATCCCACATATTTTAAAGTTAACCTAAGGTTAAACATATAAAAATAAATATTATGATGTTGACACAAAAGAGAACCAGAGAACTGTCATTTTATTAAAAAAAATAAAATAAAAAACATACAGCTGAACAAACATAAGAAGAAAGTATAGCTTAGAATTGATGCTCGGTGGTGACAGCCATGACATCATCATATGGTTGGTCCAATTCCTCGCCATCTTCTCTGAGTGGAGACGTCGTCGTAGAAACAGGTGGGTTCCTTCCTGTAAAGTTAAGTGATAATTTTATTAATTACATGATAAATTAACCTAGAAAGGGATTATTTTATTTATTTAAATGAAGCATGGTGAGATCGGGACATTGATTGATTCAGTGATTGATCGATCATTTGAGCAGTTCAGCCTGAAACATCTCAGCTGTTGGAAGATTGTGATTAAATGTAATTCAGAGATTCATAAGACGGTGACTATGGTTAAAACTCTAACATTGTGTGTTAGAGCTAGCATGGCAGTAGACTCTTATTAGAAGGTCAGTGTTACCTGTGGGCCTTTGTCGATATAAAGACAACATGAGAACAGTGGCTACGCAGTATGGTGAGATGACCACCAGGTGGCGGATCACGCTCAGCACAGACATCTGGCTGGAATCTACAGTGGATGAAGCTGTTCCATCGTGATCTAGAAAAACAAACACACCTGGTCAGGTGAACGTCTAAAATCAGGATTCCCTCATTAAATCTTAATGCTCACTAAAACACATTTACAGCCACACTATGAAACACGCCTGTATATTGGAGAAACTACCACTACACAAACGCATGGCTCAACACAGAATGGCCAACTCTTCAGGCCAAGACTTAAGATTAAAGGACACTTGTTTGAGGACCACCAGGTGCACATTTTAGACAGCGAGGATGGACGGTTTGAAAAAGGTGTCAATGAAGCTGTTTACATCCAGGTTGAGAAGCCGTCGCTGAGTTTCCCTACTGGTCATTTCAGAACTGAGGAAGTCTCTTGGATGAGGGACGAAACGTCTTCTAGTATCTTCAACCAAGTTGCCCTTGGCTTCAACCTTCTTTGGATAACTATGACCTCGAAGACTGAGAAACTTTGCACACACTTGGTAGCTTTCCGCGGCCATTAGCGGTGCGTTTTTTTTATTGCAACCAGGTGTGTGCTTGTGCTGGAGCTTAAACTCTTAAGCGAGCAAAATCTGAAACATAACGTTTTTCATACAGAGATCCCGCAATAATTCGGAAACACCATTATGCTGGCTGTGTACTTTTCACACAGACATACCAACGTTCCCGGCTCAGAGGCAAATCTAATCTGCCCCCCCTGTCCGGCTCCATAGCATTTCCTTTCAGATATAGAGCCAGCATATTGGCACAGCTCTTCCGGAAAAATAAGACAGCAGTGTGAAAGTGTCTATAAACAGACTCACCAGGAGACAGCTTCACACAACATGCTGGAAACTCAGGTAAACTCCCCCAGCAGTGTTACATTTTTTTACTAATCCATGCTTGTTACATGACAATAGGCTGATATAAACCAATCGCTCCACAGATCCTTTCTCGCAGGCTAAAATCAGCTCTTTGACAAAATACAGACTGAACACAGGATAGTAATACAGCATTAGCTGGTGAAGTATTATGGAAAGCCATACAACTAACGTTATTTTATTTTGCATCCAATAACATTGGATGCAACAGCCACTGGTTGGCATTAGCCAGGGAGCTAACTGTATCTAACCTGAGCCAACTAAAGCACAAAATCCCAATGTATTTCACATGCTTTGCTGTAATGTTTGTTTCCAACAGGATGAAAGCCAACCGGTCCTGTCCCTTTAAGGACCAGCATGCTACTGTAGCAAGAGAGGGAAATTAACTGTTCAACTGAGTGTAACTGTCCAAATAAGCTGAAGTACTAAAGAGCCTCATAATGTATCAGTTACTGCAGCAGAAAAGGTCCATTCTGATCGAACCCTACGTAGCGCCAGCATCTCTTTTGACTGGCAGAGTGACCTGAACTGCTCAGGTTAGTTACCTTTGTAATACTTTCACTTTCACTTTAATTAATAAATCACTTTCTAGGTTTCCATTGTTAAGGTTTTACTGATCTGGATTTTGTTATAGAACACCACCTATCTGTAATTTGTTTTCATCCTTCATTTTGAGCTGCAGTATATTCCACAAGCCACCAGGTGTCACTGTGATCTCTGTTTCCAAAGCCCCAAAGCTTCAGGGGAACTTCCACACTCAGTCACACTGCTAAAGGTTGTACACTGTGCTTGAAGTGGAAACAAATAGGTGCCAGTTCTGCACATTCAGAATCACTCACACATATCTGTGTTCTCTGAGGTGTCCAGAGAAAAGGAAGAATATTACCAGACTAACGTTATCAGTTAACACATTAACTTCTAGTGCAGCTCAGAGTCCCAATCAGAGCAAAGCTTCAGTTTTTAGATGTTTATGTTTCAAAACTCTACCAGCTACAGTCACAGCTGTCTGGACTCAATATCAACTGAGCAGCTTCCTCACCTTTGACAAACAGCCAGCTGGATGGAGACTCTCCATGGCCGCTGATGTCACACTTGTAGAGGCCTTCATCAGACTTGGAAACATGGTGGATGGTCATGTGACCTGTAGGCTCAGTCCCAATGAAGGAGCCATCTTTATAGAAATCAGCTGGGAGGTTGGAGGGAGGGGTCTTTGTTTTACAGTGCAGAGTGACATCATGTCCCTCCATCACAGGGAGGACAGGACTCTGCAGGATCACTGGTTGTATAGATGAATCTAGAGAAAGAAGAAAAATGTGTTTGTATGAACACTTTAAAATACTAAGATAAAAAACTATATGTACATTTCCATGTGGTGCTAGTCAAGCAAATGTCTCTCTTAAAGGTGATTAAATTAACGTTTGTGTAGCCTTCTAGTAAATTTGAACAAGTTGAAAACATACTGAATTCCTAATTTTTTATTTATGAAGTAATTAGGGCTTGACATTATCTTTTTTGCAAAGTCACTGGCCTTTCAGCTTTTTCACTAGCCACATTTTTGTTGTTAGAAAATTACATTTTATATGATTAAAGTTACAATGGCATGCTTAAATTGCAGTGCTAAAATGTACTATATTATTAGCTCTGATAAGGTAAAGCTCTGTTTTTTTGAAAACATTGTAGTCTATTAAGATAAACACATAAAAAGAGTAGCTTCTTATTGTAAATTGCCTACTAATAGTGCTGCATGGGTGGAAAAGATTCACTGAAAAAAGAAACTAAACTGGAAAAAAATCATCAGAAACACTGTTTATTTATTTTTAACAGCAGTAAACACTGTAATACAGAGTAGGAAAATGATCTGACTGTCTGTGAAGAAAAAATACACAAAGGCAACAAGATTAAAATTTTATGATCATCATGAAGCTCTAGTAGCTCTGAGTAACTGGAGATATTTCCCCCTAAAACAATTATACAGGTCTTTTTCCAGATTATTCCCAGACAGACGCATCTCCTGCTTTCCTACATGGCATGAATACTTTTATAAAAAATTGAATTAACTCTGGAAAGGTAGTTGATATCATGTGATATGATGAGGTCCGCCCTGCTAGTAGTCTGTTTTTATTCTTTTTTACACACCACCAGGTCCCTTACTCGTAAACATATCTTTAATTTTACCACATTTACCGGCACTTTCCTCCTGCCGTTTCACAATCAAGTGATTTCGCAATCACAACCTGTCCCTGTCCCTCGCAATCACAACTGAATGCTGTGTTGATGTGTATGTGTGTGCGACCAGTCGCGTGTGATGACAGAGATCATACCATCAGGTTAAAAGCAGGCGGGAGGCTGACGGTCTACAGGTCTGAGGGACTGTAGCTGCCCTCTGACAGAATCAACTTTAATATTTGCTTTGACAAAAGTCCTGATCTCATAGTTGGCATGCACACTCTCGCGAGAGAGGTGAGACAGTGAGACGCGCATGTTGTGTGGGTTCTTGTGATGTTAAAAAAGCTCGCTTTTTCAGCGCTGCCGCTGGTTAAGTTGATAATTAACAGCAAGCCAAAACAGTCGAGCCTCGGCCTGACAGCAAGTCCTTGGGTTTGATCTCCACAGCGTCTTCTAGTTTACAGTGTTGTTGGTCAAAACAATCAGCTTCACGATTGGACCAATGAGCAAACCCCATGTACAGGGTTACTAAGGGAGTTGCAGCGTCAAATTGCAATTTGTTTGTTGTTTCAGATGCCTTTTGAAAGACTGCAATTTTTCAACACGCCAAAGTGGCTAGTGGGAGCGACTGTGTTACCCGCCATGGCTGAAATCCAACCACATTTGGCGGTTTGGCGGGTGTTAATGTCAAGCCCTGGGCATAATCATTTGAAAAACATAACAAAGTATCTACTTAGCGTTTGTTTTCTTCGGCCCAATGCATTACTGGTGAATTATTATGCAGTGAATGTTTGAGTATTAGCATCCTCATCTGTAAGTAGATGAAGGAGCCGAAGAAAGAGGTTCTAGGAAGATCAGATTATGGCTTGAGGAAGTGGTCTTTGGTCTTTTAGATTTGAAAACTTCTGAGTGCATAAAAATACTTCTACATACAGTCAAGGACATTTTCTTGTGCCTGTCAGGAAGCAAATGAAATAGTAAACAAAGAAACAGCTATAGTTAGCCATTTGTCTTCATAATTTCAAACTCAGCCTCATTATATTATATATTATCATATATGTGTGTAACTGTTGCTTAGTCAACTGACTCTAGAGACAAAAGCTAACATTAGCACGCTAATATCTGACCAGTATTAGAGGAGCAGCCTCGGGGGTTGAAAAATGAAGGCAACACGGAAGTGTCAAAAGCTGCAGTTTCTCAAATGTCCACTTGAGGTTGGCTCTAAAAGTGAGTCAATCTCCATACATGTTCACACAATCGGTTTTTGGCTAATTTCCCCACATATCAACTGTTTTGGTTTTTATGTAACTTAACGCCACACGTAATTAGGACATGGCTGCCATGAGTGACGGGTGGGTGGCGTTTGAGGTAGCTAGCCATTAGCTCTCTGCTAGTTCCATCCACGCTTCACAACCCTTTTCCTAATTTTGGATTAGCTTGGAGTCAGGCGAGTGAGGCACTGCCAAGGTGGCAACAAGCAGATACACCACATTGGGCTTCACAATCAGAAACCTATGGGTGACGTCACAAAGACAGTTCCTACCATATAGATTGATGTAGACAGAGTTGCTCCGCTGTCTTGCAGGAGACTCGCACCAGTAAATAGCGCTGTCATAGCTTTTGGCTCCTTTGATGATGCAGTCAAAGCCGTTTTTAGTCCCCCATTGACCTCCGCAGCTGGAAAACCTGCCACCTTCATGGGTTGTGTTCCTCATGACCTTCCACTGAACGCTGCTGTTGTCACCACAGCTGATATTCAGACTCTCATACTCAAACAGCTGAGACGAGTCAGGAGACACTGTGAGAGAGGCCGGTTCAGAATCACCTGGGGACACACACAGACTTTCACTTAGAGTTACAGTCATTTAAAGTCTGTTCAGCTGCAGTTCCTCTAATGGCCACCAGATGAAGCTCCGTGAAAACTCTGACTGTATTGATGTAAATCGGAAATCCCCCAACTACTCTATCGTGTTTCCAAGTTCTCCAGTGCTTCTATGTTCTAATGGACATAGAAGCACTGGTTTGTTCCACCAGAGATTTAAAGAACTAAAACTTCCAGCTGAAAATGTCAGAACCCATAAAGGGAGTCAAGTGGGATTTTGGGATACAAGTATTTACCTTTCATCAGCAGCCAGCTGGATGGAGACTCTCCACGACCGCTGATGTTACACTTGTAGAGGCCTTCATCAGACTTGTTAACAAGGTGGATGGTCATGTGACCTGTAGGCTCAGTCCCGATAAAGGAGCCATCTTTATAGAAACCAGCTGTGAGGTCGGAGGGAGGGGTCTTTGTTTTACAGTGCAGAGTGACATCATGTCCCTCCATCACAGGGAGGACAGGACTCTGCAGGATCACTGGTTGATTGTCTGAACATGGAGAAAGAAGTTTGTATGTCCACTTTAAAAAGACTAAGATAAAACAAAACCTACAGAGCTTTTCATATGTACATTTACGTGTGGTGATATTTAAGCAAACGTCTTTCTTAAAGATGATTAAATTAATGTTTGTATAGATTTCTAGTGAATTTGAACAAGTTGAAAACATACTGAAGATTTTGAGCATGAAACACTTACTTATTCTGGAGGCATATTCTCCACCAAGTTATTGTAGAAATGTCTTTATTTTTATAAAGGGAAGCAAGAATTCAGGTGGCAGGTGAAAATTCAGAATATAAAAACAGAATAAAATAGTTACTTTTTTTGGAGAACGCAGATGTTTCGCCTATTTTTGCATTGCATGTTTTCTTATTGTGCAAATAAACTGTTCTCATAGCATTTTTATTTGTTTAGTAGCTTTTTCTTTTAATTTTCATAACATTTTTCATAACATTTTTTCACAACTTTGTCACCGTGCTCTAAAGCGTTCCATTTGACATGGGAAGTCAGAACTTTCAAGTTCAAAGTTGGAAATTTCAAAGGGACCTATTTTTAAAAGACAGTTATAGAAATAAATAATTTATGTAACACCGGCCCCAAAGGTGCGTCAGCCCACCGGGCATTTGCACGGTATGCCAGATTACCAGTCCACCTTTGCGTTTAGGGTTAGGGTTATTGCTAGATTGCTATCAGAAAAAACTGAGTAAGGAGGTAGTTGGGGTTGATGGAGGGCCAGAACCAGGACTTTGAACCAGGAGACTGAGTTCAAAGTTTGTGTTGAGTTTGTGTCCCGTGTGTCAACGTTAATTATTTTATTTAAGTTATGCGAGTTCTGTAAATTATTGTTAATTAATTATGTGGAGCTCGCATGTTCTCCCCGTGTCCGCATGGGTTCTCTCCCAGTCCTCCGGCTTCCTCCCACCATCCAAAGATAATTTAATATGTGTCTCCAAAATTGCCCCTAGGTGTGAGTGATTGTTTGTCTATGTGTAGCCCTGCGATGGACTGGCGCCCAAAGTCAGCTGGGATAGGCTCCAGCCCCCCTGCGACTTTGTACGCAGGATAAGCGGTTGACGATGGATGGAGCTCTGTAAACTGCATAAAGTAAGTGACATAAGCTAACATACGTGTTAACTGACATACGTAGTTATTTTAACCCAAATCATGATCTTTTCCTAACCATAACCAAGTAGTTTTTGTGCCGAACAAAATATGCAACATTCCACTACATCAGTAACGCGCCGTTTCAAAATGGCTGTTTGGAAAAGGGTCTAATGTTGCATATTTATTGTTGCTATGCATTGTGACGTTTAAAAATGACGCTAAAGAGCCTTAACCAAGCGTCAAAATGTGACGAGTCAGGAGAGGGAATGTTGTGTATTTCCTTCTAAATGAACTTCCTGAGGTAATAGAGGAAGTGCAAAGCAGGTCATTTGACCTGTAGTTTTAGTTTATTCCTTGACTTCATTTGGAAAAAATCACCAATTTGAGGCTGTACTTTGTAACATAGTTGATGAAACGTTTTTGATGAAACACCATTCTCTAATGTATGGGCTTTTTGTTGTTAAGATTCGTACTTAGTGTTGTGTTACATTTATTTAACTTATTTTGAAATTATTTATCTATCATTGAAATGATTTTTGATTTTCTCCCTTACTTCCCCTTGACAGCTTTCCTGTATTGTGTTGTGTACGTGTTTGTATCTGTTGCAATGTGTAAATAAGTTTTCTTTCAACATGGATAGAGATGATGATGTAACAAGAATAGGACAAAGACCCCGCAGCTGGCCGTTAGCAGATTGCAGGTTTAACTTACTTTCATTTCAGCTTCTGACTTTTGACGTGTTCACTTTGTACCAGTTAGTAAGATTTGTTGCTAATGTGTTGGTGGATAATGTGATGTCTTGGTTGCTGTTAGGGTTAGGGTTTACCAGGTTATTAGGGTAGTCCAAAGTGTTTTCATTTCATCAGACTGTCTGAAAGCACAGTTATTGTGTCGGGAGTAAATATTTCCTTTAACGGTCTGCTTCTCGGTGGCGTGGCGTCCAAGGTGCTGAATCATCTTACAAACCATGATTCACTTCCCTCATTTTGTAATCGGTTCCTTTTAAATCTTTTTAGTGTATTGTAGCCTGTCACTCACAGACATAAAACAATTTGTTTCGCACCCTTACATTTACATATATACTTAAAATTGTTACATGTGTCAGAGGTCACACGCCTCTTTAGAAACTAGCGGTTTAGTGTCTTGCTCAGGGACACATTGGTGGATGTGTCTTATCCACTGTCTTCATGTTGTAAGAGTTCCTTATATCTAACAGCCAGAGTCATCAGGCAGGTTTATTTTTCCTAAACCTAACCAAGTCTTAATGCTTTCTCCATGTGTGAAAGATATGAGTCTGTCATGTTAGATAAGGTGCCAAATCTGTGGTATTTGAATGAAAAACTCAAACAGGAAGACGAAGAGGAAGTACTCGTGTGGCCTGTCCAGCCTGCACACTGATATGTAGTTTTATGAATCTTACCTTTGACGGTGATGTTGACTGTGTTGCTGCTGTCTCTGTGTTTAGATTCACACCAGTACACTCCACTGTCGTGTTCTTTGAATGGCTTTACGGTGCAGGTAGAGGAAGTCTGGCTTCCCAGTCCGATCCACACGGCATCAGACTTTGGCTCTTAATGCTGTTCAGAAAAGGCGACACTGTAATGAGTCTGTTAATAATCATTGCCCAGTCACATAATGGTAGTCTGGCACATCATAATCCAGCCTGGTACATTGTAGTTAGAGGGCAGTTGAGTACTGATGGACTAACGCTACAAGATTGATGAAGAATAGTCAGGATCAGTTCTACTTTTAAGATCACGTCGATATGTTTATCATTTTGATTCGGATCTTCGGGCATTCAGAGCTGAGTGGCAGCTTGTCAGTCTGACAAACGAACGTTCGCTGATGTAACATTAGCTCAGTAACTAACGATCAGACGGGATGATGAGAGATGTAACAGATTAAGTTGATGTCTGCTAACCTCACACTTATCAGACATGACTTACTCAGCATTCACCACTAACATAATCTTTAGAGAGTAAAGGAAACCCAATGTCTGTGCTGTGTTATCAATGTGCAGCATGAAACCGCAGCATGCTGCCTGTACCCAACCGCCAATAGATGATGTGCTCAATTATCACGAGCGATGGAAAGCACGTCAGGTTGTCTCTCAATGTGGTAAAAAAGACGTTTCTTTTAGGGATTCTGTTGTGTGATGTTAGACTGACGCTGCTGTTGTGTATCTCCACACCGTCCATTCGCCAGAGCTGGTGCTCTCACAGCTCACAGTGACCGTGTCATACTCAAAATGCTGCGACCAGCTGGGGGTGACCATCACAGAGGCTGGGAGGGAGAAACAGAAAAATAGCATCTAGTTATTTTTAGGCTGAGAATCACTAGTGATCTCAAGACACACAGCTTCTTTAGGACACAAGAGTATTACTTTAGGCTTTATAACTTGTAGATTATATATTAATATTGTCATTTGTAAAAGAGAGATGCTTCATTGTCTTTATATATAAATATACAATGACCTGCAGTTTAGAACAAACAGTTGAAATAGGCGGCTTTTAGAATTGCGTATATAAGCTATTAAAGGATAACATAGAAGAACAAAATGAAGCAATAACACATACATTTAAATAAATAGGCAATAACAGCATGTTAGAAAAAGATTTAAAAAAAGAGATGCATTTCATATTGAAACCAACTGGTCTAGCTTAGATAAAGTGCATAAACTGTGTATTGAGCACAGTTTGGCATTGATGAGTAATCACACCCAAAGTCTCAGCAGCCTGCCCAGAGCTCTTGTGTAAAAGCTGTTCTTCAACAAGAAGGCAGACGGTTTGTCCTCATCCTGAACGTCTAATGTTTCAGGACCTTGGTGACCAGGGTGTGAGGGGTCTCTTGATGTTCCTGGTGCGTCTAGAGTGTTTATCATTCAGGTGGGGAAGAGGGGAACCCTTGAGCAGTCTACTTTCAATTCAATTTTATTTATATATCGCCAATTTACAACAACAGTTATCTCATTCGCTTTTCATATAGAGCAGGTCTAGACGGCTCTCTGTGATATTATTTACAGACCCAACAATTCCCTTCATCATTCAAGCTATAAACAGGTCACAATGCCATATTAATCTAAGATTATGAGGTCCTGAAGAAAATGCTGGTTTGATATGTTTTTGATCTTCAGTACACTTTTAATAGATGTGTACTGAGGGGAGAAATGTCAAACTCCAAGTAGTGGTTCTTATTGTCCAGTCTGTGCAGGTTTGGCTTAGGAACAGGAGCGTAACTGGTTATAGTCCAGCATGGACCGCTGCCAAAGGTGCCCCCTGAGCAAGGCCCTGAACGCCACTTAGGATGCAGAGAACACATTCTGCGTGCATTTTACTGTCTGAAATAAACATTGTATGTGGCCAATAAAGTCAATAATAGTTTAGTATTTTTTAAATATCTTATTGGTTTTTAATAATTTTGTGCCATACAGGACTCCATAGTAAAGGAGACTGTGTCTCAATGGGACAGTTCCTGTTTAAATAAAGGTTTATATATATTTTGTTTTTTCCACACTTGCAGCCACCATTTAGTTCAGAACATCCTCACTACTGTTGGATGGACGGCGATGAAGTGTGGTTCCTGTGCGCAGGATAAGCGGTTAAAGACGGAAAATCAACTGATGTTGTCTTTGTGTTTCACACGGGAACCCAACACTAGTCTCCTGGGTAAAGGGGACTAGGCTGCCTAATTAACCACCAAATTAGTCGGCTGGTTCAGCAAACAAACACGGTGCAGAAGCAGGGTGTGTTACCGGCCACAGGCAGCACTCGAGACATGAACCAAGTCTGCGGGTGCAGTTCAATCTGTGTTATGAGGTTTGGTTAGGGTCAGGAAACCTTGGGGTTCGGGTTAAAATTACTGCTTGGTTAGTAATTAGGTCAGGGGTCCTTTGTTGTCATGGTTATGCAAATAAGCACCACTTTGTTAAAGTTAGTGACGACAGTAGTCATGATTTTGAGCAACGTTGAACTGCTGTTCCTACACTGTAGGAAACAGGAAGTGAACATGTTTTCTAGTGTGAAAGTGGAATGTATGCTGACCCATCCATCTCTGTGGTCTTTATAACAGCGTCACGCAACTTCCTCCTTTGTCCCCGTCATAACTACTACAGCAGCAAGAGGACGCTGCACTTTCTGAAACCACTGATGCCAGTCTCTGTTTGCAGTGCAGTCTCAGACAGACAGGAAGCGGTGAGTGACAATGTGGCGGGCAGCAAACACACATGAAAGATCACCTGAGATTTGACAGTATATGGAAAATTTAATTAAACCAACATTTAGAAAGTCCACTTCTGAAATGGACTCCTTCCGTAGTGTTAAGGAGCAAAATACTTAGATTAAACTTTAACTAACCTTTCACACACACACATACGTCAGGATTGAAACTCACCACGGCTGCTTGCAGACGTCCTGCAGACGCTCAACCACACTGAAACAACAAACACTGTTAGATCACTGTGTGTGTGTGTGGGTGTGTGATGATGATATGATGATGTGCAGAAAGACACGTCCATTACACACCGACATCCGCACAAAGATTCAGCTTCATAAATTGCCAGTAAAACATTTTTATAACGATTTAACACTTCGGCGTCTCTCCTGTGAAGGGATCCACCAGAGCTAAATGAAAACACATCTGTGTTAACGGTTGGTTTGAGCGCAGCGAGTGTTTCTGGTTATAATTATTCATCTTTATCAAAGTTTGCTCTACTTACAGAGGAAAAGCTCAGTCGCCTTCATGGTTTCTGCAGACTGAAGCTTTACTGACCATCTGGTAGCTTAATGTGGCAACAACATCCTGTTGAATAAACCGCAGGTAGGGCGGGAGGAGGATGTGAGAACAGCCAATGGGACAGTAGAAAATATATATTCTTGATCATTCTGGTATTCATCATCTGTCAGCATTTTATTTAATTTTTATTTTTTAAATATCTTGTGTCATACACTTGATTTTCAGGTAAAAAAAAAAAAGAGAGAGACAAATATTTTAAAAAACCCACAAAGCTCACATCCTGTTTGTTTCATTAAAGGTCATGTCATGACACCTGAGAATAAAAGAGCAACTCCATGTCATCAGAAGCCTGACGAGAGTTTCTGTCATCACTCACCTCTTCTAGTTAATCCTTTTTTTAATAATAAAAATAAATAATACATTTTATTTGTAACACACTTTTCATCAATGATCTCAAAGTGCTACAGGTTTAGGAAACATAAATACATTTTTAAAAAAAAATTATTAAAAAATTTGAATAATAATAAAATGAGTTCTTTAGCATCTAAAGGGGACCAAAAGCTTTGCAAAAAAGTGTCTTAAGGCATTTTTTAAAACAGTCAGTGGATTGAGGCGCCCTCAAGGCGTCAGGGAGGGCGTTCCACAGATGTGGGGCAGCAGCACAAAATGCCCGATCTCCCATTGTCCTGAGTCTGGTTCTGGGTATGTGGAGGAGGTTTGAGTGAGTGGAGCGAAGGGAGCGGGTTGTGTTTTGTGGGTTGATAAGTTCTTTGAGGTAAGGGGGGGCATGTCCATGGATGCATTGATGTGTAGGAGGGACACCTTGGAGGAGATGGGAAGCCAGTGGAGTGAGTGAAGAATGGGGGGTAATGTGCTCATGTTTCCGCACTCTCATCAGGATCCTAGCTGCAGAGTTTTGAATGTATTGAAGCCTCTGCAGACCCTTTCTAGGAATCCCTAGAGTTAGATGTTCAGAATAAGACCAGGTTCATGTCTTTACAGTAAATATGATGCTACAGCCAGCAGCTGGTTAGCTAAGCTTAGCATAAATCCTGGAAACTTGGGAAACAGCTAACCTGGCCCTTGTCCAAATGTAACAAAACCCACCTGTCTGCATCTGCAAACAGGATTGATTTACATGTTCTGATCAACATCTGGTTTGTTTAATATACAACAGTGTGAAAATCTTTGCACATCTTTGTTTGGGAGATTATGTGCCATTTCCTGGCTTACTGGAGTAAAGTGAACCAGATTTCTGAAATTAAAACCAGGGACATTTCCGTTTTGGCGTTCAACATGTCATCCAAACATTTAGTGTTATTATCAATGAAAAAAAATCTATCTTCTATCTTCGTCAGTCTTCTTCCTATCCAGTCTCCCTCCTCTCTTTCCTTTCCACTCTACCTGGCTTCAAAAGATGTTTAGTGATTTAATGGATTCACTCTTCTTCTGGTTGAGTTTTCCTCAGTAGTTTTCGCTAAAACTAAGGAGAAGCAAGTATACCAAGTGATTGAGATGTCAGCTGGTCGGCTCTGCTGTCTGGTCTTTCTGGACGCGTAACATATGAATTCACTTTGAGGTCTGTTCTTTTTAAATGCACACAAGGACATTTATATTTATTTGAGTGTTGGATGTGTGTGTGTATGTTTCATCATGACAGTAGCAGAATAATAAAGGATCTGGAGACAATAAAACTCTTTAAATCATAAAGTAAAGATGTTTTTAACACTAACAGACACTAAATTTTGTCTTTCTGTCACTCAAACTGCAGCAGTGAGTCTCAGCCGAGTCTGCAGGCAGCAGGAAAAGTATCCACAGGCTAACAAGCACCCAGTCTACTGTTTGACTCCTGTACATAAATGAATCTGGCAAAGCTTCCACTCGGTTCCTTTGGTATTCTTCAGCATGCGGGAAATGTGGAAGGGCAGCAAGTCGAAGCGACAGCTGATGAGTTCAGTCCAGTAGAGCAGGCCGAGGCAGCCACACAGCACTGAGTAGCTACAAATGTGAATGGAATCTGTCATTACGTTTTCTCACTTCTTCTTGTCGGGGGTTAGGTGTTTAAAAATATGGTATAGTGAAAGTGAATAAACCTAAGTTGAAGTTGTGTTCGTGTTTCTGCAAAAGCAGGTTTTAACACTTTACAGTACAGATTATTTGTGGACGGCTGCTTCAGATGCAGCTTCTCGTTTTCAAGGCGGCCCAAAAACACGACTAATACACAAACATAAATCCACAGAACAAATACACAAAAACATTCTCACTTAACTGTTTGTACCAGAAGATTAGAAGGATGCTATGAACAACAAAAGGAAAGCCATATACATCACAATCAGTCGAATTACACAAAGTCAATGCACTTTCTCTCACCGAACAATAAGAGCACGTCAGGTTAGTTCCACATAAGGAAGGTAGAGGTCAAATCCACCAGTAAATCATTTAGATGTTCATCAGTCGATAAATAGCTCAGAGTCAAACAGAGTGGATCGACTTGCCGGCCCAGTAAGTAAATGAATCCAGTTTATTAAGATGGTGAAATATAGATAAACTTAATCTGTGAAAAGATGTGATGGGTCTCAAAGAAAGAGTGAGACTGGTCCAGCTCCCATTGGCAGCTATTTAGTGATGCATACATTGTTAAGGACACCACAGGACAAATCTACACAGAGAACTGAAGACCACATCAAATGGCTTAAGATCAGTGTCTAACTTTACTGTCAACAGGTGAACCTAAAGAGTCCAAAAGCTCCCGTCGTTCTGGTCTAAAGAGCGTAGGGTAATGTCAGGGTGCCACATTACTGCTAGGACTTCATTAACAATTTAACAATTTAATAACAATATAAAACGTCTGTAAAAATGTTCCATTACTGTTTTTTGCTCTCTGGAGTCCAACCAGCGTCAGTTGCAGCCGTTCCTCTCTTTAGCACCGGGTCAGCACTCCAACGTCACCTCGACGCTGCTTCAGCTGAACCCTGAGAAACACAAGACAAAAAACTGGCGAGTAGCTGATCCCACTTTTCCACTACACAGTTTCCACATCCACCTCTGTGATGTACAACGGCATCAGTTCCCAAAACATACCCACAGTCCCAGAGCCGCAGCTTGCCAAGGATGCAGGCTGGAGTATCTTCGCATCATGACGGTTCTGCACACTGACCGTCCATCCACGCCTCGTGGTGTCCACGCCAACACTGCATACTGCCTCACACTTACCAACTCCAAAACCCCTTCTTACTTGGTCCAGCTTGTTACCGATCCATTCAAACACCCAACGTCTCTCCTCCTCTTCTCTCTTGCATACCCATCTTCTTACAGCATTTTGACCACTGATGGTGAAAGTAGTTCAACTCTCTCCTCTCAGTGGCTGCTAAAAACTGTCACTCATAAAAGCGCATCTCCACTGGTGTAGGCAATCTTAAATCAAGTCAGTATCGGGGGACCAGTCCAGCAAAATAAAATCCAACTCACAGTAATAATAAAACAAACAATGCTGCAAACACATCTAATAAAATCATGCATTAAAAACAAACATAAAAACATGTATAAACACCAAAAACATCACGCTTCCACCCTGTGACTCTACTTCTATCAACACTAAACTATTAAATGTTACTGATATTATTGCAAATGTCACTACTTTACTTAGATTACTGATTCCAGACCTCTGTTATGGTTTATAACCTGCTGAAACCGGTTTCGGACTCTGTGGTGGCTCGATAATGTCTGCAATGTGGTGAAGTGTGAGGAAGAAAACCTGTGGTACCAGAGAAACAGGAAACACTCGCTGTGTGATAAAAAGAAAAACTTTGTAGCCTAACATAAATTTACTTATGTTCAGTCATTGTGTCAGATACATGCAGTATAGTTTGTGAACTCTGCTGATTTTTTTACCTTATTATTCACAAGCTACTTTATCCAAATACCAGAGTTAACCCTGACTCACAACTCTGAAGCTGATTGGCTTTAGTCATTGATCTGATATTCATCAGATAACCGGGAGACGCTCCTGTAAGAGTCTCCACTCTGTTGAACACACAATCCACTCGATGATCCTCCCAAATAATCTTTGTGTCTCTGAATATTTTGGATCTGTTCTGTCTGACGTCTGAACGCAGCTGAAACACATCAGCTGTGCAGACAGCTGGTGATTTATATGCATCTTTTTATTTCTCAATTATCGTTGTTCTGTGATCAAAGGGTGTTGTCTCATTAATAGATGAACTAGTGCTTTGTCCAACTATGACGAGGTCACATCCCAGTTAACAGACCATAACTGATTCAACATCGAATCAATTCTAATCCATCATCGTTGAATCAATGTTGAGGTTTTTTTATCAGGGTTGCATCCTGGAACAATTTTAATTATTAAAAATAAATCAAGAGGGACATAAAATGTTATTTCAACTACAACCATTTACATTTTTTCATTTAGCGACTTACGAGTGCTGTACATTTCAGACATCGCACACCTCTGAAGCAACGAGGGGTTAGCTGTCTTGCTCAGGGACACATGTGTCACAGTGGGGAATTGAACCCGGATCTCTCAAACCAAAGTTTCCCCAATCCAGTCACTGATTTACAATTAAATCAACATTAACCAACTAAATCCTTCTTTAAACACAGCAGGAATATATGCAACTTAGAACTTAGACTCCACATCCTTTTTTAAACTCAGTTTTATTTTTAAAAAGCCAGAGGCTCTCAAAATATAATTTGACTGTGAATTAGAATACCTATATTAAATATTAGAAAGTATTCCCACTGAAACATCTTTGATCCTTTGCTTTATTTTCTGCTTAATTACACTATCAAGTTGGCAAAAAATGGGCGAAGACGTGGAGCTGAGGCAGGCCGAAAGAAGCATGGTTGCTGAAACCAGTCACCTGTGATGGCAATGAAGCTGATTCATGCTGTAAATGTGTTGTACAAAGATGTCAAACAGGCCACAGTGACAACAACAAACTCTGACTTTCTTTTTACTTTCTTTTTTTATTATTATTATTTTTTAAAACAATGTACAAAAGAGAACCAGAGAAAATAGTCATTATATTTAAAAACACACAGCTAAACAAAGAAAGTAGGTCAGAACTGATGCTCGATGGCGACGTCAGCGATGACATCATCATTCTGTTGGTCCAATTCTTTGCTTTTTTTTCTGAGTGGAGACATCTTTGTGGAAACAGGCCGTTTTTTTCCTGCAGAGTTAAGTAATCATTTTATTAATCATCTTCAAATGAAAGCATGTGTGATCGAGCATCGATTGATCATTGGTGCAGGTAGAGGTTTTAGCAGCTGACATTGCGGCTCTGTGGACGCTGAAGTCACCACTTAGTTCAGGCTGAAACATCTCATGGATGGATTGCGATGTGGTTCAGACCTTCGTGTTCCCATCGGGATGAACTGTAATAACTTTGGTGATCCTCTGACTTTTCCTCTTGCGCCATCATCAGGTCAACATTCACACAGTCAGCATCAGAAAGGCGTGCAAACCATTTAACTATGTAGCCTACTTAATCACAGCAGAAGCACAAAGAGCGAGCGCTGATTACCAAAGCAATCAACAAAATCTAAACATGCATTCCCATCAGCCTCAGCTCTGCTTTGTGTTTAGTGCTAATTAGCAAATGTTAGCATGCTAACATGCTAAACTGAGATGGCAGCATTATAACGTTGTTAGCATGTAGCTGTGTCTTAGATCTGCTAGCATAGCTGTACTTATCAGAAGGTCAGTGTTACCTTTGTGCATTCGTCGATGTAAAGACACATGGCAAATAGTGCAGATGCAGAACAGAAGGACCTCCACGCCTTTCAACACAAACAGCAGGATTAGACACGCCGTCCGGTTTGGATCTGCCGTCAGGTTTGGATCTGCAGTGGACGGAGTTGTTCTGTCACGATCTGGAAAAAGAAACACACTTGTTCAGGTGAAAGTCTAAAATCAGACGAGGTGGGTAAAGTAGTTATTTATGATGAAATTACAAGTCATCATCTCCCCGATTAGTTAACCAGCCACATTTACTCCAGGACATTATTCCCAGTGTTTATCCACAAACTGTGCAATTTCAAAATAATGCATTAATATTATAGTCTGTTAGCAATCAGTAAAGATTGTTTAAAATATTAATTATTTCCTGTTGTCTCTGATTTTAAATTGTTATTATAACAACATTTTAATCTGTATCCTAATAGCTGCTAGCACTATTTGAAAGCCATGCTACTGTGATGAAGCTTCAGCCATTATCCTGAGTCATGTGGATGGCCAACACATTCTCATCTCAATGGGTCATAACTGATGCTTTCAGACAGTGCGACAAAGCGTGAGGATTTTACACTAAAGGTACCCATAAGCGTCTGTATGAAACGCCCCCGTTTGCTATGTTGCAGCAACACAAGGGAGGCTAACCCTTCTTGACAGCACATCGTGCAGCTGTAGGGTTAGCCGGTCGACATGCATAAAGTCAGTAACTTAGGTTTAGGTAACATTTTTTATGCTTATTGTAAGGTTAGGGGCTTCGGGTGACTGTCAACACCTTTATTACTAAACGTAGCTAGCTAATTAGCACTTCCGCTCTGTACACGATGCCCCAGAGCATCTCATAGAGACTTCCGGAAACTTTTTCTGAAACCGTGGTTATTAGACGCCCTGAGTTGAGAATGGGCTCTGATGCCTGACCGTGGTAAATAAATAAATAAGTAGTGCGATGAATGTCTCTAAATGTAGCAGAGTAAAAGTAATGATTTTTTTTCTAAAAATCCACTCACATAAAAGTAAAAGTTTTATGTACAATTTACTCAAAAAAGTTACTTAAATACGACTCACTAAACCATATTTACTCTGAACAAAGAAAATGTTTAGTTGTATTTATGTTTTCTTTGAAATTTCACTATGTGTCTGACACAAATATTTTTTTAATGACGTTAAATGTTAGTGTAACACCTGTAGGCTTCTCTGTGGGCCTAAACTCCAGGACAGCCACGTCTTTCACCGCTGTGACTAGTATGACTGACAATTACACAAACACACAAACAGCCCGGGCTTTTATTTTCTAAAGTCACTGAATAGACCCTGCCTATATTTGGGACAGGCTTTTAATTCCTCTCACACAAAACATGAATAGGCTACTATGAATCAGATGATTTATTTCAAACAGTATGAATATTACTTGTATAGAAATGATCAAATAATATGGAAAACACATGATTCATTTGATCTCAACAACACAGGATGCAGGATGAGAGAAGTTAGCAGGCAGATGGACTTCACATGACTCATAATTTGGATTAATTTTTTTGAAAAGCTGTTTTTATTCTTTTGATCGGTGGACCCTTACAGACTGAAGGAAGATAAATAATAAAGGAAAGGACACATTTGGACAAGCGCTTCAAAGTTAACGTGAGTCGGCATTTTGTTGTCCTTTTCATCTCTTGTACCATGCAGGTGACACCGGTAAGAATTAGACTATGGGTCCTGTTGTTTCCGTTAAATGAACTGAACCACTGAATTGTTGCGAACCCAAACGATCTAACTATGTGCAGCATGTCCATACTGACATATTGATCACACGTGTAACATATGTATTAAAGATCGAAGCAGCTCAGAAGCAGCTAAAGTGGGCGACTCCGCACGGTTTAAGAGGTTTTAAAACCAGACCAGGCCTTTAATAGAGACCTGCGTTTATTTGTCAAAATGTGTTCCCACAGTAGTATTTGGGACTCGGCTATTAATTGAAGTTATTCGGTAAATTCTTTTTCTGTCAGAGTTGCAGAGATAACAGTTAGGCCATTTAATCGCAGACACATTTAAACACTTTGTACCACATTTTGAACGCGCTGGTTTAAAAGAGCTCCAAGATACAGACAGACACGTCATGTGTTACAACTATGCCCGGTGTCCCCTACTAGCTATGTTTTGTAAATCTGATTATGGTTGTATATTCTTACAGTCAAGTAGTGGGCAATTAGTTTGGTAACATGTAGGGTAAAAATCAAGTTGGCAGGAAAAGGCCAGAAGTTATAGTGCAATTATAACCTGGCGGTAGGAGGTACCGGTGCAGACCCAGTACGGATCGAACTCATGAAAGAGTCAGAAGAATTTGTGTCAGCGGTAGCAGTGTGGAGAAAAGAAAAGGGCGGCATTAAAAGGAGAAAAGCGCTGCAGTGAAGTGGCGCAAAATGACAGACGTTCACCAGCAAGTGATGGTTGGTTAGTGTGAACATTACAACTGCACATTGATGCTCTCCTGAAATCTGTAACAGTAAACTTCTCTGTGCATAAAAACTACATTCTGAATCATCTGAGCTTCTGAGCTCCTCATAAAAGTCAAATTTACATCTGACCAAAATATCAACCGAGGAGCTTCCTCACCTCTGACAGAGATCCAGCTGGGTGGAGACTCTCCATGACCGCGGATGTCACACTTGTAGAGGCCTTCATCAGACTTGTTAACATGGTGGATGGTCATGTGACCTGTAGGCTCAGTCCCGATGAGGGAGCCATCTTTATAGAAACCAGCTGGGAGGCTGGAGTCAGAGAGCTTTGCTTTACACTGCAGAGTGACATTATGTCCCTCCATCACAGGGAGGACAGGACTCTGCAGGATCACTGGTTGTTTATCTGAACATGGAGAAAGATGAAACAGTCATAATTTTGGGAGGCATGAATAAACAACCAGGTTTAGAGCAAGAGGCAGCAAGTGCCACAAACTGCAGTTCCTCAAATGTCCACTTCAGGCTGGCTCCAAAAGCGTGTCAATCTCCACAGACCTCCTTGTCAAAATGCCCGATAAACATGTTGAAAATTGTTTTGGCTAACTTCCCCCTTCATGACAAGTGTACAGGGGTTCATTTGTAAATAATTCACCTGTTTAAATTATAACTGTATGAAATCTAAATCTGAACCAAAAAACGTATGCAGAGAAAAATATTTGTAATATTTCAAGCTATGCTCTTGATTGGACAGTCCTACATATGTTTGTATACACGTTAGTTTAATCTATAAAGAGGTGGTGTTATGCTTTTTGGCTTTTTCCCTCTCCTTTATTGAGTTCTATACCTTTTTTGTGCATGTAATAGGTTTGCAAAGTGAAAAAGTCCAGCCCAAAGGCAGTTCCCATCTCCCACAGAAAACTCTGCTCTGAACTAAAAACAGCTCGTTTGTAGTCCAGCATCCCAGGGATGAAAGCTAAATGCGCCTCATATAGCGCTCGCCAAGCGGCTACTCCGACACACAGGTGGAAAAACACTGAGCTGCAGCACACACCTCTCCTCTCCCTTCCAAACACTTGGACATAAAGGCTGTGTTCGAAACGAAAGGCAGCTGCCTCGCTGCCTCGATACTGTAACAGACAGCTGCCTCAGAAGAAATCACTTTCAAGTGAAGGCAGCTCTGTTAACATTAGTTTTAAACAGCTTTCTGGGGTAGCACTTATGGCAACGTGTGACATCAGTACACCATCTTGCGTCTCTTCTGGCCTTAGCATAAGCTAACTAGCTATTGAAAAGCCAAACGGCTAACAGACGCCTCAGAAATCATACTGAGCAAACTTGGTTAGTTTCAGTCACGGGCTGATATTATAGTTCAATGTTTAGTTCTCGCTAGATTTTAAAAAATCAAAGCGAGAAAACCGCTAAAAAACTTTTAAAAACGTATAACTGTGTACAAATTCAGCCTGTTTGTTCGCCATCTTGACCAGTTTTCGAAAGCTGTGGCGGCCGCAGCCGCACTTTATGGGTAATCTAGCATCTAGTCAGCATCGATGCTGCCTTCAAAACTGGCCGTTACTAAGGCAGCTTGAAGGCATCTCAGGAGACAGGAAGAGATTGGTCGAGTCATTTCGAACAGCACCGATGCCTCGCTGTCCGGTTAGACACCTTCTGAGACAGCAGTTTTGAGCACAGCCAAAGTTGTTACTGTGATGTAGAGACAGAGCTCGGTTAAAACTTCGTGGATGAAAGATCCTTTTGTTACAGATTAATAACTCATCACTCTGAAACTCTTGCTCCAGTCCATGTTGCCAAGCTGGTCGGCAACATGTACAGCTGAACCAAAGCTTCTCGCTGACCCGCCCTACTCTGCTTCTGATTGGCTAATTGTCCTTAACTAGGAACTGCACATATGCAACTCCCAACAAAGATCATTTAGAGAAAAGATGTATCACTCCATAGCTAAAACAAAGCCTTCAACACTGGGTGAAAAGAGGAGCTGCAGCAATGTGCAGTATGACAAAAAATATAGTGTTTTGAAAATGAAACCATGTAAACCTGTTCTTGTTGTACAACCCCTAAATAAGATTTTAAACCTGATGAATGAGCATAATACCACCTCTTTAATAGTAATGGTTCCTTGCCTCTGTTGTGAATCCACAAATATGTGTTAGTTAAAAAACAAGTTCATTAATCAAGGATCCTAATGTGTAAATATGCTTCAAAGATGTATCACAACATATATATTTCAAGTTGATATAACTGACAACAGAAATGTATTTTACTCTTACTCTTACTCTTTACTCTGAAAGGAAGTATATTGAAATTGATTAGAAATATAATATGCTTTATGTTTGTGAAAAACGTTTATCTACTTATAACACTTAAGTGGCGTGATGCAAAATACCTGCTTCTTAACCGCAAAACCCTGCATTCGAGGACTCACAGGAAGTGAGCGGCCAAACTGCACATACCATAGAGTGATGTTTTTTGCTCATGATAAAAATGTGAGAGACGTGTTAACAAGTAATGAACGTGATGATTTTAAGAATGTATGAAGGATGATACATAAACGATCGAGGACGCAGAATCACGTGCTATATTTATAAGACATATGTGTTTACATGACAAAGAGTATCAGTGTATATAAAGTGTATTACTGGTATTAATTGGTATGAAATTATTTGGTTTATATAGTTTGAAGTGATTTGCATTGCTTTAATGTTACGGTATTGTTTGATCCTATTATGACACTGTATGACTGAGGATGTAAAAATGTTCAGTGTTCAGTTTTAACAGTAGAAATGTGAATGACTTTGACATCTCATCACGTTTTACTGATTTACTAAAACATAACTTTGAGATCTCAATAAGTAATCATGATTGATTAACTGTATAATCATTCCTGATTTAATATACGATTGATTTATTGAGTATGAAGAAAGTTAAAGTATCAAAGTGTTAATCAGTTTATAATGATTTACTGCTAAGCTCACTGTAAAACCTGCTTTAGACTAAATAGAAAGTAGGTTGCAGGTATATGGGTGAGATGTGAGCTACTCTTAAATGTCAAAAGGAAGCCATACATGGGGCTGACTGAGAAAAGGCAGGAAGACGGACATGCATGTGTTAAGTGCTGGCTGTAAAAGAGACCTGATCATGCATGGACTGACTGCACATGTGAGGCGGCTGTGGCTCAGGAGGTACAGCGGTTTGGCCGTTAAATGGAAGGTTTGCGGTTCAATCCCCGGCTCCCCCAGGCTGCGTGTCAAAGTGTCCTTAGGCAAGATACTGAACCCGAATTGCTCCTGGCGTGCTGCTCCACCAGTGTGTGAATGTGTGTGAATGGTGAATGCAGAAGTAGTGTAAAAGTCCTTTGAATGGTCGAAAAGACTAGAAAGGCGCTATACAAGTACGGAGCATTTTGCCTGAGTGGACACCTTAGGACATACAATCACAAAACATGACATGTTTGCATTGACACTAGAGATCAACCAATCCCAGCAAGTGCGAATCATGCAAAGAACTGTCACATCCTGTACGTCTCTCTATGTAAATTGTAGTGTTTGGTATTATAGTAGACTTTCCTCCTCTGTTTGTTTGCTTTTCTGTAACACTAAGTTTACTAAAGAAAATTTTTATTTTGGGCCTGTTGCTTGAAGTTACAGAGATAAAGTTGTTTCCTTGTTTCTGCCCCCTCCTGAGCTCAGTGAGTGATTCCCCACTGCCACACATTAGCACAGGGCCACACCTCACATTGATCAAAACTCTTAATTGCGTCCAGGTACCTACCCTGGAGCGGATACAGCGGGCTAGATCAAGCGAAACCTTCCTACACCTCTGTAACAAAGTGCTTGCTCACAGTGGGAATTGTTGGCTCTCCTTTAACAATATCAAAAAGACTATGGTCTAGACTTGCTCTGAATGGAGTTCTGCATGGATTTAGGCACACTTTAAGCCATTAGCTCTTGTTGCCATCATGGCCAAGGCTGTATCCTGTACATGTGTGAAGCTGAACGAGCAAAGTTTGCAACATGTGTTTTCAGGGATCAATAAGTGAAACCAAAATGAGGATTCTTGTTTTTTATTAATTCAGTTCCAATTAAATTTGTTTTTTTTAATGTTCCTACCGTATATAGATATTTTGACAGAGTTGCTCCGCTGTCTTGCAGGAGACTCACACCAGTAAACAGCGCTGTCATGGTTCTTGGCTGTTGGAACCCTGCAGCCAAAGGAGGTCGGAACTCCCCATCGAACTCCGCAGCTGGAAAACCTGTCACCTTCTTGGGTTGTGTTCCTCATGACCTTCCATTCCCTGCTGTTGTCACCACAGCTCACAGTCAGAATCTCATACTCAAACAGCTGAGACAAGTCAGGAGACACTGTGAGAGAGGCCGGTTCAGAATCACCTGGGGACACACACAGACTTTCACTCAGTGTTAAAGTCAAAGTCTGTTCAGCTGCAGTTCCTCTAATGTCCACTAGATGCTGCTCCAAGAAAACCCTGACTGTATTGGAGGTAAATGGAAATCCCCAACTCTCTATAGTCAACACAGTGTTTCCAAGTACAGCTCTCAGAACATAATTTTAATGAAGATTTCAATATGTTTGTCTTATAGTGTCAGTCACATGTTCAACAGAATAAATATTAGACGTATATGCAAATGTTCACAGAAATTGGTTCCAGTAGAGAAAATATTAATTGATGCACTCAACAGATTCAAACTTAAACAGACTTAAAAATGCATTCTTATTTTCAATTTGTATGTTTTATGTATCATTTAATGATTTTATTGAATAATTGTGAATTTTACTTCATTAGGTTATTTTATTTATTGTTATGTTTATGAATGTTTCCTGTGGAAATGACCTTAGCTGCACAACATCTCTTCTGTACCTCCTGTAAGCTTCCGTAGTCCTCCGTCTCCCTCAGTTTTGTTTTGCTTGCTTTACTTGTTTTTAACGCATACTATTTTAATATTTATACATTTATGTTACGTAGCTGTTTTATGTGTCTTGACCATGCAGCCATACATTAAAACTAGGCAGTCTGAACATGTTGTGATTGTAGAAATATAAAAATTCAAGCTGAGAATTTCAAGACATAAAGTAAGTAAAATTACTGTTGGGATCCAGATATTCACCTTTTATCAGCAGCCAGCTGGACCGTGACTCTCCCTTAACGTTGATACATTTGTAGACACCTTCATCAGACTTGGAAACATGGTGGATGGTCATGTGACCTGTAGGGTCAGTCCTGATGAGGGAGCCATCTTTATAGAAATCAGCTTGGAGGTTGGAGGAAGTAGTATCCCTACAGTGCAGAGTGACATTGTCTCCCTCCGTCACAGGGAGGACAGGGATCTGCAGGGTCACTGGTCCATCTCAACACAGACAAGACAAACGTGAAGGTTTAGGCCTTTAGTTGACAAGGAACTTTGTAGCCAGACAGAAACTGAACATTATATGAATCTGACTTGACCCCAAACACCCCCGAGATGCATTATCTAAAGATATAGTAATGGATGGCTTTGCCCTGGCATCCAGCACCACTGTCAGGAATCTGGAATAAATAAGGATAAATATAACAAGAAAAAAACAGGAAACGGACAAAGACTTTTGAAGGATACACTTGTAAATCAAATAAATGTCTGTTGCGGTTTAAGGTTATTGTGAGGGTGTTGCGAGGTGTTTTGCAGGGTTCATGAGGAATCAGAATGCTTCAAACAAAGTTCTAGTTAGATCGCAATCCACTCACATCTTAGGGCGTCATATTCGGACGCTTTGTAAAGACACTTTGGGGTCTTCTAATGCCATGGGTACTCTTGAGCGTCATTCTTTTACATGTAGCGCTCTGTGGTCGAGTTGGTAAGAATAACTATGCAATGTCCGGTCAAGTTAGCAATAAATATGCAACGTCCAGTTAGACTTTCGAGACATTATTTCAAAAATGTCCTTTAAGTTGATTATTGAGACCTAAAACTGAGAAGTTTGGAAACGCTTCAGACTCCGTTTTGCGTTTTGAAACTCCAGAGGGCGTTTTAGTGAAGACGGGCTAAAACGGTCTTTAGAAACAATGACGCAAACGCTCACGCTCGGCTCTCTGATTGGGTCTTATAAGTCATGCAAAGGAGAAAAACGATGCTACTGACAGAGTGTTTGAGGTGGTATTTTTTTTAAATATTCTGTACCATGCAAATAACATTTGCATGTCGCCGTTTACTTTGGAATGACTCCCAGTCTGTTTTCCGCCACCACAGTCCTGTTACATTCAGTAACAGTCCCAGCTCGTTATGGGTGCATGCAAAAATAAAAATACTAAATCTGGTCTGATTCTTCGTCTGCATTTCTTTATTCTTTCACCAAATCTTCTGAAACTACGGAAGAAACCATCTGCTTCATGTTTACAACGGCCTGAACGGCCACTAGATGTGCATTTTCAGTCGTTTTGATGAAGATGGAGATCAGCTCTGATTCACAGCCGAAATGCTGGTGTGAACAGAGATCATATTCGTTTTAATTCTCCGTTTGTAGAGTAAAACTGAGTAGTGTGGATGAGGCCTTTGTTAGTTTGGTTGCAAAACTGTTAGCTGGTAGAATATTACCAGGTAGTTGATTACAATTGTTTCTGGGTTACTAGAATGTATTTTCTTATAACAGTTAGACAGGTAGCACAGGAGTATAGTAGCATAATTGCAGTGGCAGTGTGAAAGGTAAATGGTGTCCCCATTTCATAAGACTCTACAAAAACAGTCAATGTGTCTGCCCTTGATATTTCCGTAAACAGTTTCTCAGTAGCTTTGCCTCATTCACTTCTCTTTATTATAAATACATCCTTTTTAAAAAAATTAATGTGACTCAGAAGTGTAGCCAGTCACAGACAGAGACAGCTTTGTTTCACACTCCTCCAATGTTGACTCCACATGTTGTAAGAGTTTGTTTTTACTAACGCAGTAAAGTTTGCGTTGCCTTAAAGTAGTTTTGCTGCCTAAAACAAACCAAGTCTCACTACTCTGAGGGCAAACTTCTCTATGTGTCAAAGATATGAGTCTCACTTATATTATGTTGCTGTCAAATCTAGAAGAAACAGGATGAAGAGGAGGAAGTATTTGTGTGGACTGTCAAGCCGGCACACTGTAGTTGTACGAATCTTACTAGTAATGTTGATGTTGACGGTGTTGCTGCTCTCTCCACTTTTAGATTGACACCAGTAAACTCCGCTGTCGACTTCTTTGACTATCTTCATGTCACAGGCAGAGTACTTGGCACTGCCCCAGTCCGACCCGCACGGCATCAGACTTTGTTTCCTCTTGCTGTTCAGAAAAGGCGACACTGTTAATAAATCATTGCCCACACAGCTAATGCAAATCTCACACATCACAATCCAGCCAGGGACGTTATGGCAGTTAAGGACTGACGGAAACACGCTAGAAAATGGTAAAAAATAGTAAGAATCCCCGAGTCATGGACGTCGTTAGGCCTTTTTTAGGGGGGCTAAAGCCACCCTAACATGATCCTAAGCCCCCACAAATAATAATAAGAATATTTACTAGAACTACAGTTCACACACTATAAAATAATACAAATATGATGTGGTTATTTCCTCTGCTTCATAATTTAAATCCCTGTTGTAATTGGGCACTAGGACCTTGAGGGAAGCTGCCTCGCTGCCCTGCTGAGGTTAATACACACAGAGAGACACAGACATGGTGAAGGACGATTTATACACAGTGATACAGAGTGAAACTGATAGTTGTTGTAAATGACTTACATGCTGAACTTAATGTATGTTAACCTGAGGTAGAGGAGAGGGGATATTTTAGTTATGGCTTTAGTTAGGCTAAGGAAAACACTAGTGTGGGTGGTGTGAAGCCATTAATATTATTTATTTCTTGTAGCCTATTTCAAAACAACACAATGAAAAAGCTCCCATAGAACGTTGTTGTGAGTGAAAACTAAATGTCATAGTGGCCCTCTTATTGTTATTGTACATTCTTCCATTTATTGACCAAATGGAAATTAAAGAGAGAAGCAGGAGAATGGCAGAGCAGGCGATTCTGAGGTCACTAGTCTACAGGTCTGTAGTGGTCTACAGGTCTGTAGTGGTCTACAGGTCAGCTGTGGTTAACATGTCTGTATATCTACATATATCTATCTCTCTCTATCTCTATCTGACTTTGGTACAGGTGATCGTGGGTTCGATTCCTTGTCACTCCATTACTCAGTGACCTCTGCTGGCTACCTATGGCCAGAATCAGATTCAAGTCACTAATGCTTGACTGCTGGGTCTGCACCCATCTACCCAAACTCCATAAGTTTACGTCCCTTATCAGCCACTACGCTCCTCCAACGACCGCCGCCTGGCTCTGCCATCCCTTCACACAAAGCGATCCCGGACCCTTTTCTCATCTGTGACACCACGATGGTGGAACGAGCCACCACGCCCCATCAGAGCAGGGGCGTCCCTCTCTAACTTCTGAGAACACTTCCTCTTATAACACCCCTAACTCCTAACCTCTAACATGCTATTCCTGTGCTCTTCTCCTTTTATTCTTGCATTGATTGCACTTTTTGTTAACTCTTAGTTTGTCCCCTTTGATGCCATACATGCTATTAGCTCTTACTAGTATTGATTGCTGCTCTTAGTGTCTATTGAAACTTGATTTCTTACTGGATTGATGCTCGTATGTTGTTCCTCAAATGTGTAAATCTTATCTAATGTAAAGAGACTAAAGGAAAGCAAATGTCTGTGATGTCTTTTCAATGTGCAGCATGAAACAAGCAGCCGTCTGGAAGAAAACAAACAAAAGTTAAAAAAAACATAGATCATTTGCACAATGATCATCAGGGATGGAATTACACCGGATTGTGTGTGAATGGGGGAAAAAACAAAATTGTGATGTGTGTTGTGATGTTTCTGATGTTAAAGTTACCTTGTTGTTGTGTATCTCCACACCGTCCATTGACCGGAGCTGAAGTTCTCACACTTCACAGAGATCTCGTCATACTCAAAATACTGTGACCAGATGGGAGTGACCATCACAGAGGCTGGGAGAGAGAAACAGAAAAATGGCATAATTATTTTTGGATGGGCTGTTTTCTAGATTGTTACGGTTGCACACTTGAATCACTAGTGATACTGGGCGGTTTTGGTCAGCAGTGAGGAGTAACGGATTACATCTAACGGTGTTACATAATCAGAAACATAAAAAGTAACTGTATTCTGTTCCAGAAATACAGAAAATAAAGACATAATCAGATTACAGGCACATTTAAAATCTGGGATTACTCACAGGGATTACACTAAGGACAAAGTTTCCATGAAACCGAGACCAACAGAGGCCAGTTTGACCACTGGGAATGGAGTACCGCAGTGGTTTTCTTGCCAGGTTTGGCTCTTGGCACCCCGAGCTGAGTAAGTTAATAGGACCGCTTAGCAGCACGGCTAACTGACCGAGCTAACCAGCCACAGATAGACTACAGTTAGCGGTTTAGTAGAAAGTAAAACTATCCATGAAGTTCTTAAGTCCATCAAGAAGCTCTTTGTAAATCAGCTCAGTCCTGGATTCCCTGTTGCTCTTTGAGGCTGTTTTGGGTCCTGTTGATGCCGTGTTCACTAGAAAACTGCTGAGTGAGGTTTCGTTGCACGCTTTGCGGCTGTGGTTCACAATCGAGGCTGGTACCTGCAAAGTCCCCCTGCCCCTGTCCTGAAACACTAAGGGTGCTTTCACACCTGGATCGATTGGCGACGTTGTTCCGAAACAAGTGAGCGTTTCCCTTTTGGCTCGGTTCGATTGGTGATATGTGAACACAACAATCGCACTCTGAACCGGAACAAAACAACCGAGCCGAGACCTCCTAGAAGAGGTGGTCTCGGCTCGATTCCATACGAACCCTGGAGCGGTTCGTTTGCAGTGAGAACACAACCGACCCACGAACCGGAACAAATCAATGAGTTGCCTGGCAACCGACGCTAACAGATCGCTTTTCACCAGCTTCGGCAGCGTATTTTGCTAATTTGTTGCGGTATGTTGTTGTGGTTGTATTATGTAGGCCTGCTGCTGTCGGAGTTTTTTTTAACCGTCGCGGCGCCGCTTCGAATGGCGTCCACAACCCTCTCTTTCATTTTATCACTGACCCACTTGAAGACCAGTGTTTTTATGTGTGGTGTGCAACATCCCGGAAATGTTCCGATCAAACATCTATTTCACCTCTTTGTAACGCCAAGTCCACCCGCGATTCATTTTGTGTTACTATTGTCATGGAAATGTCCCCCGATGGACTGCGCGACCTGCACGCATGAGGTAGTCACGTAACGGCGTAAGGAAAGCCCTGGAAGGGTGAGCGATTTGGACCGCTTTAGAACAGTGTGGTGTGAACAGAGTGACGTAATTAATTGATTCGGAACAAAGTATTCTGTTTCGGATCTGATCCGGAACAAAACAAATCGATCCAGGTGTGAAAGCACCCTAAGGCATGCTTTCACACCTGGATCGATTGGAGAGGTTGTTCCGAAACAAGTGGGCGCTTCCCTTTTGGCTCGGTTCGCTTTGGTGATATGTGAACACAACAATCGCGACTCTGAATCGAACAAAACAACCGAGCCGAGACCTCCTAGAGGAGGTGGTCTCAGCTTCGATTCCATACTGAACCCTGGAGCGGTTCGTTTGCAGTGAGAACACAACCGACCCACGAACCGGAACAAATCAATGAGTTGCCTGGCAACCGACGCTAACAGATCGCTTTTCACCAGCTCCGGCAGCGTATTTTGCTAATTTGTTGCGGTATGTTGTTGTGGTTGTATTATGTAGGCCTGCTGCTGTCGGAGTTTTTTTTAACTTCGTGCGGCGCCGCTCGACGAGCGTCCACAACCCCTCTCTTTCATTTTATCACTGACCCACTTGAAGACCAGTGTTTTTATGTGTGGTGTGCAACATCCCGAAATGTTCCGATCAAACATCTATTTCACCTCTTTGTAGCGCCAAGTCCACCCGCGATTCATTTTGTGTTACTATTGTCATGGAAATGTCCCCCGATGGACTGCGCGACCTGCACGCATGAGGTAGTCACGTAACGGCGTAAGGAAAGCCCTGGAAGGGTGAGCGATTTGGACCGCTTTAGAACAGTGTGGTGTGAACAGAGTGACGTAATTAATTGATTCGGAACAAAGTATTCTGTTTCGGATCTGATCCGGAACAAAACAAATCGATCCAGGTGTGAAAGCACCCTAAGGCATGCTTTCACACCTGGATCGATTGGAGAGGTTGTTCCGAAACAAGTGGGCGTTTCCCTTTTGGCTCGGTTCGTTTGGTGATATGTGAACACAACAATCGCACTCTGAATCGGAACAAAACAACCGAGCCGAGACCTCCTAGAGGAGGTGGTCTCAGCTCGATTCCATACGAACCCTGGAGCGGTTCGTTTGTAGTGAGAACACAACCGACCCATGAACCGGAACAAATCAATGTGTTGCCTGGCAACCGATGTTGCTTTGGCTTTGGCAGCGTATTTTGCTAATTTGTTGCGGTATGTTGTTGTGGTTGTATTATGTAGGCCTGCTGCTGTCGGAGTTTTTTTTGTGCAGCGCTGCTCGACGGAGCGTTCACAACCCCTCTCTTTCATTTTATCACTGACCCGCTTGTAGACTTCAGTGTTCTTATGTGTGGTGTGCAACATCCGAGAGATGTGTTGCTCCGATCAAACATCTATTTCACCTTTTTGCAACGCGAAGTCCACCCGCGATTCATTTTGTTGTCATGGAGATGTCCCCCAATGGAATGTGCAACCTGCACACATGAGGTAGTGACATAACGGGGGAAGGAAAGCCCTGGAAGGGTGAGCGATTTGGACGCTTTACAACAGTGTGGTGTGAACATTAGTGACGTAATTAATTGATTCGGAACAAAACAAATCAATCCAGGTGTGAAAGCAGCCTAAGCTAATTTGACCAGTAATTGCACAGCTAACTGAGCTAATTAGATAATAGCAGCTTACCAGCAGTTATCTGTTAACCTACTTAAGCAACAAGTAAAGCAACATGTCAATAAGGAAACCGTAAAGCACAGAGTTGAGGCAGAGCAGCAAGAGGACATCAGAGAGAAAAACAATATTTTCTCCAACAAATATGATCCAAATCTGATGTTTTTGTGCATCAGTCCATCACTGGGTCCCAGTCGGCTCCTCAGAAACATTACGCTTCAGCAGCTTCATTAAAAGTGAGAAAGATTTTCATTGGATGCTAAATCAATACAGGCCTCTGAGTGCAGGGAGAGTCATCAACATTTTAAAATAAATTTACAAATAATATTATAAACTGCCATATTGGTGATGTACAGTGCAAAACGTATCGTAATAAAAGATTTAAATGTTGATTTTTGGGAGCATGGCAATGAGAAATACTCTGAGCTAATAGCTCTGACTATTTGGCATAAATTAATCTAAAACAACTAAAAGTAATAAGATTACATTACTTTTGTATTGTGGTACTCAGACTATGTTACTTATTACATTTTATTAACAAGAAATTTGCAAAGTAATCTTCCCAACCCTGTCTATAACATCGTCACACGACTTCCTCCTTTGTGTCTGGCAAATTCCTACAGCACTATCAGATGAAAAATAACAGATGTTGTCTTGGGGCACTTTCTGAAACAACTGATGCCTCTATGTCTCTATTTGCAACAAGCGAGGAGTCTTCAGACGGACAGGTAGTGGGCAGCAAACACACATGAAAGATAACCTGAGATTTTACAGCGTATACAGAACATAAATAAAAAGATTACAAGGTCCACTTCTAAAATGGCATCTTTTAAAGGTGATAAGGAGCAAAATACTTGGATTAAACTTTAAATATTCTTTCACACACACATACGTCAGGTTTGAAACTCACCACGGGTGCTGGCAGACGTCCGGCAGACGCTCAACAACACTGAAACAACACATACATTACACACTGAATTACACTCTTAAAGATTCAGCTTCATAAATTGATTTGATAATGGGATCCACCAAAGCTTGACGAAAACACATCTGTATTAACTGCTGGTTGGACTTGAGTGTTGTGTTGTGTTTCTGTTTCTCTACTTACAGAAGAAAAGCTGAGTCACCTTCATAGTTCCTGCAGGCTGAAGCTTCACTGACCATCTGGTAGCAACTGGGTTGGCAACATCCTCTTGAATCAACCACAGGGAGGTGTAGATCGGAAGGGGCGTGTGAGAACAATTAACAGTAGAGTGAATATATATATACATATTTCTCATTAAAAGTGGCCTCATGTTCTGACACCTCAGAATAAAAGAACAGACAGCTGCATGCAGGCGCTTCAGTAAAGATTTGTATCATTAGAAGCTGAGTTTCTGTCAACATCTCTCTGTTTTTCTATGTTACCAAACTAGCTGTCCCTTCTAACTGAACTAACTACATTACATTACAAACCCGTTTACTCAAACTGACTGCTGGTGATATCAGGTTTTATATATATTTTGAGTCCAGACCTCTAAATATATCAACTATTTAGTTTTTTAGGATTGGGTGTTGCGTGCTGTGTGTATGTTGCATCATGACAGTAGCCCGAAGCTCCTAGTTGGTCTCTTCAGTATTCTTCGGCATAAAGCAAGTGTGGGGGCAGCAAGTCTGTAAAACAGACAACAGAAGTTTAGTTGAGTCGATGAGTCATTGCATAGTTATAAATATGAATGGGTTTTCTTACTTCTTCTTGTTGGGGGTCAGATATTTAAATGTTGCGGTGAAAAGTTCATTTAAAGTGTGGATCTATTTCTGCAGGCAGTTTATAACTTCACTATCCACCAACAAGTCCTCCAACCTAAACGACAACATAGGTTGTATTATCCAGCCTTAAAAAACACAAGTCATGTGAACGTATCTTAAAATAGCGTCAGACCTAGATTTTGGAAATCACATCATCTACGTCACATGGCATAAACACGCGGAGACCGCAGAGACACAAAGAAGCTAAACCCTGCACAGCTGTTGGGTTAACAGGTTGACATGCATAAAAACACTGACTTAGGTTTAGGCACTCACCCCTACGAAGCTAACATTGCTAATGTAGCTAATACTATTGAGCCAATGCTTAGCATAACATAACTTAATTAAATAAGTAAATCTGTTTTATTACAGGAACCAAACGCCAGTCTCCTTGGTAATGGCCAGCAAACTTTCCATCTTTCCAACCTACTCCACTTTCTTTTTATTTTATATGTCACTGTCTCTGTCACGTCTTTGCGTTGTATGGCCACAGTAAATGAGTCGTAATTTTGTGTGACTAAAACAACCTTTATGGTCATTTTCTGTGGAGGACAGGTTCCTATCTACAGGTAAACCTCCCATCATTCTGGTCTAAAGGGTGTCGGGGTGCTACGATACTTGTAAATTAATAAATTTTACTGCCATTACTGCAAACAGCACTGCTTTTACTGATGCTCGACTGGTTAATAACTTGTTGAAACAGGTCTCTGTCTGACCCTATGGTGGCTCACTAATGGCTGCAATGTGGTGTGAAGTGTGAGGAAGAAAACTTGTGACCAGCAGCAGAGAAACAGGAAACACTCACTGTGACAATAATAAAGCTGAAGATGTGTGTCTGATTACATTGTATTCTATCGGACAAGTTTTACTTTGTTCAGTCATTGCGTCAGATACATGCAGTATGGATAATGAAAGCAAATTGCATTTGCAAATAACTTTATTTCTGAACAACTAAATCTAAAAGATCTTTAATCTGCTTTTTGTTATCTAGAAAGTCAGAAACAGTTTTGGTTCAATTTGAAAATGATCTGAGCTGCAGATGATATGAAATTTTGATTAAATGTGTATTTGAGACACTGGCTGACTTTTCACCTTATTATTCACAAGCTTTTTTATCCAAATACCAGAGTTAACCCTGACTCACAACTCTGAAGCTGATTGGCTTTAATCATTTATCTAATATTCATCAAAATTTAATCGGGAGATGCTCCTATAAGAGTCTCCACTATGTTGAACACACGTTCCACTCGATGATCCTCCCAAATTATCTTTGTGTCTCTGAATATTTTCTCATAAGGAACCAGGATGATGGAACTGACTAGTGAAGCCCAACCTACACCAGATTTCATCCGCCCAATCATTGTAATGAGGAGCAGGATGCAATGTGGGCTTAGTGGTTGAGAATTTATACTCATTTGAAGATACTTTAAGTTCCAGCTACGTGTGAAAAGCAAATGCAGTGCAACTTAACTCTCTGATGTCTGATTGCAGCTGAAACACAGTGCAGACAGTGGGTAATTTATATGCATTTTTTCTGATTCAATTATAGTTGTTCTGTTGATCAAAGTGTATTGTTCCAAAAATACAGACGAAATAGTGTTTTGTCTTAAATGAAGAGGGCTCGTTGTAATTTTTTTGACAAGGGTTTATTGAGCCATTCATTAAAGGCACATGCTGTATGAAAGAACTGTTAAAAATTGCAGTTCACAATAATTCTTGGAAATGTTCATTAGTAGGACAGGAAATTACAGAAAATATGTATAATAAGAATGATGGAAAACATAAATATTAATGATAAAATAATATACTTAATGATTACTGATAATGTAATAAAAGCAGCCAATAAATCTAAAAAGAGCTGGATCCATCTGGTTAATTTCGTTAATATTTCATTATTAGTCCGGTTCTGAATGATTGCATTTAAATAGTGCCAACATGTTAGCTAACTGTTTCACCTGTGAGACTAACTAAAACAGGCTATATACACAGAACAGAACTATTTGCTGTTTGGTTAAACAACAAACAAACAACCCTACATTCACACCAACTTCACATTGAGATTAGTTGGACATGTAAAAGTGAGAAAGTACTTTGTACAACTATTTATGCAGCTTTGCACATGAACAAAGAAGTGAAACACTGCGACTATCTTCCAAGAGAGACTGAAAATGAGCTGTTATCTCGATCACCTCTCCCCCATCTCTGTGACAGCTTTCCACCCGCCCTTCAAGCTCTGAAGAGCTATAAAAGCTTTACCACAAACACTTACCCAGTCTGATTAGCATGCTGTCTAAAGTAGCTGCCAATCCCCAAATGATGAATTACCTTACCTGTACTCCACTTAACATATACAAACACAAAAATTATGAATGATAACTGAAAATAAAGCTATGTGTGACAAATAAACAATTACTACTACTTAGGAATTAACGAATATAGGATGCTACATGTGCATTAGCTAGCTAATTCATCATGTAGAAATTGTATTGTGCATTAACTGGCCCACAGACTACCAATGATCTATCGCGTAAATGCACATTTATGTCAACATCTAATTTGTTATGATGACTGGGAAAGCTCTTATATCCAACTAGAGCTAAACTATCCAGAATTACGTAAACATTTTAACAAATATTAGCCTCTCATGTCTTTCCTAATAACACTAACTCACTGACAGAGGTCATTAAAACAGATTTGTACAGCCAGTGTACAATTTGCACATTAGAAGAACACCTAATGAAACAATTTTTTCATATTTCTATCTAATACTTATTTCTTTATGGAGGATAATTGTATAGTTTGTGAAAGAGTTATTGTCAAAGTCCTGATATTGTTTGTTTAAAAGGGACAGTGCACATTAAGGAACTTGAGGACAATGTCCAAATGTAAACGATCCAGATTTAGCCGTACAGGCTAGTTTTCATCTGGAGTACCTGGCAGTTTATTGTTATAAGAACAAAACATTAAAACATGGAATACAGACAACATTAAAAAAACATACATTTATAATCACAAGCAGACAACACAAAAACATGGAAAAAACATTCAAACATGAATTACATAAGTATGGACAGTAAAGCGTTAGCATTAGCATCTCAATGCATTAAAGAAACAGATATAAAAGTTATGTTACAGTTATCTGCATATCTGCAACTACACAAGGTTTACTTATAGTGAATAATTTACAGTATTACTTTCTTTTGCTTGTCCAGTCGCAAGCCTCATAGCTTGCTCTCGAGTGTCACGTTGTCTTTTTCTTGACGAATCCCATTGCTGCTTGGACTAGTGCCTCCATCTTCTGTCTCATCTGCTGAAATTAGGATTAAAAGTGTCAGTAAAACTATCTATCTATCTATCTATCTATCTATCTATCTATCTATCTATCTATCTATCTATCTATCTATCTGTCGTAAACTATCGTAGTGAGGACATTCTGCATTGTGAGGACATTTTGTCCAGTCGACACAACATCAAAAGAATGTTTGAGGGTTCTCGCAGTTGACATCAGTAAGTAAATAAGTAAAGTTTGGTTTTAATCTTAAGGTTAGGATTAGGTTTGATCAGGTCAAGATATAGCAAGGAAATCATTGGTATTAAGGACTAGGAAATGCATTATGTCATTGATGGTCCTATGAGGACGAAGAGGAAACTATTCTTCTGGGTTCAAGAAGAGAAAGTAACTAAATGAGAGTGACTTCCAGGAACAACAGTCAGGTAAACTTGTGTTCTCGCCTCTCAAAGTTTGATGTCAGCAGATAACAGTAATGTTAAGTTTCACGCCAATGGGCAATGGTGTTTATAAACTGCAGCTCAGAACAGATAACCGACGAGCACGTGGAAATGTGTTTATGTGCGGGTGCATGAAATGAAAATCTCGTAATCCCGGAGCAACATTAGTCGGACAATTCACAGATGTGATGGCACTCCTCATAGGCACACACCCTTTTAAAATAAGACTGTGATGATCTGTCTCTAAATCACGGTTTAGTTATAACTCTGTTGATTAGCTGGGCAGACTGGGCAATGTGGATGGACATCTCTCAGTAAATAATAATAATCACGTGTTCAGTCAAAGTGTAAATAAGATAGAACCTGGGGAGCCAGCTTAAATGGGCCTGATGGAGCAAATTGTTTACATGGCTCACGAGCCAGGTAAAAGTGCCCCCATCGCACAATTTTTGGTAGGGTCACAACTATAGAAAGACAAACATGACTGTGTGAGCACTGACCTTTGACCTGCCGGGCCAGGAGGCGAGGTCCCGCTAGTCCAATACCCAGGGCTCCAATGGGGGCTGTGACCAGGATAGCTAACACCGCTAATGTTAGCACGTCCAAGCCAAATTTTATCAAGGTCTGGTCCCCCTCCTCCCTCGCCATGTCCAATGCCTTGGAGCCAATGGCAGCCTATCAGACATGCATACACAAACATCGGACACTTAAATTAAGTGAATACACACACGCATGAACATGACCCTTGAGTCTTTAGGAGATTCACAGTCACTAAAGAGGTTCTGGTTATACTCATTGTTTCACATGAACTCACAGACCTGTACTGTGGCTTTAGGCAGCCAGGCCACAGCGATGAAGAGCTTCTCCTTCAGGTTGAATCCACCAAAATGAACCAGCAGGTAGGTGACGAGCAGGCGGATCACCAGACCAATACTGATGCAGGCCAGACCCAGACCTGAACACAAACAGAGACAGACAGACCAACGCAGAGTAAAAAATATATTTAATGAAGCACACCAACATTTGGGAAAATATTGAAACATCAAAACGCGTTGGACTTTCTGCAGAGTCTGGGGAAGCTCCTGCAGCTGCAGGTTAACTATCAGAAATGATTTTGTTTCTTTGTTTTTTTAGCATGGTTCTTACCCACAGTGCTGGGGCTGAGTGTTGCTATAGTAATCTCTGCTCCAATCAAACCAAACAGGAGCGGCTGAAACACATCCCATGACCGACCCACCATGGCTGCCACCGGGACCTGGATGTAAAGACGAGCATTGACTAAGCTCAGATAGGTTCAGGGGTAAACGACATGCTGAATCCAGGTGTTGAATCCAGATTAAAAGGATTCTGATGTGTGTTACCTTGTTGGTCTTCCAGCCCAGAGCAGCCAGAAAGGCCAGCACCAGCGTACAGAGACCACCAGCTCCAGCAAAACCAACAACATGACTGAAGAAGACCGAAAATATGGACAGACCCAACAGTAACAGAGTCCTCCTCAAAACCAGGTCCTCCTGCAGAGAGGCCGACAGAGACAGACAGAGGGACAGGTATGCAGACAGAGAGTACATTAAATGATTTAATTCTATTACATTTAAAGTTTAAATTTAAAACAGCATAAAAAACCAAACCTCACTCTCACCTGGTCTTTGCTGGGGAAGCAGGACAAGAACAGCCCCAGGATCAGCCCAGCTATGACCCCTCCCACCACCTCCAGCAGACTCTTTAGGATGTTCATCCACGTAGAACCTGTAGGACAAACAGCACATAGAACAGCATAGATAGGAAATAGAACAGAATAATTAGAGTAGAGCGTATTCTCCTCGGCTCTCACCTGTAGAGAAGGCGATTCCCAGACAGGTAGAGAACCCTGTTATGGCCAGAATGTCATCAAAACTCCCTGCAGCCATCAGTAGGGTGGGGATTCCCTGGACAACAACACAGAACATTATTAGATGTCCCGTAGTTTTCAGTCACGTGACATGTGCTGTGACCTGGAGGGCAAAACAGCAGACCAACATAGCGGCTCACACTGCGACTCCCCCGTAGAGACGCTGCAAAAACAGTCTAGTTTTATTTGTATCACCTTTCAACTTTCAACAAAGATGTGAACACAAACTGCTAGTGTTGGGCACCAACACTAGCCGATCCATTTAACATTACAGCATCCGCCTGTGGTTTGTTTCTGCTTAACTTGTGGGGAATCCCTCCCCTAAGACAGCCCAGACTTGTCTCCTCCATGATTGGTGCATCCGAAATCACAACAACGATCCAGCATTTCCAGCAACTCGAAGTAACAGTGTATCGCTTGCTTATTGGTTGGCAGGCAGCGTAAATAACGGCTTTTTTTCCCTCCATGGGAGCGTTTTCCTTGGAATGTGACGTTACATGAAAACAGTGAATTGGGGATTCTAGTGGTTCTTGAGAAGGTTCCAAGCGGTGTGTTAGTGATCTCCACTGCCACTATCAAAACACCGAATAAGGGAATGTATTTGGGAAATATCCCTGGGTGGAGTTCCACTCACTTTGAAGCTGTTCTGGGGGCTCGCAGTGGAACAACAACTTCCTAAAACATGGCATGATGGGGTAACTTTACTTTGGCTTCCTTCTATACATTATATAGATAATTTAAAGCAGGTTCTAGATGGCCTTTAGGTGGTTCTCCTAGTCATTGAGGGAGATTTAGATAGATGGTTCTTCATGAAGGGCTTCCAGTGGTCTTTTCAGCAGATATCTGCATCATTGAGGAGGTTCTAGGGCTCCTGTAATGGCAATTTTTCCTTTGCTTTATCTTTAGTTACAAATGGATGAACATACCATTTGGTTTCTTATTCTTTTGTTTCCACTTGTTTGACTGTGAGCTGATCTGTGGTCTCTAATCCGTGGTCTGCAGTCTGGTGAGAACTGTGTGCTCTCCTTACCTGTGCCTACTATTCCAGTCACCTATGTCCCCAATATACAACCATGTGTGTCTAATCACTGCCACCCAGTGGCCAAAATACTAATATACATCCAAAAAAAATAAATATTATGCCAAAAATAAACATAAATGGCTGCTACAGCTCCTTTAGCAGGATTTTGTAATCACAGAGGAGGTTTGCGTGGTGTTCTAGGAGGTCCTAGTTCCAGGAAGGTTGTAGGGGTCCCTTAGGAAGGTCTGGGAGTCAATTAGGAGGGTCCAGTTGTCGTCACACACATGTGTCGTCAAACACAGCAGGAATATATGCAACTTAGAACTTAGACTCCACATCCTTTTTTTAAACTCAGTTTTATTTTTAAAAAGCTAGAGGCTCTTAAAATATAATTTGACTGTGAATTAGAATACCTATGCACAGACTGTATGATCAATCGAATTTCAAAGTGACTTAAAACATTAAGATCATGGTGATGTTTATGATTCTAAAGGAGAATCTTCATAATGCTTTAAATGTAATAAATATCCACACTGAAGTAGACGGGCACATTTTTACAGAAGAGCCTGGAACAACGTACAGCACATGCAGCATGAATCGGCAAAATGGATTCTGTACCAACAAAACACTCAAGTGTCCCACATTTCAACAATGTTCAGGACTTAAAGAAGGACTGATGCTACTCTCTAGAGGCCAAAGGCTGGCCTGCTCCTCATTAATCACTTTGAGCTGACATTGATTGTCTCCACAGGCAATGCCTGCTGGTGCATAACGGAGCTATTTTGTACCATGACAGCTAAGATGAACTCCGGGTCTCCTTTTCCTCTGCTTTCCATTGTTGTTGTAACACATTTAAAGAATAAAAACAAACAGAAAGTTAGAGCTGCACGCTGTGTATGGGGTGTGTCAGTTGCAGAGAACAGTTTGGTGTAGAATAATGTTTATAGTTACAGAAAATATTGGAGTTTCCCTAATTTTATGCATTCAATTACATTTTAAATAGATTGCTTTCATCACATATTTGCAAAATATAAATATATTAAATATTAGAAAGTATTCCCACTGAAACATCTTTGATCCTTTGCTTTATTTTCTGTTTAATTACACTATCAAGTTGGCAAAAAATGGGCGAAGACGTGGAGCTGAGGCAGGACGAAAGAAGCATGGTTGCTGAAACCAGTCACCTGTGATGGCAATGACCTGTCACTCATCTCGTGAGTTTGAAAGAGTGAGTATTATAAAAATGATCTTCCTCACACACACAGCCGTCATGAAAGGGAAACCAAAAGAAACCAAAACTGTACCGGGCTGTTCATTTTTGCTGTAAAGTTTTAACATGGGGGTCCATGGAGACGGGCTTGCTTTTGGAGACTCAAGGGGCCATTTGATTAACTGCAGTTTTGGCTCTAAACTTGCAGGTTGCTGCTTGGTAAAGACACAATATAGGGTGGTAATTAACTAGGAAATGGTTAAATAAGAAATAACTAACTATAAGTCAACGTGATATTGTATTCTTTAAATGTTTAAATAACAGTTGACCCTTCCTGGACACCACCATCTTTGTTTAACTGAAACAGCTCTGCTGGATGGACGCAGAGGAGGAACACAACCAGACGACAGATGACTCAGTGTGGAGCTGACTGGGGAAGATCAGCTGGTTCTTCCTGTAACATCAGCTCTATCGACCCATCAGACAGTGGAGTTTACTGGTGTGAGTCCAGACAGGGAGCAACCAGTAACACCATCAACATCACTGGTAAGATCAAGCTGTTTTTTTATTTCCCACCTGTAGCTCTCTCATGAAGCTGTAATGTTCATCACTTTGCAGAAAACTAAACATTGGATGAAGCCCTGACTAAAGACTTTACTAGCAGAATAGCAGTCGTTAGTCAAAGCCATTAGTCCACTAGTAGAACATCAATTTCATTAGTTAAATATATATTTTTGGGGCATCAGAAAATGGTTTGAGTTCCAGGGCTGTGAAAGAATGTTTTTTCAGTAACATTTTAACACTGTGCTACATTTCAGCCCGCAATAATGGGCCTTTAAAATTCTTTAAAAAACACATTTTACAAGGGCCACGCAGCCCGCCGTGTCTTTGTGATCTCTGAGTCGTCCCCAAGTCAGAGGTTTGGCTGCTGTAAATCACCTTAGTACTGTAACTGGCCTCCGTCGTTCTCTGAGGCTCTGTTCTCCCTGGCAGCTCTGTCAGGTTTAGTGAAGCCTGATCACTCTGAGAAAGACTGACTCAGCTGAACCTGATTCATGCTACAGGTGTAAATGTGTTGTACAAAGATGTCAAACAGGCTACAGATACAACAACAAACTCTGACTTTCTTTTTTCATTTCTTTTGTTATTATTATTTAAAAACAATGTACAAAAGAGAAGCAGAGAAAATAGTCATTATATTTAAAAACATACAGCTCAACAAACAACAGAAGAAGAAAGTAACTCAGAAGTGATGTTCGATGGCGACGTCAGCGATGACATCATTCTGTTGGTCCAATTCCTCGCCGTCTTTTCTGAGTGGAGACATCTTTGTGGAAACAGACCGGTTCTTTCCTGCAGAGTTAAGTAATCATTTTATTAATCATCTTCAAATGAAAGCATGTGTGATCGGAGCATCGATTGACTCATTGATTGATTGATCATTGGTGCAGGTAGAGTTTTTTTTTAGAGGAAACCCTTCAAATTGAAATCCTGCTGTTTGAAGCGTCCAAAGTGGACCCTGATGAAATCACTTTTCAGTGAATGGGTTGTAATCTTACATAAAAATTTTTTTTACCACATTACTTGCTTTCTCTGTTGCTTGAAACAGCTGTTATTCTGCGTTACATATAACAAAATCAGGGCGTATTTTCTTCATCCACATCAGGATAAAAAGAATAAAGTTTTTTATGAATTCCATCAAGTCAAATGAGAATCAGATCGACGTTTGCTGAGAACACAGTCAGCATCAGAAAGGCATGTAAACCATTTAACTATGTAACTTACTTAATCATAGCAGAAGCACAAAGAGCGAGCGCTGATTACCAAACCAATCAACAAAATCTAAACATGTCCGCAAAGTCAGGCAGGCAAAACACTCTGATACTGAAATGCTCCCTGTGGGACATGCATTCCCATCAGCCTCAGCTCTGCTTTGTGTTTAGTGCTAATTAGCAAATGTTAGCATGCTATATTGCTAAACTGAGATGGCAACATTATAACGTTGTTAGCATTTAGCTGTGTCTTAGAGCTGCTAGCATAGCTGTACTTATCAGAAGGTCAGTGTTACCTTTGTGCATTTGTCGATGTAAAGACACAAGGCAAATAGTGCAGATGCAGAACAGAAGGACCTCCACGCCTTTCAACACAAACAGCAGGATTAGACACGCCGTCAGGTTTGGATCTGCCGTCAGGTTTGGATCTGCCGTCAGGTTTGGATCTGCAGTGGACGGAGTTGTTCTATCACGATCTGGAAAAAGAAACACACTTGGTCAGGTCAACTTCTAAAATCATACGAGGTGGGTAAAGTAGTTATTTGTGATATTGTGATATTGTGAAATTATAAGTCATCATCTCCTGATTAGTTAACCAGCCCCATTTACTCCAGGACATAAAGTGTGCAATTTCAAAATAATGCATTAATATTATAGTCTGTTAGCAATCAGCAAAGATTGTTTAAAATATTAATTATTTCCTGTTGTCTCTGATTTTAAATTGTTATTATAACAACATTTTAATCTGTATCCTAATAGCTGCTAGCACTATTTGAAAGCCATGCTACTGTGTTGAAGCTTCAGCCATTATTCTGAGTCATGTGGATGGCCGACACATTCTCATCTCAATGGGTCATAACTGATGCTTTCAGACAGTGCGACAAAGCGTGAGGATTTTACACTAAAGGTACCCATAAGCGTCTGTATGAAACGCCCCCGTTTGCTATGTTGCAGCAACACAAGGGAGGCTAACCCTACTTGACAGCACATCGTGCAGCTGTAGGGTTAGCCGGTCGACATGCATAAAGTCAGTGACTTAGGTTTAGGTACTAACATTTTTGATGGTTATGGTAAGGTTAGGGGCTTCGAGGGACTATCAACACCTTTATTACGAACGTAGCTAGCTAATTAGCACTTCCGATCTGTACAGGACGCCCCAGAGCATCTCATAGAGACACTTCCGGAAGCGTTTGTCACTTTTTCCGAAACCGTTGGTATTAGACACCCTGAGTTGAGAATGGACTCGGATGCCTGACTGTGGTAAATAAATAAATAAGTAGCAAAGTAGTGCGATGAATGTCTCCAAATGTAGCAGAGTAAAAGTAATGATTTCTAAAAATCCACTCACATAAAAGTAAAAGTTTGACGCTTTAAATCTACTCTGACAAGTACAATTTACTACTTGAGTACATGTAACAGAGTAAATACAACTAAACCATATTTACTCTGAACACTCTTTACTCTTTGAAATTTCACTATGTGTCTGACACAAATATTTTTTTATGATGTTCAAATGTTAGTGTAACACCTGTAGGCTTCTCTGTGGGCCTAAATTCCAGGACAGCCACGTCTGTGACCGCTATGACGGTGCAAGAAAAGCACAAACACAAACTAAAATGCAACTGGTGCACATTTCATTTTTATGTTCACTAGTATGACTGACTGTAAATTACACAAACACACACACACACAGCCAGTCCGGGCTTTTATTTTCTAAAATATAGGCTACTATGAATCAGTTTATTTATTTCAAACAATGAATCTTACTTAGACACAATCAAATACTATGGAATACACACGATTCATTTGATCTCAACAACACAGGATGCAGGATGAGAGAAGTTAGCAGGCAGATGGACTTCACATGACAGGATTCATAATTTGGATTCATTTTTATGAAAAGCTGTTTTTATTCTTTTGATCGGTGGACCCTTACAGACTGAAGGAAGATAAATAATCAAGGAAAGGACACATTTGAACATTTGGCCAAGCGCTTCAAAGTTAACGCGAGTCGGCACTTTGTTGTCCTTTTCATCTCTTGTACCATGCAGGTTACACCGGTAAGAATTAGACTATGGGTCCTGTTGTTTCCGTTAAATGAGCTGAACCATTGAATTATGGAGAACCCAAACGATCTAACTATGTGCAGCATGTCCATACTGACATATTGATCACATGTGTAACATTAATATATGTATTAAAGATCGAAGCAGCTCAGAAGCAGCTAAAGTGAGCGACTCTGCACGGTTTAAGAGGTTTTAGACATCCAAAGAACTTCTATAAAAACCAGACCAGGCCTTTAATAGAGACCTGCGTTTATTTGTCAAAATGTGTTGCCACACTAGTATTTGGGACTCGGCTATTAATTGAAGTTATTCGGTAAATTCTTTTTCTGTCAGAGTTGCAGAGATAACAGTTAGGCCATTTAATCGCAGACACATTTAAACACTTTGTACCACATTTTGAACGCGCTGGTTTAAAAGAGCTCCAAGATACAGACAGACACGTCATGTGTTACAACAATGCCCGGTGTCCCCTACTAGCTATGTTTGTAAATCTGATTATGGTTGTATATTCTTACATTCATGTGGTGGGCAGTTAGTTTGGTAACATGTAGGGTAAAAATCAAGTAGGCAGGAAAAGGGCGGAATTTATGGTGCAACTATATCCTGGAGGTAGGAGGTACCGGTGCAGACCTGGTACGGATCGAACTCACGATAGAGTCAGAAGAATTTGATCATTTGTGTCAGCGGTAGCAGTGTGGAGAAAAGAAAAGGGCGGCATTAAAAGGAGAAAAGCGCTGCAGTGAAGTGGCGCAAAATGACAGACGTTCACCAGCAAGTGATTTGGTTAGTGTGAACATTACAACTGCACATTGATGCTCTCCTGAAATCTGAAACAGTAAACTTCTCTGTGCATAAAAACTACATTCTGAATCTTCTGAGCTTCTGAGCTCCTCATAAAAGTCAAATTTACATCTGACCAAAATATCAACCGAGGAGCTTCCTCACCTCTGACAGAGATCCAGCTGGATGGAGACTCTCCATGACCGCTGATGTCACACTTGTAGAGGCCTTCATCAGACTTGTTAACATGGTGGATGGTCATGTTACCTGTAGGCTCAGTCCTGATGAAGGAGCCATCTTTATAGAAACCAGCTGGGAGGTTGGAGGGAGGGGGCTCTGTTGTACACTGCAGAGTGACATTATGTCCCTCCATCACAGGGAGGACAGGATTCCGCAGGATCACTCGTTTATCTGAACATGGAGAAAGATGAAACAGTCATAATTCTGGGAGGCATGAATAAACAACCAGGTTTAGAGCAAGAGGCAGCAAGTGCCACAAACTGCAGTTCCTCAAATGTCCACTTGAGGCTGGTTCCTGTCAATCTCCACAGACCTTTTGTTTAAAATTGTTTTGGCTAACTTCCCCCCTCATGACAAGTGTACAGGTGTTCATTTGTAAATAATTCACCTGTTTAAATTATAACAGAATGAAATCTAAATCTGAAACAAAAAATGTATGCAGAGAAAAATAATTTACAAAAAAAATATTTTGCACTTTTAAAACTGTAGTATTTCAAGCTATGCTCTTGATTGGACAGTCCTACATATGTTTCTATACACGTTAGTTTAATCTGACCTCGCTGCCTCGATACCGTAACAGACAGCTGCCTCAGAAGGAATCACTTTCAAGTGAAGGCAGCTCAGTTTTGGAAAGCTGTGGCAGGCGCAGCTGCACTGCTTTATGGGTAATAGCCAGCATCAAGTCACCATCGATGCTGCCTTCAAAACTGGCCGTTACCAAGCCAGCTTGAAGGCATCTCAGGAGACAGGAAGAGATTGTTCGAGTCATTTCGAACAGCACTCGATGCCTCGCTGTCCGGTTAGACAGCTTCTGAGACAGCAGTTTTGAGCACAGCCAAAGTTGTTACTGTGATGTAGAGACAGAGCTCGGTTAAAACAGATTAATAACTCACCACTCTGAAACTCTTGCTCCAGTCCGTGTTGCCAAGCTGGTCGGCAACATGTGCAGCTGAACCAAAGCTTCTCGCTGACCCGCCCTACTCTGCTTCTGATTGGCTAATAGTCCTTAACTAGGAACTGCACATATGCAACTCCCAACAAAGATCATTTAGAGAAAAGATGTATCACTCCATAGCTAAAACAAAGCCTTCAACACAGGGTGAAAAGAGGAGCTGCAGCAATGTGCAGTATGACAAAAAATTGTGTTTTTGAAAATGAAACCATGTAAACCTGTTCTTGTTGTACAACCCCTAAATAAGATTTTAAACCTGAAAATGAGGATAATACCACCTCTTTAATAGTAATGGTTCCTTGCCTCTGTTGTGTATCCACAAATATGTGTTAGTTAAAAACCAAAGTAATTAATCAAGGATCCTAATGTGTAAATATACTTCAAAGATGTATCACAACATATATATTTCAATTTGATATAATTGACAACAGAAATGTATTTTAGTCTTGCTCTTTACTCTGAAAGGAAATATATTGAAATTGATTAGTAACATAATATGCTTTATGCACTGTTTATGAAAAATGTTTACCATGATTGAAGATGATCTTTACTTTTAACACTTAAGTGACGTGATGCAAAATACCTGCTGCTTAACCGCAAAACCCTGCATTCGAGGACTCACAGGAAGTGAGCGGCCAAACTGCACATACCATAGAGTGATGTTTTTTGCTCATGATAAAAATGTGAGAGACGTGTTAACAAGTAATGAACGTGATGATTTTAAGAATGTAAGGAGGATGATACATAAACGATCGAGGATGCAGAATCACGTGCTATATATATAAGACATATGTGTTTACATGACAAAGAGTATCAGTGTATATAAAGTGTATTACTGGTATTAATTGGTATGAAATTATTTGGTTTATATAGTTTGAAGTGATTTGCATTGCTTTGATGTTACGGTATTGTTTGATGCTATTATGACACTGTATGACTGAGGATGTAAAAATGTTCAGTGTTCAGTTTTAACAGTAGAAATGTGAATGACTTTGACATCTCATCACATTTTACTGATTTACTAAAACATAACTTTGAGATCTCAGTAAGTAATAATGATTGATTAACTGAATAATAATTCCTGATTTAATATACGATTGATTTATTGAGTATCAAGAAAGTTAAAGTATCAAAGTGTTAATCAGTTTATAATGATTTACTGCTAAGCTCACTGTAAAACCTGCTTTAGACTAAATAGAAAGTAAGTTGCAGGTATATGGGTGAGATGTGAGCTACTCTCGAATGTCAAAAGGAAGCCATACATGGGGCTGACTGAGAAAGGCAGGAAGACGGACATGCATGTGTTAAGCGCTGGCTATCAAAGAGACCTGATCATGCATGGACTGACTGCACATGTGAGGCGGCTGTGGCTCAGGAGGTACAGCGGTTTGGCCGTTAAATGGAAGGTTTGCGGTTCAATCCCCGGCTCCCCCAGGCTGCGTGTCGAAGTGTCCTTAGGCAAGATACTGAACCCCAAATTGCCTCTGGCGGCTGTTCCGCCAGTGTGACTGTCAGTTTCTGTTTGAGCACTTGAGTGTATGAATGTGTGTGAATGGTAAATGCAGAAGTAGTGTAAAAGCGCTTTGAATGGTCGAAAAGACTAGAAAGGCGCTATACAAGTACGGAGCATTTACATTCACACCAGAAAATATCGAATCACAGAGTACTTGACATGCTTTGCCTGAGTGGACACCTTAGGACAGACAATCAAAAAACATGACATGTTTGCATGGACATTAGAGATCAACCAATCCCAGCAAGTGTGAATCATGCAAAGAACTGTCACATCCTGTATGTCTCTCTATGGTCTAGACCTGCTCTGAATGAAAAGTGAAATGAGATTACTTTTGCTGTGACTTGTCGGTATAAAAATAAAATTTAATACAAATTAGCTATGCTGGTGCTGTGCACTTTTGTGGAGTTCTGCATGGATTTAGGCACACTTTAAGCCATTAGCTCTTGTTGCCATCATGGTCAAGGCTGTATCCTGTACATGTGTGAAGCTGAACGAGCAAAGTTTGCAACATGTGTTTTCAGGAATCAATAAGTGAAACCAAAATGAGGATTCTTGTTTTTTATTAATTCAGTTCCAATTAAATTCTTTTTTTTAATGTTCCTACCGTATATAGATATTTTGACAGAGTTGCTCCGCTGTCTTGCAGGAGACTCACACCAGTAAACAACGCTGTCATGGTTCTTGGCTGTTGGGACGCTGCAGCCAAAGGAGGTCGGAACTCCCCATCGAACTCCGCAGCTGGAAAACCTGTCACCTTCTTGGGTTGTGTTCCTCATGACCTTCCATTCACGAACCCTGCTGTTGTCACCACAGCTCACAGTCAGACCCTCATACTCAAACAGCTGAGACGAGTCAGGAGACACTGTGAGAGAGGCCGGTTCAGAATCACCTGGGGACACACACAGACTTTCACTCAGTGTTAAAGTCAAAGTCTGTTCAGCTGCAGTTCCTCTAATGTCCACTAGATGCTGCTCCAAGAAAACCCTGACTGTATCGAGGTAAATGGAAAATCCCCAACTCTCTATAGTCAACACAGTGTTTCCAAGAACAGCTCTCTTCTCAGAACATAATTTTAAATTTGTATGTTTTATGTATCATTTAATGATTTTATTGAATAATTGTGAATTTTACTTCATTAAGTTATTTTATTTATTGTTATGTTTATGAATGTTTCCTGTGGAAATGACCTTAGCTGCACAACATCTCTTCTGTACCTCCTGTAAGCTTCCGTAGTCCTCCGTCTCCCTCAGTTTTGTTTTGCTTGCTTTACTTGTTTTTAACGCATACTATTTTAATATTTATACATTTATGTTAATGTAGCTGTTTTATGTGTCTTGACCATGCAGCCATACATTAAAACTAGGCAGTCTGAACATGTTGTGATTGTAGAAATATAAAAATTCAAGCTGAAAATTTCAAGACATAAAGTAATTAAAATTACTGTTGGAATCCAGATATTCACCTTTTATCAGCAGCCAGCTGGACGGTGACTCTCCCTTAACGTTGATACACTTGTAGACACCTTCATCAGAGTTGGAAACGTGGTGGATGGTCATGTTACCTGTAGGGTCAGTCCTGATGAGGGAGCCATCTTTATAGAAATCAGCTGGGAGGTTGGAGGAACTATTATTGTTTTGACTACAGTGCAGAGTGACATTGTCTCCCTCCGTCACAGGGAGGACAGGGATCCGCAGGGTCACTGGTCCATCTCAACACAGAAAAGACAAACGTGAAGGTTTAGGCCTTTAGTTGACAAGGAACTTTGTAGCCAGACAGAAACTGAAGATTATATGAATCTAACTTGACCCCAAACACCCTCGAGATGCATTATCTAAAGATATAGTAATGGATGGCTTTGCCCTGGCATCCAGCACCACTGTCAGGAATCTGGAATAAATAAGGATAAATATAACAAGAAAAAACCAGGAAACGGACAAAGACGTTTAAAGGATACACTTGTAAATCAAATAAATGTCTGTTGCGATTTAAGGTTATTGCAAGGATGTTGAGAAGTGTTTTGCAGGGTTGATGAGGAATCAGAATTCTTCAAACAAAGTTTGAAGTTTGATCGCGACCCACTCTCATCTTAGGGCGTCATATTTGGACGCTTTGTAATAACACTTTGGGGTCACTTTCTAATGCCATGGGTACTCTTTAGTAGGGATGAGCGAGTACAGCATTATCTGTATCTGTATCTGTATCTGTTAACCATATGAATTATCTGTATCCGTATCCGTACTCGGATTGGGCGGGGCCTATCCCGGAAGTGGGCGGGGCGTGACCCGGAAGTAGATCGGGTTGTCTTGAAATGGACGGGGCTTTAACAGTATGTTATTTTAAGCATGCATTTTATATGGGTTAATCAGAAATTGTTATATTTATTGCTGATTAGAAAACTATTTACATGACAGTATCAGCATTGAGCTTCAACACAATGAACAATGAATACAACACATGCGGTTGCAATTATGAAGTAAAATGTAATGAACAAGAGTTTTCATACTCAACATAACTTTCTTTTATTAACTTTTAACTTTTTTATGAACAGCTAACCTGCTCCGAGCAGGTTATGTCCCAGAAAAGAGATTAACTCTGTGAAAACGCAGCCTACTGACCAGTCAGCTCTCTGGAAAATGACATCACCATCTGTAGGAAATCCCAGAGACTGTTTTAGCCAATAGGCTGCTTTATGTTTGCAGCGGTGATGTGGAGAAATTTACAGGTATATAAAACTTATCCTATATAATAATATAAACTTATATTAAAAGCCTCAGGCTAATGTTGCTTACAGGTTTGTACAGGATCAGCCTTTGTACAGGACTTACTGCCTTTAAAACCTATTTTTTATTTGCTCCCAGTCCGTTTCACACAGCCTGACGCAGCCGTTAAAATAAATGGATTTTATTTTTCTTATGTGAGGCTGAATATTATGAGCAGTTTGGTATTGAAATAATAGGCTAAATTTTAATATGAACTAGTCTATCTATTTAGGTTAGTATAGCTTTCTTAGGCCGACTACAGAGACTGTAGTCATGTTCCCTCACACCTTTTGCGATGTGGGCTCAAAAGGTGGGACGGTGAGTTTTCAGCAGCTTAAATGTTCAGATTCAGTTTTTCAAACATTTTTTGAACTCATTTTATGGCATGAAGGGATTTTTTCGTTTCACTGCTTTATGAAGTTAATTTAGAACAATGTTTGGACACTTTTGAGTGTGTTAAATAAATTAATCTCATTTTTGCAGTGGCGACAAGTTTTTTTTAAGTGAGGGAGAACGGCCCGAGTCTTTTAATGTGGAAACGCCGACACACAGCCGAGCTGAAAGAATAAGGCTGATATTTTCTGCAGCTCATTAGAACACTTTTTATCAACACATTATTATAAACTACGCCTGTTCATTTAGACATTCACGCTGTCTGTGATTTTCTGTCTCCCTGCATGTGTCAGTTTCAGCCGTGCTACTGTCGTATTTCTGTAGTGTTACAGTTTAATCCCCCATCGTAAAATATGACGCTCTGCTGACAGTGGACCTGTTCATGTCTGTTTGGTCATCTGCTGCTAACACCGCCTCTTTTATGTGAACGCGCTCCCGGCTGGATCGGGAAACCCTGGGTTAATTTACCGAGTTGATAACCAGCTTTGTGGTGCCACTTGTCGGGATTGTTAGTGTTAGTGAAGCCAGATAACGGAAACATATCCTGGGTTTGTTGAACCCGCTTCGTGGTGCAGGACAGGTATGTGTGTGTGTGTGTGTGTGTGTGCGTGTGTGCGTGTGTGTGTGTGTGTGTGTGTGTGTGTGTGTGTGTGTGTGTGTGTGTGTGTGAGTAAGAGGGAGACGACAGACCGGGGGAGCAGGGTTGTATGTGTGTAGCTTAATTTGTAATATTATTTTAAATAATTTATTTATACCACAACTACCTTTATTTTTTTTAAATACAGCAAGAAAGTGTCAGACACTCAGCTGACAGTTTAAAAACATCTCCGATGTCGGCAGAGAGAGAGAGAGAGAGAGAGAGAGAGAGGGCGCACAGTCAGCCACGCAATAACGATTTTTTTTCAATCCGAGCACGGATATTGACTTGTATTACTCGTATAATACTCGTACTCGGCAAAAATGCTTTATCCGTACCGGATATTCGTTTCAGCCGAGTATCCGGCTCAACCCTACTCTTTAGTGTCAATGTTTTACATGTAGCGCTCTGCGGTCAAGTTGGTAAGAATAACTATGCAATGTCCGGTCAAGTTAGCAATAAATAGGAGTTCCGGAATGCGGCGGAGGAATGTAGACATGTGTCCGTGAGCTCTCGGTGGTGGTACCTAGCATCTACCTCTATCCTGATTCAACCTCTCATCACTTCATTCTATGTGCAAGAGGTAAATCCATTAACATTTTTGTATGGCAAGCTATAATCTTCGACAAAAAAAGCGAAAGAAAACTACAACGCAAACTTCGCAACACCTGCACGCTGCAACCACAAGAAACATGGCGGACGGGGAAAAGGAAACACACTTCAGCAAACTTCTCGATGCCATACAAGACACTAAAGACGACCTCACAAAGCATATTGACAAAAAAACAGCCGACATACAAACAACATTAACAAAAATTGAGTCTTCACTTTCGACACTGGCGGAACAAGTTGAAGAAATACAGACACGAGACGACTTAGAAAACCATAGCAGGAGGTCTAACATTAGGATAATAAACGTGCCGGAACATGCAGAAGGTCGTGACACTGGGATTTTTGGAAAAACACCAAGGAACTGTTAAGCTTTTTTCCACCCCAGCCGAAGTGCAGCATTTTCTGAAAGATCTTCCAAGTGAGTAGCATAAAGCTAAGCAAAGTGTCTGGAGTAACGTTACATAGACTGCTCCACCGCTATAGACGCTGATGAAAGGGCTTGTGATCCACACTGACATGATAGCCTAATCCTGTTATTTCCAAATGTTCAAAATAACTGGGACTATGGACTACACCACAATAGTAGAATGGGATCATGCTTCATAGCCAATTTCTCTATCTTCTACATAGTTCTGCCTTATCTATAATATTGTATAATTGTAACCTTTCCATATACAAACTGTTATGAGTGGTTAGTTTTACATTATCAGCAGTTGCTGGAGCCACCTCTGTTGTTTGAGAGAGTTACCTACCTAATGTGTTTTTGTTACAGGGGTTTTATTAGGCGGGTTTTTTACTTTAATGTTTGGGGTTACATATGGTTTCTCATTAAAAGTCGAATCTCTATTTACACACATATTCAGATTACTCATAGGTACATATTTAATCTTCTCACTACGCCCTTGCTCGCTATGTTACTATTTATAAACTCAATGCAGGAGTGTATCCAGACATCTCTAGAGGCAAATAGAATGATACTTATCTATCCGAGGCATCTCTATGCAGAACTGATATTATGGGTAAATTAACATGCATATCTTGGAATATAAGAGGGGTCAACTCACCAATTAAGAGGAAGAAAATGCTCACATATTTAAAGAGGCAAAATGTAGACATTGCCTTTATCCAAGAGAGCCATCTCACTGACTCTGAACATATAAAACTGCGCAGAGACTGGGTGGGTAATGTTTTTTACTCTTCCTACTCCTCAAAAGCAAGAGGTGTTGCCTTACTTATAAGTAAACACCTGAATTTTAAATTAAATTCAGTTGAAAAGGATAAAAACGGCAGATTTTTGCTTGTAGATTGTGAAATAAATAGGAACAAGATATCCTTAGTGAATATATATGGGCCCAATCATGATGACCCATTGTTCTTTAACAATTTGATTATGAAACTGGCTACAATTAGGGGCCAATGTGTTGTGGGAGGAGACTTTAACCTAGTCTTAAACCCCTATTTGGATCGATCATCACCCAAAACATTTTCATTATCAAAGGCGGCAACAGCACTAAATCAAGGTATGAAAGACGTAGGCATGGTTGACATTTGGCGAAACCTTTATCCAAACCATAGAGAGTTCTCTTTCTTTTCACCTATGCATAATACACACTCTAGAATCAACATGTTCCTGGCGCCACAAACTATGATAGCCACAGTGATAGAATGCTCTTATTTAGCAGCCACCTTCTGAGATCATAATCCCATCAAACTCTCCTGGCTGATTGATACACTACAGCCCACAGTCCGCAGGTGGAGTTTTAAAAATTACATAAATAAAACATAAATTTATACATTCAATAGTAACAGAGTACGGCGGACTCCTTGATAATTCACACTCCATCAATGCAGAATTCAAACGATTTTACGAAAATTTATATAAAACTGAGCAGGACGCTGATAATACTGGAGCCAAAAAGTTCATGGATGAAATAATTCTTCCAAAATTGCAAGATGAGGATAGAGATATGCTTGATGCAGAGATATCAGAAACAGAGGTAAACCAATCCATTAAATCTTTACAAAATAACAAGACTCCCGGACCAGACGGCTTCCCTATCGAATATTATAGGCCTTTTCAAAAGAATTATTAACTCCACTTACGAACATGATTAAAGAAGCTCTAGAAAATAAAAAATTACCTGATTCATTGGAAATCGCAACAATCACACTGCTTCCAAAACCGGGCAAGGACAGACAAAAATGTGACTCATACAGACCCCTCAGTCTCTTAAATGCAGACTATAAGATACTATCTAAACTACTTGCTCTTAGACTGGAAAACGTTATACCAAAGATAATACACGCTGACCAAACAGGTTTTGTTAAAAACAGGTATGGCGCAGACAATGTGCGGCGACTGCTCCATATACTGAACACCACTCAAAAAAAATTAACCCCTATGCTAATAATGTCTATGGATGCAAACAAAGCATTTGACAGGATTGAACCTAGCTTTCTATTCCGGACTCTAGAGATTATGGGCTTTGGAGAGAAATTCACTCGATATGTTAAAACACTTTTCAATGCCCCCAAAGCGAATATTTTAACAAATGGCATTCTGTCTAACACTTTCTCACTATCCAGAGGGTGCAGGCAAGGCTGTCCAAGCTCCCCCCTGCTCTTTGCCCTCGCAATTGAACCATTAGCCATTGCCATCCGCTCTAACACATCCATAGCAGGAATTAAATTTGGCACAAGTGAACATAAACTTTCTCTGTATGCAGATGATCTCCTATTATATATAACTGATCCAAGAACTTAACAAAATCTTAACTCCTTTTATATGGCAAAAATAAACCCTAGGGTTAAACTCATCTCTCTGCAGGCTCCATACTCAAGGGGAGGACTCAATCTACCAAATTTTAGGAATTATTATCTTGCTTCGCAGTACAGATCGATTTGGATCTGGCAGCATGCAGAAACTAGTGAGGTTAGATGGTCCCAATAGAACCACATGCGCTGAAATCTATGCCCTTGAAGGTTATTCCATTCATAGGCACAAAACAATGTTTAGCCACACTCACAAACAACCCAATAATACTGAACACATTTGCTGCTTGGCAAGAATCTCATTCACTTCTCGACGCAAATATCTCTTTTCTCAGAAGGGCACCTTTGTGGGGCAATCCCAACCTCTCACACCATATAGCTGATTCAGTTTTGTGGGGATGGAGGGAAAGAGAAATCCAAACAGTTGCTGATTTATACATTGATGATACATTTGCCAATTTCCAACAACTAAATGAAAGATTCAACCTTCCCAAAGATAATTTCTTCAAATTCCTACAAGTTAGAGACTGGGTTAAGGAGAAATCCAAAGAAACATTCCCACATATCCCAAAAGAAACCCCTCTTGAAATCCACCTATGTAATAAAATACATGGATCATCAAAAGGGATAATATCTTCCATATATGGTATCATCAACGAAGCTTTACCGGTCTACGATAAAACATCTACAAAAGAGAAATGGGAAAAAGACCTAGACTGCACTTATGAGGAGGCAGATTGGCGTCATCTATTGGAGCAAGCACAGACTATGCTAACATCCACAAAACACAGGCAAATTCAATTTAATATACTCCATAGGACATACTACACACCCCACAGGCTACATAAAATTGACAGCAAAAGTTCCTCCAAATGTCAGAGATGTAAAGTGACCAAAGGTGATTTTATACATATGCTATGGAGTTGTCCAATGATAGAAGAATTTTGGAAACATGTCATTGAACTAACCGCAAGGATAATAGGAAATCAAATTGAACAAGACCCAAAAATATGGATCCTGGGGGACACAAGCTCTGTTAATGCGAACTACTACAAGAAATACTTTATTCTACTTGCGAGCACTGCAGTTAAGAAATGTATTCTGATCAACTGGAAATCAGAAAATTCCCCATCAGTAAGACATTGGATTAATGAGCTTGTGTCCTATTGCACACCCGAAAAGATACTATATAACGTGAGAGGAAAGCATGCAACCTTTAGAGAGATCTGGGGCCCCTTCACAGACATTCTGCCTTCTCTGAAACTTCCTCATTGATTTATCCGTTGTGAGTAATGAATAGATTGATATAGGTATATGTATACAGAAGAGTATCGTAAGATGTATATAGATTGTTTAGATATACATGAAAGGACACTGAGAGCCATATACAGAAAGAGGGTGGGGGGGTGGGAAGGGAAAGATCTTCTGTTTGTTGCTGTTATGGGTTTTCGGATTTTTGGGTTGTTGTTTTGTTTTGTTGTTTTTTTGTACAAATCCTTTATACTTGCCGTTATTCATTTATTTTATTTCTTTATTTTGTTTTTTGTTCCTTCACTTTTGATGCTCAAAATTGAAAATTATCATGCTTGTAAGATGTGTGGGGCTACACGTTTATGTATGTTCCTTTTGTAAAATACACACAATTAACATCTTGTAAGATTTTCTGTTAATAAAAATAAATCTTATAAAAAAAAAGTTAGCAATAAATATGCAACGTCCAGTTAGACTTTCAAAACATTATTTCAAAAATGTCCTTTAAGTTGATTATTGAGACCTAAAACGGAGAAGTTTGGATACGCTTCAGACTCCGTTTTGCGTTTTGAAACTCCAGAGGGCGTTTTAGTGAAGACGGGCAAAAACGGTCTTTAGAAACAATGACGCAAACGCTCACACTCGGCTCTCTGATTGGGACTTATAAGTCATGCAAAGGAGAAAAACGATGCTACTGACAGAGTGTTTGAGGTGGTATTTTTTTTAAATATTCTGTACCATGCAAATAACACTTGTCTGCATGTCGCCGTTTACTTTGGAATGACTCCCAGTCTGTTTTCCGCCACAGTCCTGTTACATTCAGTAACAGTCCCAGCTCGTTATGGGTGCATGCAAAAATAAAAATACTAAATCTGGTCTGATTCTTCATCTGCATTTCTTTATTCTTTCACCAAATCTTCTGTAACTACGGAAGAAACCATCTGCTTCATGTTTACAACGGCTCACACATGCCCAGTGTACCTGAACAGCCATTAGAGTTAGACTAGTTTTCAGTCGCTTTTAATGAAGATGGAGATCAACTCTGATTCACAGCCGAAATGCTAGTGTGAACAGAGATCAGTATTCGCTTTAATTCTCCATTTGTAGACTAAAACTGAGTAGTGTGGATGGGGCCTTTGTTAGTTTGGTTGCAAAATTGTTGCCTGGTAGAATATTACCAGGTGGTTGATTACAATTGTGTTCTGGGTTACTAGAATGTATTTTCTTATAACAGTTAGCATAGTAGTATAGTAGCATAGTAGTATAATAGTATAATTGCAGTAGCAGTGTGAAAGGTAAATGGTGTCCCCATTTCATAAGACTCTACATAAACATTGTGTCTGCCCTTGATATTTCCGTAAACAGTTTCTCAGTAGCTTTGCCTCATTCACTTCTCTTTATTATAAATACATCCTTTTTAAAAAAATTAATGTGACTCAGAAGTGTAGCCAGTCACAGACAGAGACAGCTTTGTTTCACACTCCTCCAATGTTGACTCCACATGTTGTAAGAGTTTGTTTTTACTAACAACCAGACAAAGCAGTAAAGTTTGGGCTTTCTGGCACAAAGGCTTTTATCTCCAAAACTTAACCTTAAAGTAGTTTTGTTGCCTAAAAGTCTCACTACTTTCTGAGGACAAACTTCTCTATGTGTCTCCACTTAAATTATGTTGGTGTCAAATCTGGAAGGAACAGGATGAAGAGGAGGAAGTATTTGTGTGGACTGTCAAGCCGGCACACTGTAGTTGTACGACTCTTACTAGTAATGTTGATGTTGACGGTGTTGCTGCTCTCTCCACTTTTAGATTGACACCAGTAAACTCCGCTGTCGACTTCTTTGACTATCTTCATGTCACAGGCAGAGTGCTTTGCACTGCCCCAGTCCGACCCGCACGGCATCAGACTTTGTTTCCTCTTGCTGTTCAGAAAAGGTGACACTGTTAATAAATCATTGCCCACACAGCTAATGCAAATCTCACACATCATAATCCAGACAGGGACGTTATGGCAGTTAAGTACTGACGGAAACACGCTAGAAAATGGTAAAAAAAATAGTAAGAATCCCCGAGTCATGGACATCGTTAGGCCTTTTTTAGGGGGGCTAAAGCCACCCTAACATGATCCTAAGGCCCCAGAAATAATAATAAGAATAAGAATATTTACTAGAACTACAGTTCACACACTATAAAATAAAACAAAAATGATGTGGTTATTTCCTCTGCTTCATAATTTAAATCCCTATTGTAATTGGGCACTAGGACCTTGAGGGAAGCTGCCTCGCTGCCCTGCTGAGGTTAATACACACAGAGAGACACAGACATGGTGAAGGACGATTTATATACAGTGTTACAGAGTGAAACTGATAGTTGTTGTAAATGACTTACATGCTGAACTTAATGTATGTTAACCTGAGGTAGAGGAAAGGGGATATTTTAGTTATGGCTTTAGTTAGGCTATGGAAAACACTAGTGGTGTGAAGCCATTAATATTACTTATTTCTTGTAGCCTATTTCATAACAACACAATCAAAAAGCTCCTATAGAACGTTGTTGTGAGTGAAAACTAAATGTCATAGTGGCCTCTTATTGGTATTGTACATTCTTCCATTCATTAACCAAATGGAAATTAAAGATATTTTAGGAGAGAGAGAAGCAGGAGAATGGCAGAGCAGGCGATTCTGAGGTCACTAGTCTACAGGTCAGCTGTGGTTAACAGGTCTGTAGTGGTCTACAGGTCAGCTGTGGTTAACATGTCTGTATATCTACATATATCTATCTCTCTCTATCTCTATCTGACTTTGGTACAGGTGATCGTGGGTTTGATTCCTTGTCACTCCATTACTCAGTGACCTCTGCTGGCTACCTATGGCCAGAATCAGATTCAAGTCACTAATGCTTGACTACTGGGTCTGCACCCATCTACCTAAACTCCATAATGCAAGTTTACGTCCCTTATCAGCCACTACGCTCCTCCAACGAACGCCGCCTGGCTCTGCCATCCCTTCACACAAAGCGATCCTGGACCCTTTTCTCATCTGTGACACCACGATGGTGGAACGAGCCACCACGCCCCATCAGAGCAGGGCGTCCCTCTCTAACTTCTGAGAACACTTCCTCTTATAACACCCCTAACTCCTAACCTCTAACATGCTATTCCTGTGCTCTTCTCCTTTTATTCTTGCATTGATTGCACTTTTGTTAACTCTTAGTTTTTCCCCTTTGATGCCATACATGCTATTAGCTCTTACTAGTATTGATTGCTGCTCTTAGTGTCTATTGAAACTTGATTTCTTACTGGATTGATGCTCGTATGTTGTTCCTCAAATGTGTAAATGTAATCTAATGTAAAGAGACTAAAGGAAAGCAAATGTCTGTGATGTCTTTTCAATGTGCAGCATGAAACAAGCGGCTGTCTGGAAGAAAACAAACAAAAGTAAAAACCATAGATCATTTGCTCAATGATCATCAGGGATGGAATTACACCGGATTGTGTGTGAATGGGGAAAACAAAAAATTGTGATGTGTGTTGTGATGTTTCTGATGTTAAAGTCACCTTGTTGTTGTGTATCTCCACACCGTCCATTGACCGGAGCTGAAGTTCTCACACTTCACAAAGATCTTGTCATACTCAAAATACTGTGACCAGATGGTAGTGACTATCACAGAGGCTGGGAGAGAGAAACAGAAACAAATGGCATATTTATTTTTTGGATGGGCTGTTTTCTAGATTGTTACGGTTGCACACTTGAATCACTAGTGATACTGGGCGGCTGTGGTTAGCAGTGAGGAGTAACGGATTACATCTAATGGCGTTACGTAATCAGAAACATAAAAAGTAACTGTATTCTGTTACAGTACAGAAAATAAAGACAATCAGATTACAGGTACATTTAAAATCTGGGATTACTCACAGGGATTACACTTTGGATAAAGTTTCCATGAAACAGAAAGCGTAGGGCCATTTGCCTCCTTATATGTTTTTTTGTGTACAGTCTACAGTATATGTGTTTCTGTGAAACCACAAAGTTAGAAAGGGACGAGTTGCAGACATTGACGTTTACAGTCACCAGCAGCGCAGAATGTGCGTTTCGCCTCTACCCCGTCATGCAGACTCTGTACGGACTGTCTCCAGCTCTCATTTAGTGAACACAGCTGCGGGACCGGGACCAAATGCAACCTCCAAGAGACCGACAGAGGCCAGTTTGACCACTGCGAATGGAGTACCGCGGTGGTTTTCTTGCCTTTTTTCTTGGTTTGGCTCTTGGCACCCCGGAGCTGAGTAAGCTAATAGGACCGCTAGCAGTACGGCTAACTGACTGAGCTAACCAGCCACAGATACAGTCAGGCAGACTACAGTTAGCGGTTTAGTAGAAAGTAAAACTATCCATGAAGTTCTTAAGTCCATCAAGAAGCTCTTTGTAAATCAGCTCAGTCCTGGATTCCCTGTTGCTCTTTGAGGCTGTTTTGTGTCCTGTTGATGCCGTGTTCACTGGAGAACTGCTGAGTGAGGTTTCGTTGCACGCTTTCGCGGCTGTGGTTCACAATCAGCTGCAAAGTCCCCCTGCCCCTATCCTGAAACACTTTTATAGAGTCCATAGTAAACACTAAGGCATGCTTTCACACCTGGATAGATTGGAGACGTTGTTCCGAAACAAGTGGGTGTTTCCCTTTTGGCTCGGTTCGTTTGGTGATATGTGAACACAACAATCGCACTCTGAATCGGAACAAAACAACCGAGCCGAGACCGCCTAAAAGAGGTGGTCTCGGCTCGATTCCATACGAACCCTGGAGCGGTTCGTTTGTAGTGAGAACACAACCGACCCATTAACCGGAACAAATCAATGAGTTGCCTGGCAACCGACGTTAAAAGATCGCTTTTCAACAGCTTTGGCTGCGTATTTTGCTAATTTGTTGCGGTATGTTGTTGTGGTTGTATTGCCTACTGCTGTCGGAGTTTTTTTGTGCAGCGCTGCTCAACGGAGCGTTCACAACCCCTCTCTTTAATTTTATCACTGACCCGCTTGTAGACTTCAGTGTTCTTGTGTGTGGTGTGCAACATTCGAGAGATGTGTTGTTCCGACCAAACATCTATTTTTGCAACGCGAAGTCCACCCGCGATTCATTTTGTGTTACTGTTGTCATGGAGATGTCCCCCAATGGAATGTGCAACCTGCACACATGAGGTAGTGACATAATGCTGTAAGGAAAGCCCTGGAAGGGTGAGCGATTTGGACGCTTTACAACAGTGTGGTGTGAACATGAGTGACGGAATTAATTGATTCGGAACAAAGTATCTGTTCCGGAACAAAACAAATCGATCCAGGTGTGAAAGCACCCTGAGCTAATTTGACCAGTAGTTGCACAGCTAACTGAGCTAATTAGATAATAGCAGCTTACCAGCAGTTAGCTGTTAACCTACTTAAGCAACAAGTAAAGCAAAATGTCTTTAAGGAAACCGTAAAGCACAGAGTTGAGGCAGAGCAGCAGGAGGACATCAGAGAGAAAAACAATATTTTCTCCCACAAATATGATCCAAATCTGATGTTTTTGTGCATCAGTCCATCACTGGGTCCCAGTCGGCCCCCAGAAACATTACGCTTCAGCAGCTTCATTAAAAGTGAGAAAGATTTTCATTGGATGCTAAATCAATACAGGCCTCTGAGTGCAGGGTGAGTCATCAACATTTTAAAATAAATTTACAAATAATATTATAAACTGCCGTGATGTACAGTGCAAAGCGTATCGTAATAAAACATTTAAATGTTGATTTTTGGGTGCATGGGAATGAGAAATACTCTGAGCAGACAACGCATACCCAAGACTATTTGGCATAAATTAATCTAAAACAACTAAAAGTAATAAGATTACATTACTTTTGTATTGTGGTACTCGGATTACGTTACATATTACATTTTTTTAACAAGAAATTTGCAAAGTAATCATCCCAACCCTGTCTATAACATCGTCACACGACTTCCTCCTTTGTGTCTGGTAAAGTACTACGGCACCAAAACTATCAGATGAAAAATAACAGATGTTGTCTTGGGGCACTTTCTGAAACAACTGATGCCTCTATGTCTCTATTTGCAACAAGCGAGGAGTCTTCAGACGAATAGGAGGCGATGACGACAGGCAGTGGGCAGCAAACACACATGAAAGATAACCTGAGATTTTACAGCGTATACAGAACATAAATAAAACGATTACAAGGGTCCACTTCTAAAATGGCATCTTTTAAAGGTGATAAGGAGCAAAATACTTGGATTAAACTTTAAATATTCTTTCACACACACATACGTCAGGTTTGAAACTCACCACGGGTGCTGGCAGACGTCCGGCAGACGCTCAACAACACTGAAACAACACATACATTACACACTGAATTACACTCTTAAAGATTCAGCTTCATAAATTGATTTGATAATGGGATCCACCAAAGCTTGACGAAAACACATCTGTATTAACTGCTGGTTGGACTTGAGTGTTGTGTTGTGTTTCTGTTTTCTCTACTTACAGAAGAAAAGCTGAGTCACCTTCATAGTTCCTGCAGGCTGAAGCTTCACTGACCATCTGGTAGCAACTGGGTGGCAACATCCTCTTGAATCAACCACAGGAGGGGTGAGAACAATCAACAGTAGAGTGAATATATATATACGTATTTCTCATTAAAAGTGGCCTCATGTTCTGACACCTCAGAATAAAAGAACAGACAGCTGCATGCAGGCGCTTCAGTAAAGATTTGTATCATTAGAAGCTGAGTTTCTCTCAAACTAGCAAACTAGTTGTACCTTCTAACTGAACTAATATATATATATAATATAATATATCTAAATATATCAACTATTTAGTATGAGTTTTTGAGGATTGGGTGTTGCGTGCTGTGTGTATGTTGCATCATGACAGCAGAAGCTCCTAGTTGGTCTCTTCAGTATTCTTCGACATAAAGCAAGTGTGGGGGGCAGCAAGTCTATAAAACAGACAACAGAAGTTTAATTGAGTCGATGAGTCATTGCATAGTTATAAATATGAATGGATTTTTTGTGAGGTTTTCTTACTTCTTGTTGTTGGCGGTCGGATATTTAAATGTTGTGGTGAAAAGTTAATAAAAAAATTTAGGGTGCTTTCACACCTGGATCTATTGGAGACGTTGTTCCAAACAAGTGGGCGTTCCTTTGGCCCAGTTCGATTGGTGATATGTGAACACAACAATCGCACTCTGAATCGAACAAAACAACCGGTGCCGAGACCGCGAAGAGGTGGTCTCGCCTCGATTCCATGCGGAACTCTGGAGCGGTTCGCTTGTAGTGAGAACACAACCGACCCACCTAACCGAACAAATCAATGTGTTGCCTGGCAACCAGTGTTGGGGAACGCTACTTGAAAAGTAATTAGTTATAGTTACTCACCACTTGTTCCAAAAGTAACTGTAGTTAGTAACTGAATTACTCTGTAATAAAAGTAATTCGCTACCAGGGAAAGTAACTATTCGCTACCTACTTTAAAAAAAATCTCTGCTGCTTCATCGAATCTCTGTTTAGCTGGTGTGTGTGTGTGTGTGTGTGGTGCGGTGCTGGCATGTGTGTAAAACACTGGCTCTGATTGGCTACCAAGAAACATGACTCTGCCTTAGCCAACATAATCGCTGGTTGAAAGGCACCCGAAGCTAGAGCGCAGCGCACCGGTCCACTTCAAGCACTGCTTACCTCGCTATTAACCCACCTCCTGACTAGCTGTGTGAGCCAGCTGGTGCGCTCGGATTACACAGTTTATTACATAGTAACGCAACCGCATTTAATCCACTCAGTAACGCTAACGGCGCTGTAACGACGGGAAAAGTAATTAGTTAGATTACCCCGCTACTGAAAAAATAACGCCGTTACGCAACGCCGCTCTTTTAAGCGCCGCTATTCCAAACACTGCTGGCAACTGACGCTAAAAGATCGCTTTTCAACAGCTTCGCAGCGTATTTTGCTGAGGTATGTTGTTGTTGTTGTATTATGTAGGCCTGCTGCTATCGGAGTTTCTTTAACTTTGTGCGTGCTGCTTTGGCGGAGCCGCTTCACAACCCCTCTCTTTAATTTTATCACTGACCCGCTTGTAGACTTCCAGTGTTCTTGTGTGTGGTGTGCAACATCCAGAGATGTGTTGTTCCTACCAAACATCTATTTCACCTTTGCAACGCCGAAGTCCAGCCGCGATTCATTTTGTGTTCCTGTTGTCATGGAGATGTCCCCAATGGAATGATGCGACCTGCACGCATGAGGTAGTGGCGTAATGGCGTAAGGAAAGCCCTGGAAGG
>JALXJV020000002.1:37234811-37252444 GCA_024633595.2 Lepomis macrochirus | reverse complement strand
CTCGGTGGTGGTACCTAGCATCTACCTCTATCCTGATTCAACCTCTCATCACTTCATTCTATGTGCAAGAGGTAAATCCATTAACATTTTGTATGGCAAGCTATAATCTTCGACAAAAAAAAGCGAAGAAAACTACAACGCAAAACTTCGCAACACCTGCACGCTGCAAACCACAAGAAACATGTGCGGACGGGGAAAAGGAAACACACTTCAGCAAACTTCTCGATGCCATACAAGACACTAAAGACGACCTCACAAAGCATATTGACAAAAAACAGCCGACATACAAACAACATTAACAAAATTGAGTCTTCACTTTCGACACTGGCGAACAAGTTGAAGAAATACAGACACTGAGAGCGACTTAGAAAACCATAGCAGGAGGTCTAACATTAGGATAATAAGCGTGCCGAACATGCAGAAGGTCGTGGACACTGGGATTTTGGAAAACACCAAGGAACTGTTAAGCTTTTTTCCACCCCAGCCGAAGTGCAGCATTTTCTGAAAGATCTTCCAAGTGAGTAGCATAAAGCTAAGCAAAGTGTCTGGAGTAACGTTACATAGACTGCTCCACCGCTATAGACGCTGATGAAAGGGCTTGTGATCCACACTGACATGATAGCCTAATCCTGTTATTTCCAAATGTTCAAAATAACTGGGACTATGGACTACACCACAATAGTAGAATGGGATCATGCTTCATAGCCAATTTCTCTATCTTCTACATAGTTCTGCCTTATCTATAATATTGTATAATTGTAACCTTTCCATATACAAACTGTTATGAGTGGTTAGTTTTACATTATCAGCAGTTGCTGGAGCCACCTCTGTTGTTTGAGAGAGTTACCTACCTAATGTGTTTTGTTACAGGGGTTTTATTAGGCGGGTTTTACTTTAATGTTTGGGGTTACATATGGTTTCTCATTAAAAGTCGAATCTCTATTTACACACATATTCAGATTACTCATAGGTACATATTTAATCTTCTCACTACGCCCTTGCTCGCTATGTTACTATTTATAAACTCAATGCAGGAGTGTATCCAGACATCTCTAGAGGCAAATAGAATGATACTTATCTATCCGAGGGCATCTCTATGCAGAACTGATATTATGGGTAAATTAACATGCATATCTTGGAATATAAGAGGGGTCAACTCACCAATTAAGAGGAAGAAAATGCTCACATATTTAAAGAGGCAAAATGTAGACATTGCCTTTATCCAAGAGAGCCATCTCACTGACTCTGAACATATAAAACTGCTCAGAGACTGGGTGGGTAATGTTTTTACTCTTCCTACTCCTCAAAAGCAAGAGGTGTTGCCTTACTTATTAGTAAACACCTGAATTTTAAATTAAATTCAGTTGAAAAGGATAAAACGGCAGATTTTTTGCTTGTAGATTGTGAAATAAATAGGAACAAGATATCCTTAGTGAATATATATGGGCCCAATCATGATGACCCATTGTTCTTTAACAATTTGATTATGAAACTGGCTACAATTAGGGGCCAATGTGTTGTGGGAGGAGACTTTAACCTAGTCTTAAAGCCCTATTTGGATCGATCATCACCCAAAACATTTTCATTATCAAAGGCGGCAACAGCACTAAATCAAGGTATGAAAGACGTAGGCATGGTTGACATTTAGCGAAATCTTTATCCAAACCATAGAGAGTTCTCTTTCTTTTCACCTATGCATAATACACACTCTAGAATCAACATGTTCCTGGCGCCACAAACTATGATAGCCACAGTGATAGAATGCTCTTATTTAGCAGCCACCTTCTGAGATCATAATCCCATCAAACTCTCCTGGCTGATTGATACACTACAGCCCACAGTCCGCAGGTGGAGTTTTAAAAATTACATAAATAAAACATAAATTTATACATTCAATAGTAACAGAGTACGGCGGACTCCTTGATAATTCACACTCCATCAATGCAGAATTCAAACGATTTTACGAAAATTTATATAAAACTGAGCAGGACGCTGATAATACTGGAGCCAAAAAGTTCATGGATGAAATAATTCTTCCAAAATTGCAAGATGAGGATAGAGATATGCTTGATGCAGAGATATCAGAAACAGAGGTAAACCAATCCATTAAATCTTTACAAAATAACAAGACTCCCCGGACCAGACGGCTTCCCTATCGAATATTATAAGGCCTTTTTTCAAAAGAATTATTAACTCCACTTACGAACATGATTAAAGAAGCTCTAGAAAATAAAAAATTACCTGATTCATTGGAAATCGCAACAATCACACTGCTTCAAAACCGGGCAAGGACAGACAAAATGTGACTCATACAGACCCCTCAGTCTCTTAAATGCAGACTATAAGATACTATCTAAACTACTTGCTCTTAGACTGGAAAACGTTATACCAAAGATAATACACGCTGACCAAACAGGTTTTGTTAAAAACAGGTATGGCGCAGACAATGTGCGGCGACTGCTCCATATACTGAACACCACTCAAAAAAAATTAACCCCTATGCTAATAATGTCTATGGATGCAAACAAAGCATTTGACAGGATTGAACCTAGCTTTCTATTCCGGACTCTAGAGATTATGGGCTTTGGAGAGAAATTCACTCGATATGTTAAAACACTTTTCAATGCCCCCAAAGCGAATATTTTAACAAATGGCATTCTGTCTAACACTTTCTCACTATCCAGAGGGTGCAGGCAAGGCTGTCCAAGCTCCCCTGCTCTTTGCCCTCATGAATTGAACCATTAGCCATTGCCATCCGGCTCTAACACATCCATAGCAGGAATTAAATTTGGCACAAGTGAACATAAACTTTCTCTGTATGCAGATGATCTCCTATTATATATAACTGATCCAAGAACTTAACAAAATCTTAACTCCTTTTATATGGCAAAAATAAACCCTAGGGTTAAACTCATCTCCTGCAGGCTCCATACTCAAGGGGAGGACTCAATCTACCAAATTTTAGGAATTATTATCTTGCTTCATGAGTACAGATCGATTTGGATCTGGCAGCATGCAGAAACTAGTGAGGTTAGATGGTCCCAATAGAACCACATGCGCTGAAATCTATGCCCTTGAAGGTTATTCCATTCATAGGCACAAAACAATGTTTAGCCACACTCACAAACAACCCAATAATACTGAACACATTTGCTGCTTGGCAAGAATCTCATTCACTTCTCGACACAAATATCTCTTTTCTCAGAAGGGCACCTTTGTGGGGCAATCCCAACCTCTCACACCATATAGCTGATTCAGTTTTGTGGGGATGGAGGGAAAGAGAAATCCAAACAGTTGCTGATTTATACATTGATGATACATTTGCCAATTTCCAACAACTAAATGAAAGATTCAACCTTCCCAAAGATAATTTCTTCAAATTCCTACAAGTTAGAGACTGGGTTAAGGAGAAATCCAAAGAAACATTCCCACATATCCCAAAAGAAACCCCTCTTGAAATCTCACCTATGTAATAAAATACATGGATCATCAAAGGGATAATATCTTCCATATATGGTATCATCAACGAAGCTTTACCGGTCTACGATAAAACATCTACAAAAGAGAAATGGGAAAAAGACCTAGACTGCACTTATGAGGAGGCAGATTGACGTCATCTATTGGAGCAAGCACAGACTATGCTAACATCCACAAAACACAGGCAAATTCAATTTAATATACTCCATAGGACATACTACACACCCCACAGGCTACATAAAATTGACAGCAAAAGTTCCTCCAAATGTCAGAGATGTAAAGTGACCAAAGGTGATTTTATACATATGCTATGGAGTTGTCCAATGATAGAAGAATTTTGGAAACATGTCATTGAACTAACCTCAAGGATAATAGGAAATCAAATTGAACAAGACCCAAAAATATGGATCCTGGGGACACAAGCTCTGTTAATGCTGAACTACTACAAGAAATACTTTATTCTACTTACGAGCACTGCAGTTAAGAAATGTATTCTGATCAACTGGAAATCAGAAAATTCCCCATCAGTAAGACATTGGATTAATGAGCTTGTGTCCTATTGCACACCTGAAAAGATACTATATAACGTGAGAGGAAAGCATGCAACCTTTAGAGAGATCTGGGGCCCCTTCACAGACATTCTGCCTTCTCTGAAACTTCCTCATTGATTTATCCGTTGTGAGTAATGAATAGATTGATATAGGTATATGTATACAGAAGAGTATGCGTAAGATGTATATAGATTGTTTAGATATACATGAAAGGACACTGAGAGCCATATACAGAAAGAGGGTGGGGGGGTGGGAAGGGAAAGATCTTCTGTTTGTTGCTGTTATGGGTTTTCGGATTTTTGGGTTGTTGTTTTGTTTTGTTGTTTTTTTGTACAAATCCTTTATACTTGCCGTTATTCATTTATTTTATTTCTTTATTTTGTTTTTGTTCCTTCACTTTTGATGCTCAAAATTGAAAATTATCATGCTTGTAAGATGTGTGGGGCTACACGTTTATGTATGTTCCTTTGTAAAATACACACAATTAACATCTTGTAAGATTTTCTGTTAATAAAAATAAATCTTATAAAAAAAAAGTTAGCAATAAATATGCAACGTCCAGTTAGACTTTCAAAACATTATTTCAAAAATGTCCTTTAAGTTGATTATTGAGACCTAAAACGGAGAAGTTTGGATACGCTTCAGACTCCGTTTTGCGTTTTGAAACTCCAGAGGGCGTTTTAGTGAAGACGGGCAAAAACGGTCTTTAGAAACAATGACGCAAACGCTCACACTCGGCTCTCTGATTGGGACTTATAAGTCATGCAAAGGAGAAAAACGATGCTACTGACAGAGTGTTTGAGGTGGTATTTTTTTTAAATATTCTGTACCATGCAAATAACACTTGTCTGCATGTCGCCGTTTACTTTGGAATGACTCCCAGTCTGTTTTTCACTACAGTCCTGTTACATTCAGTAACAGTCCCAGCTCGTTATGGGTGCATGCAAAAATAAAAATACTAAATCTGGTCTGATTCTTCATCTGCATTTCTTTATTCTTTCACCAAATCTTCTGTAACTACGGAAGAAACCATCTGCTTCATGTTTACAACGGCTCACACATGCCCAGTGTACCTGAACAGCCATTAGAGTTAGACTAGTTTTCAGTCGTTTTAATGAAGATGGAGATCAACTCTGATTCACAGCCGAAATGCTAGTGTGAACAGAGATCGTATTCGTTTTAATTCTCCATTTGTAGACTAAAACTGAGTAGTGTGGATGGGGCCTTTGTTAGTTTGGTTGCAAAATTGTTGCCTGGTAGAATATTACCAGGTGGTTGATTACAATTGTGTTCTGGGTTACTAGAATGTATTTTCTTATAACAGTTAGCATAGTAGTATAGTAGCATAGTAGTATAATAGTATAATTGCAGTAGCAGTGTGAAAGGTAAATGGTGTCCCCATTTCATAAGACTCTACATAAACATTGTGTCTGCCCTTGATATTTCCGTAAACAGTTTCTCAGTAGCTTTGCCTCATTCACTTCTCTTTATTATAAATACATCCTTTTTAAAAAAATTAATGTGACTCAGAAGTGTAGCCAGTCACAGACAGAGACAGCTTTGTTTCACACTCCTCCAATGTTGACTCCACATGTTGTAAGAGTTTGTTTTTACTAACAACCAGACAAAGCAGTAAAGTTTGGGCTTTCTGGCACAAAGGCTTTTTATCTCCAAAACTTAACCTTAAAGTAGTTTTGTTGCCTAAAAGTCTCACTACTTTCTGAGGACAAACTTCTCTATGTGTCTCACTTAAATTATGTTGGTGTCAAATCTGGAAGGAACAGGATGAAGAGGAGGAAGTATTTGTGTGGACTGTCAAGCCGGCACACTGTAGTTGTACGACTCTTACTAGTAATGTTGATGTTGACGGTGTTGCTGCTCTCTCCACTTTTAGATTGACACCAGTAAACTCCGCTGTCGACTTCTTTGACTATCTTCATGTCACAGGCAGAGTGCTTTGCACTGCCCCAGTCCGACCCGCACGGCATCAGACTTTGTTTCCTCTTGCTGTTCAGAAAAGGTGACACTGTTAATAAATCATTGCCCACACAGCTAATGCAAATCTACACATCATAATCCAGACAGGGACGTTATGGCAGTTAAGTACTGACGGAAACACGCTAGAAAATGGTAAAAAAATAGTAAGAATCCCCGAGTCATGGACATCGTTAGGCCTTTTTTAGGGGGCTAAAGCCACCTAACATGATCCTAAGGCCCCAGAAATAATAATAAGAATAAGAATATTTACTAGAACTACAGTTCACACACTATAAAATAAAACAAAAATGATGTGGTTATTTCCTCTGCTTCATAATTTAAATCCCTATTGTAATTGGGCACTAGGACCTTGAGGGAAGCTGCCTCGCTGCCCTGCTGAGGTTAATACACACAGAGAGACACAGACATGGTGAAGGACGATTTATATACAGTGTTACAGAGTGAAACTGATAGTTGTTGTAAATGACTTACATGCTGAACTTAATGTATGTTAACCTGAGGTAGAGGAAAGGGGATATTTTAGTTATGGCTTTAGTTAGGCTATGGAAAACACTAGTGGTGTGAAGCCATTAATATTACTTATTTCTTGTAGCCTATTTCATAACAACACAATCAAAAAGCTCCTATAGAACGTTGTTGTGAGTGAAAACTAAATGTCATAGTGGCCTCTTATTGGTATTGTACATTCTTCCATTCATTAACCAAATGGAAATTAAAGATATTTTAGAGAGAGAGAAGCAGGAGAATGGCAGAGCAGGCGATTCTGAGGTCACTAGTCTACAGGTCAGCTGTGGTTAACAGGTCTGTAGTGGTCTACAGGTCAGCTGTGGTTAACATGTCTGTATATCTACATATATCTATCTCTCTCTATCTCTATCTGACTTTGGTACAGGTGATCGTGGGTTTGATTCCTTGTCACTCCATTACTCAGTGACCTCTGCTGGCTACCTATGGCCAGAATCAGATTCAAGTCACTAATGCTTGACTACTGGGTCTGCACCCATCTACCTAAACTCCATAATGCAAGTTTACGTCCCTTATCAGCCACTACGCTCCTCCAACGAACGCCGCCTGGCTCTGCCATCCCTTCACACAAAGCGATCCTGGACCCTTTTCTCATCTGTGACACCACGATGGTGGAACGAGCCACCACGCCCCATCAGAGCAGGGGCGTCCCTCTCTAACTTCTGAGAACACTTCCTCTTATAACACCCCTAACTCCTAACCTCTAACATGCTATTCCTGTGCTCTTCTCCTTTTATTCTTGCATTGATTGCACTTTTGTTAACTCTTAGTTTTTCCCCTTTGATGCCATACATGCTATTAGCTCTTACTAGTATTGATTGCTGCTCTTAGTGTCTATTGAAACTTGATTTCTTACTGGATTGATGCTCGTATGTTGTTCCTCAAATGTGTAAATGTAATCTAATGTAAAGAGACTAAAGGAAAGCAAATGTCTGTGATGTCTTTTCAATGTGCAGCATGAAACAAGCGGCTGTCTGGAAGAAAACAAACAAAAGTAAAAAACCATAGATCATTTGCTCAATGATCATCAGGGATGGAATTACACCGGATTGTGTGTGAATGGGGGAAAAAACAAAATTGTGATGTGTGTTGTGATGTTTCTGATGTTAAAGTCACCTTGTTGTTGTGTATCTCCACACCGTCCATTGACCGGAGCTGAAGTTCTCACACTTCACAAAGATCTTGTCATACTCAAAATACTGTGACCAGATGGTAGTGACTATCACAGAGGCTGGGAGAGAGAAACAGAAACAAATGGCATATTTATTTTTGGATGGGCTGTTTTCTAGATTGTTACGGTTGCACACTTGAATCACTAGTGATACTGGGCGGCTGTGGTTAGCAGTGAGGAGTAACGGATTACATCTAATGGCGTTACGTAATCAGAAACATAAAAAGTAACTGTATTCTGTTACAGTACAGAAAATAAAGACAATCAGATTACAGGTACATTTAAAATCTGGGATTACTCACAGGGATTACACTTTGGATAAAGTTTCCATGAAACAGAAAGCGCAGGGCCATTTGCCTCCTTATATGTTTTTTTGTGTACAGTCTACAGTATATGTGTTTCTGTGAAACCACAAAGTTAGAAAGGGACGAGTTGCAGACATTGACGTTTACAGTCACCAGCAGCGCAGAATGTGCGTTTCGCCTCTACCCCGTCATGCAGACTCTGTACGGACTGTCTCCAGCTCTCATTTAGTGAACACAGCTGCGGGACCGGGACCAAATGCAACCTCCAAGAGACCGACAGAGGCCAGTTTGACCACTGCGAATGGAGTACCGCGGTGGTTTTCTTGCCTTTTTTCTTGGTTTGGCTCTTGGCACCCCGGAGCTGAGTAAGCTAATAGGACCGCTAGCAGTACGGCTAACTGACTGAGCTAACCAGCCACAGATACAGTCAGGCAGACTACAGTTAGCGGTTTAGTAGAAAGTAAAACTATCCATGAAGTTCTTAAGTCCATCAAGAAGCTCTTTGTAAATCAGCTCAGTCCTGGATTCCCTGTTGCTCTTTGAGGCTGTTTTGTGTCCTGTTGATGCCGTGTTCACTGGAGAACTGCTGAGTGAGGTTTCGTTGCACGCTTTCGCGGCTGTGGTTCACAATCAGCTGCAAAGTCCCCCTGCCCCTATCCTGAAACACTTTTATAGAGTCCATAGTAAACACTAAGGCATGCTTTCACACCTGGATAGATTGGAGACGTTGTTCGAAACAAGTGGGTGTTTCCCTTTTGGCTCGGTTCGTTTGGTGATATGTGAACACAACAATCGCACTCTGAATCGAACAAAACAACCGGTGCGAGACCGCCTAAAAGAGGTGGTCTCGGCTCGATTCCATACGAACCCTGGAGCGGTTCGTTTGTAGTGAGAACACAACCGACCCATTAACCGGAACAAATCAATGAGTTGCCTGGCAACCGACGTTAAAAGATCGCTTTTCAACAGCTTTGGCTGCGTATTTTGCTAATTTGTTGCGGTATGTTGTTGTGGTTGTATTGCCTACTGCTGTCGGAGTTTTTTTGTGCAGCGCTGCTCAACGGAGCGTTCACAACCCCTCTCTTTAATTTTATCACTGACCCGCTTGTAGACTTCAGTGTTCTTGTGTGTGGTGTGCAACATTCGAGAGATGTGTTGTTCCGACCAAACATCTATTTTTGCAACGCGAAGTCCACCCGCGATTCATTTTGTGTTACTGTTGTCATGGAGATGTCCCCCAATGGAATGTGCAACCTGCACACATGAGGTAGTGACATAATGCTGTAAGGAAAGCCCTGGAAGGGTGAGCGATTTGGACGCTTTACAACAGTGTGGTGTGAACATGAGTGACGGAATTAATTGATTCGGAACAAAGTATCTGTTCCGGAACAAAACAAATCGATCCAGGTGTGAAAGCACCCTGAGCTAATTTGACCAGTAGTTGCACAGCTAACTGAGCTAATTAGATAATAGCAGCTTACCAGCAGTTAGCTGTTAACCTACTTAAGCAACAAGTAAAGCAAAATGTCTTTAAGGAAACCGTAAAGCACAGAGTTGAGGCAGAGCAGCAGGAGGACATCAGAGAGAAAAACAATATTTTCTCCCACAAATATGATCCAAATCTGATGTTTTTGTGCATCAGTCCATCACTGGGTCCCAGTCGGCCCCCAGAAACATTACGCTTCAGCAGCTTCATTAAAAGTGAGAAAGATTTTCATTGGATGCTAAATCAATACAGGCCTCTGAGTGCAGGGTGAGTCATCAACATTTTAAAATAAATTTACAAATAATATTATAAACTGCCGTGATGTACAGTGCAAAGCGTATCGTAATAAAACATTTAAATGTTGATTTTTGGGTGCATGGGAATGAGAAATACTCTGAGCAGACAACGCATACCCAAGACTATTTGGCATAAATTAATCTAAAACAACTAAAAGTAATAAGATTACATTACTTTTGTATTGTGGTACTCGGATTACGTTACATATTACATTTTTTAACAAGAAATTTGCAAAGTAATCATCCCAACCCTGTCTATAACATCGTCACACGACTTCCTCCTTTGTGTCTGGTAAAGTACTACGGCACCAAAACTATCAGATGAAAAATAACAGATGTTGTCTTGGGGCACTTTCTGAAACAACTGATGCCTCTATGTCTCTATTTGCAACAAGCGAGGAGTCTTCAGACGAATAGGAGGCGATGACGACAGGCAGTGGGCAGCAAACACACATGAAAGATAACCTGAGATTTTACAGCGTATACAGAACATAAATAAAACGATTACAAGGTCCACTTCTAAAATGGCATCTTTTAAAGGTGATAAGGAGCAAAATACTTGGATTAAACTTTAAATATTCTTTCACACACACATACGTCAGGTTTGAAACTCACCACGGGTGCTGGCAGACGTCCGGCAGACGCTCAACAACACTGAAACAACACATACATTACACACTGAATTACACTCTTAAAGATTCAGCTTCATAAATTGATTTGATAATGGGATCCACCAAAGCTTGACGAAAACACATCTGTATTAACTGCTGGTTGGACTTGAGTGTTGTGTTGTGTTTCTGTTTTCTCTACTTACAGAAGAAAAGCTGAGTCACCTTCATAGTTCCTGCAGGCTGAAGCTTCACTGACCATCTGGTAGCAACTGGGGTGGCAACATCCTCTTGAATCAACCACAGGAGGGGGGGGTGAGAACAATCAACAGTAGAGTGAATATATATATACGTATTTCTCATTAAAAGTGGCCTCATGTTCTGACACCTCAGAATAAAAGAACAGACAGCTGCATGCAGGCGCTTCAGTAAAGATTTGTATCATTAGAAGCTGAGTTTCTCTCAAACTAGCAAACTAGTTGTACCTTCTAACTGAACTAATATATATATATAATATAATATATCTAAATATATCAACTATTTAGTATGAGTTTTTGAGGATTGGGTGTTGCGTGCTGTGTGTATGTTGCATCATGACAGCAGAAGCTCCTAGTTGGTCTCTTCAGTATTCTTCGACATAAAGCAAGTGTGGGGGGCAGCAAGTCTATAAAACAGACAACAGAAGTTTAATTGAGTCGATGAGTCATTGCATAGTTATAAATATGAATGGATTTTTTGTGAGGTTTTCTTACTTCTTGTTGTTGGCGGTCGGATATTTAAATGTTGTGGTGAAAAGTTAATAAAAAAATTTAGGGTGCTTTCACACCTGGATCTATTGGAGACGTTGTTCCGAAACAAGTGGGCGTTTCCCTTTTGGCCCAGTTCGATTGGTGATATGTGAACACAACAATCGCACTCTGAATCGGAACAAAACAACCGAGCCGAGACCGCGTAGAAGAGGTGGTCTCGGCTCGATTCCATGCGAACCCTGGAGCGGTTCGTTTGTAGTGAGAACACAACCGACCCACGAACCGGAACAAATCAATGTGTTGCCTGGCAACCAGTGTTGGGAACGTTACTTGAAAAAAGTAATTAGTTATAGTTACTCACTACTTGTTCCAAAAAGTAACTGTAGTTAGTAACTGAATTACTCTGTAATAAAAGTAATTCGTTACCAGGGGAAAGTAACTACTCTTAAAAAAAATCTCTGCTGCTTCATCGAATCTCTGTTTAGCTGGTGTGTGTGTGTGTGGCGCGTGTGCTGGCATGTGTGTAAAAACACTGGCCCTGATTGGCTACCAAGAAACATGACTCGGCCTTAGCCAACATAATCGCTGGTTGAAAGGCACCCGAGCTAGAGCGCAGCGTACCGGTCCACTTCAAGCACTGCTTACCTCGTTATTAACCCACCTCCTGACTAGCTGTGTGAGCCAGCTGGTGCGTTCGGATTACACAGTTTATTACATAGTAACGCACCGCATTTAACGACCAGTAACGTTAACGGCGTTGTAACGACGGGAAAAGTAATTAGTTAGATTACCCCCGTTACTGAAAAAATAACGCCGTTACGTAACGCCGTTCTTTTAAACGCCGTTATTCCAAACACTGCTGGCAACTGACGCTAAAAGATCGCTTTTCAACAGCTTCGGCAGCGTATTTTGCTGAGGTATGTTGTTGTTGTTGTATTATGTAGGCCTGCTGCTATCGGAGTTTCTTTAACTTTGTGCGTGCTGCTTGACGGAGCGTTCACAACCCCTCTCTTTAATTTTATCACTGACCCGCTTGTAGACTTCAGTGTTCTTGTGTGTGGTGTGCAACATCCGAGAGATGTGTTGTTCCTACCAAACATCTATTTCACCTTTTTGCAACGCGAAGTCCAGCCGCGATTCATTTTGTGTTCCTGTTGTCATGGAGATGTCCCCCAATGGAATGTGCGACCTGCACGCATGAGGTAGTGACGTAATGGCGTAAGGAAAGCCCTGGAAGGGTGAGCGATTTGGACCGCTTTACAACAGTGTGGTGTGAACACGAGTGACGTATTAAATTGATTCGGAACAATTGATTCTGTTTCGGATCTGTTCCGGAACAAAACATATAGATCCAGGTGTGAAAGCACCCTTAGAGTGTGGATCATCAGATAACTTCACTATCCACCAACAAGTCCTGCAACCTAAACGACAACATAGGTTGTATTAACCAGCCTTCAAAAAACAAGTCATATGAATGTATCTTAAAATAGCGTCAGACCTATATTTTGGAAATCACGTCATCTACGTCACATGGCATAAACACGTGGAGACCGCAGAGACACAAAGAAGCAAAACCCTCCACAGCTGTTGGGTTAACAGGTTGACATGCATAAAAACACTGACTTAGGTTTAGGCACTCACCCCTACGAAGCTAACATTGCTAATGTAGCTAATGCTATTGAGCTAATGCTTAGCATAACATAACTTAACTAGAAAAGCAATTTCTGAAGAAATTGCGGTGTGAATGCTGTCTGCTCAATGGCTTGCGATACACTGAAATGCTAGCTTGAAAAAAGTTGAACAGTAGAAATGTATGAAAGATCTGGAAGCTTTTGTTGAAAAGCTGACGCCACACTGCACTGCTGTCTTAAACAAATCTGAATAGTACAAATGTATGAAAGATGTGGAAGGTTTAAAGAACTGCTGAAAAGCTGACGCTACACTGAATTGCTGGCTTTACTGTGCAGAAAGTAGCTGAAGCACTATGAAATCTTGGAAACATGGGAAATGTTCTAAAGAATATGAATAAGATTTTAAAGTCACTTCAAACTGCCCTGATAAATGTAGAACATTTTACGGTTTGAATGTAGTCTTTAGTTGAAAGCCATGAAGAAGTAGAAGAAATGGGAGAAATTCCCCCCAAGTGTTGAGAAGATATGACCTGAAATATTTAGAAAGGGGTATGAAAGGTGACATAAGCGTATCAACTCCAACTGGAGGTCCTGGGTGAGCAGAATGACTCCACAGTGTGGAGTGGCACAGACTGATGGAGATGGGTGCAGCTGGCTTCTTTCTGGAATACCTGCCCATCTCCACTGTCTTCAGATCATTGAGGTCCAGATTGATCTGGCTGCTCCAGGACCCCAGATGGTCAATCTCCCACCTGTGGGGACACTGATTGTGCGGCCCTACCTTACAGTTTGATTTAGTTATAATGTTACACTGGTTTGAGAGTGGGGGATGTGTTGACTTGTGGTCAAAGACTTGTGAGCATCTCTGCAGGACCCCAGATGGTCAATCCCCAACCTGTGGGCAGACTGATCCCCACAAGAGATGAGCCCAGTGAGGCTGGTGTCCTCTGCACACTGCAGGAGCTTGGTGGTTTGGTGACTGGAGCTGCAGCTGTTGGTGTTAAGGGCGGAGATCAGAGGGGAAAGAACACGGCCCTGAAGGGAACCACTGAGTGATGGTCCTGGAGTCAGATGCATGTTTTCCCAGGTTCATGTGGCGCTTGCTGCTGGACAGTAAGTCTGTGATACACCTGCAGGCATGATCAGCTGGGAGAACTTGTCCTGGAGCAGAGCTGGAATAATGTTGTTGAAGGCAGAGTCCACTAACAGGATCCTGGTGTAGTTTCCTGGAGAGTCCAGGTGCTGGAGGATGTATTGAAGGGCCATATTTACTGAGTTGTCTGCATTACATCATCTCAATCAGCTGTGTGCTGAGCCAGCATTCCCAGGTTTCCATGGCGATGCTAAAAGCTGTCTGACTTAGACAGACTTAGGCTGTGTCCGAAATCACCCACTAGTCCCTATATAGTGGACTATATAGTGAGCTCGCCATTTTGTAGTGGTGTCCGAATGTCTAGTGATAATTATTATACCCTATATAGTCCACTCAATGTATCCCAGAATGCATTCTGAAAAGTAGTGTACAATCGATGGTCACTAGCCAAGCCATATATACCATCATGCAGTGCGCTGATAGAAAAAACTGATTGTCCGGACGGCAATGGCGTAATTAACTGGCGCCGAAATAACGATCGGGGTAGTGTCCGAATGTGTTGTTTTAATAATGCTTGTGAGCTCACTATATAGTGCTCTATATACAACTCCCTACATAGGGGGTAGGGAGTAGTGAATGAGAGGGGATTTCGGACACAGAGTTAGAGAGCTGGTCTCAGTGGCCCTCATTTATCAAAAGTGCGTTACACCAAATTTCCAGCGTACACCTGGCGTACTCCCAAAACCACGGTGACTTTGACATTTATCAATATGGACGCTGAGCGCACGGCACGCTCAAATCCTACGCCAGCTCAGGAGGTGGTGTACATGTACGCAAGTTTTGAGTTAGAGCCGAAATGCGCAGAAATCATTTCCTAACAGCACAAAACGCACTGACAAACTAAAATACATGATATATTATGACCCACTGTAACAGAAACAGCGTTTGAAACATTAATTTTTGTGTTTATATTTGAGCAGCACGGACTTTATACAGCCTATTGAGCAGTCAGAACATGCTTTGATTTGTATTTGGACTATTTTATCGTAGCTTTTGGTGCCTTTTATTTGGGTTTGCTTCAAATGAAAAGACTACAAGCAAAAAATGTTAAAACAACGAAGAGCATGAGCGGATGGCTTGAAGCACTGAGACTGGCTGCCGAAATGGACACAGCCCCACGGCCTTTAGGTGAGGCGGGCACAGACATGTCGCGCACAAAGCCCCGCATTTATTATAAGACAAACTTTATATTATGACCGCATAGCGAGCACCGACACCCCGCTAAAGACCCCGCGTCCCCAGACTCTGGCATGCTGATCTCTGTTCATGTGTGAGTCCTGGGTCAGTGCGTAAAGCCCATTCCCGGAGGTGATGGAGCAGCTTTGATCAGAGCAACATTCTTTCATTTGGAGCTTATTTGGGACATTGATGGGCATTTTAGTGCTAAATCTGTCTCTTGGAGCACCACAAATAGCCAATTTATAATTCTAGGAACAGACAAAAACTTCTAGTTTGTGGAACGCGCTCTACAAACAGGTGGTACAGACGTGGTGCAGCTCATCATTGTGTTTGGACAACGTTTCACTCTGAACATAAACGATCCGTGTCCGTGCGTAATAGTCCCAGGACAGCACAGAGCACTGTTTCCCAAAGCTGCAAAACATTATGAATGCTTGCTTTGCACGCTGGGGGGGACACCGCCCCGTATCTGTCCGTATGTCCTCCGTTCATCAAATTGAACGCTCAGCGAGAGGCTCTCGGCCCGTGCCCTGCTCCTCCGGGATGAGCGCACCCTCCTCTGGGGCTGACAGCGCACTGGTCCGCTCCAGCGAGGTTGACAGCCCGCGGTGGTCCCCCCTGACTCCAGCACTGGCTCTCCGGCTGGACCTGAACTGTTTATGGCTCATCTGACTGCTCGTGTCCAGTTTTAAGCGAGTTGAACATTTTGTTAAAAATATGTCCAGTTTAAATCATCGAATAAAAAATTATTAAATTGTTTCCAAATGAAAAACCTCGTAATATTAAAATGCACAATATTTTTGAACATTTATGCCGGGGAGGGGCTCTAGTAGTGAAACTAAACATTTAATCTTTATTTAAATCTGTCAAAACAACATAATATTTTTTTTCCGAAGTTTTAACTTGTGGACTTCCTGCTCCAAACCATGTATTTCTTGTCGTATTCCGTCAGTCCTTGCCGTAAAGTCCTGGGTGCAGCCTCCTGAAGCTTGAATAATTGGGGGCGTTTCATTCAAATTATACACGTTTTCAGCCGCCGCATTTATCAACACCAGGTGGTGCGTACACCTGGATTTCAAAGGTACGCACAGCTTCATAAATCAGGCGCTGAGACCAGTGTAAGCATAATCTTACACACAAAAATACGCCCGTTTCTACGCAAGAATGATAAATGAGGGCCAATATGTTTTAACCTGGAGCGCAGCTCTGCTTCTTCTGCTCCTAACGAACAGACCGTAACTCTCAGTGCCAAAGTAAACGTATTGTTGGAGAGATAAGATCCTCATGATGATGATGTCCAAGATTTGTGCGTCTACTGTCAAAAATGGCTTCACAGCAGCAGTGTAGAAATGTCCACCTGTCTGCCTCTTTCCTGAAACGGCATCACTTTTTTAACATGGGAGTCTATGCGGCAGTTGACTGGGACACCTCTCATTCTCAAGCCCACTGTACCAGCTGTGTCTGTTTGCTTTCAAAGTTGGACATGAGCGGCACAACAAGTTTTTCTACAACTTCTGAAAAAATTACGTATGTAGAGTGAAAATTGTGGGAGATACAGCGAGTTGAAGACAAATTGTTCAGATGATTTTGAAGTGTATTCGTACTCTGTCAGTTGGTCCTCTCCACTCTAGCTGCCAACATTCCGTCCCATTGAAACCCATTATAAACTTGAAATTCAGGCTGATAACGACATGGTACTTGAATCGAGATTGTGTGAAAAGTATAAGAGATGTGAAAAAGTTGAATTCACTGGAAAGAGTCAAAAGATCATTTTAAAGGTGGAATGGCGTTTCTACGTGAATGTATGAATGAGTGGGAAGAGGTTGAAGATCAGTGAATTTGAATGATTTTCTCATTGACTTTCATTGTAACAAAGTTTCAAGGAAAGTGGAATAGATTAAAGAGTTTGAATGGGATTTGAAAGTGGAATAATATGAAGAAAGAAGGAAAGATGTGGAATCTTTTCCATTTTGAATGAAGTTTCTAGCTGAAAGTATGAATGAGAAGTTAACAGTTGAAAAACCTTGAAAAAGTGTGAAAATGGGACATTTTGAACATTCCGTCCATTCATTTGAATGGGGAAAATTTCCTGGAAAACCTGGAATATCTTGAAAAGTATGAAGGTTATGAAAATTCTGTATAATAGCGCATGATTCCTAATTGAGAGGAATCTTTTAAGCTTTGAATGACGTTTCTACGTTGAAAACTGTGGAACTAGTTAGGGTCCAAAAAAACAGGCGGAATAATAAAAATAAAGAATTCCGAAATCATAGAAGAACATATGTTGTGAATGCTTTACAGCATTCACACCAATTAAATAAGTAAATCTGTTTTATTACAGGAACCAAACGCCTGTCTCCTTGGTAATGGCCAGCAAACTTTAATCTTTATAATCTTTCCAACCTACCCACCACCCCTGAAACTCCACTTTCTTTTTATTTTAAAATATGTCACCGTCTCTGTCACGTCTTTGCGTTGGATGGCGACTAGAGGTCACTGCCAAA
>JALXJV020000002.1:37213435-37234311 GCA_024633595.2 Lepomis macrochirus | reverse complement strand
TGCCCAACACTAGCAGTTTGTGTTCACATCATTGTTGAAAGTTGAAAGGTGATACAAATAAAACTAGACTGTTTTTGCAGCGCCTCTACGGGGAGTCGCAGTGTGAGCCGCTATGTTGGTCTGCTGTTTTGCCCTCCAGGTCACAGCACATGTCACGTGACTGAAAACTACGGGACATCTAATAATGTTCTGTGTTGTTGTCCAGGGAATCCCCACCCTACTGATGGCTGCAGGGAGTTTTGATGACATTCTGGCCATAACAGGGTTCTCTACCTGTCTGGGAATCGCCTTCTCTACAGGTGAGAGCCGAGGAGGATACAGCTCTACTCTAATTTATTCTGTTCTATTTCCTATCTATGCTGTTCTATGTGCTGTTTGTCCTACAGGTTCTATGTGGATGAACATCCTAAAGGGTCTGCTGGAGGTGGTGGGAGGGGTCATAGCTGGGCTGATCCTGGGGCTGTTCTTGTCCTGCTTCCCAGCAGAAGACCAGGTGAGAGTGAGGTTTGGTTTTTTATGCTGTTTTAAATTTAAACTTTAAATGTAATAGAATTAAATCATTTAATGTACTCTCTGTCTGCATACCTGTCCCTCTGTCTGTCTCTGTCGGCCTCTCTGCAGGAGGACCTGGTTTTGAGGAGGACTCTGTTACTGTTGGGTCTGTCCATATTTTCGGTCTTCTTCAGTCATGTTGTTGGTTTTGCTGGAGCTGGTGGTCTCTGTACGCTGGTGCTGGCCTTTCTGGCTGCTCTGGGCTGGAAGACCAGCAAGGTAACCACATCAGAATCCTTTTAATCTGGATTCAACACCTGGATTCAGCATGTCGTTTACCACTGAACCTATCTGAGCTTAGTCAATGTTCGGTCTTTACATCCAGGTCCCGGTGGCAGCCATGGTGGGTCGGTCATGGGATGTGTTTCAGCAGCTCCTGTTTGGTTTGATTGGAGCAGAGATTACTATAGCAACACTCAGCCCCAGCACTGTGGGTAAGAACCATGCTAAAAAACAAAGAAACAAAATCATTTCTGATAGTTAACCTGCAGCTGCAGGAGCTTTCCCAGACTCTGCAGAAAGTCCAACACGTTTTGATGTTTCAATATTTTCCCAAATGTTGGTGTGCTTCATTAAATATATTTTTTACTCTGCGTTGGTCTGTCTGTCTCTGTTTGTGTTCAGGTCTGGGTCTGGCCTGCATCAGTATTGGTCTGGTGATCCGCCTGCTTCGTCACCTACCTGCTGGTTCATTTTGGTGGATTCAACCTGAAGGAGAAGCTCTTCATCGCTGTGGCCTGGCTGCCTAAAGCCACAGTACAGGTCTGTGAGTTCATGTGAAATGATGACTATAACCATCGAAAGGAACTCAGAACCTCTTTAGTGACTGTGAATCTCCTAAAGACTCAAGGGTCATGTTCATGCGTGTGTGTATTCACTTAATTTAAGTGTCCGATGTTTGTGTATGCATGTCTGATAGGCTGCCATTGGCTCCAAGGCATTGGACATGGCGAGGGAGGAGGGGACCAGACCTTGATAAAATTTGGCTTGGGCGTGCTAACATTAGCGGTGTTAGCTATCCTGGTCACAGCCCCCATTGGAGCCCTGGGTATTGGACTAGCGGGACCTCGCCTCCTGGCCCGGCAGGTCAAAGGTCAGTGCACATACAGTCATGTTTGTCTTTCTATAGTTGTGACCCTACCAAAAATTGTGCGATGGGGCACTCTTACCTGGCTCGTGAGCCATGTAAACAATTTGCTCCATCAGGCCCATTTAAGCTGGCTCCCCAGGTTCTATCTTATTTACACTTTGACTGAACACGTGATTATTATTATTTATTGAGAGATGTCCATCCACATTGCCCAGTCTGCCCAGCTAATCAACAGAGTTATAACTAAACCTTGATTTAGAGACAGATCATCACAGTCTTATTTTAAAAGGGTGTGTGCCTATGAGGAGTGCCATCACATCTGTGAATTGTCCGACTAATGTTGCTCGGGATTACTGAGATTTTCATTTCATGCACCCGCACATAAACACATTTCCACGTGCTCGTCGGTTATCTGTTCTGAAGCTGCAGTTTATAAACACCATTGCCTGTTGGCATGAAACTTAACATTACTGTTATCTGCTGACATCAAACTTTGAGAGGCGAGAACACAAGTTTACCTGACTGTTGTTCCTGGAAGTCACTCTCATTTAGTTACTTTCTCTTCTTGAACCCAGAAGAATAGTTTCCTCTTCGTCCTCATAGGACCATCAATGACATAATGCATTTCCTAGTCCTTAATACCAATGATTTCCTTGCTATATCTTGACCTGATCAAACCTAATCGTAACCTTAAGATTAAAACCAAACTTTACTTATTTACTTACTGATGTCAACTGCGAGAACCCTCAAACATTCTTTTGATGTTGTGTCGACTGGACAAAATGTCCTCACAATGCAGAATGTCCTCACTACGATGGTTTACGACAGATAGATAGATAGATAGATAGATAGATAGATAGATAGATAGATAGATAGATAGATAGATAGATAGTTTTACTGACACTTTTAATCCTAATTTCAGCAGATGAGACAGAAGATGGAGGCACTAGTCCAAGCAGCAATGGGATTCGTCAAGAAAAAGACAACGTGACACTCGAGAGCAAGCTATGAGGCTTGCGACTGGACAGGCAAAAGAAAGTAATACTGTAAATTATTCACTATAAGTAAACCTTGTGTAGTTGCAGATATGCAGATAACTGTAACATAACTTTTATATCTGTTTCTTTAATGCATTGAGATGCTAATGCTAACGCTTTACTGTCCATACTTATGTAATTCATGTTTGAATGTTTTTCCATGTTTTTGTGTTGTCTGCTTGTGATTATAAATGTATGTTTTTTTAATGTTGTCTGTATTCCATGTTTTAATGTTTTGTTCTTATAACAATAAACTGCCAGGTACTCAGATGAAAACTAGTCTGTACTGGCTAAATCTGGATCGTTTACATTTGGACATTGTCCTCAAGTTCCTTAATGTGCACTGTCCCTTTTAAACAAACAATATCAGGACTTTGACAATAACTCTTTCACAAACTATACAATTATCCTCCATAAAGAAATAAGTATTAGATAGAAATATGAAAAAATTGTTTCATTAGGTGTTCTTCTAATGTGCAAATTGTACACTGGCTGTACAAATCTGTTTTAATGACCTCTGTCAGTGAGTTAGTGTTATTAGGAAAGACATGAGAGGCTAATATTTGTTAAAATGTTTACGTAATTCTGGATAGTTTAGCTCTAGTTGGATATAAGAGCTTTCCCAGTCATCATAACAAATTAGATGTTGACATAAATGTGCATTTACGCGATAGATCATTGGTAGTCTGTGGGCCAGTTAATGCACAATACAATTTCTACATGATGAATTAGCTAGCTAATGCACATGTAGCATCCTATATTCATTAATTCCTAAGTAGTAAGTAGTAATTGTTTATTTGTCACACATAGCTTTATTTTCAGTTATCATTCATAATTTTTTGTGTTTGTATATGTTAAGTGGAGTACAGGTAAGGTAATTCATCATTTGGGGATTGCCAGCTTCTTTAGACAGCATGCTAATCAGACTGGGTAAGTGTTTGTGGTAAAGCTTTTATAGCTCTTCAGAGCTTGAAGGGCGGGTGGAAAGCTGTCACAGAGATGGGGGAGAGGTGATCGAGATAACAGCTCATTTTCAGTCTCTCTCGGAAGATAGTCGAAGTGTTTCACTTCTTTGTTCATGTGCAAAGCTGCATAAATAGTTGTACATAGTACTTTCTCACTTTTACATGTCCAACTAATCTCAATGTGAAGTTGGTGTGAATGTAGGGTTGTTTGTTTGTTGTTTAACCAAACAGCAAATAGTTCTGTTCTGGGTATATAGCCTGTTTTAGTTAGTCTCACAGGTGAAACAGTTAGCTAACATGTTGGCACTATTTAAATGCAATCATTCAGAACCGGACTAATAATGAAATATTAACGAAATTAACCAGATGGATCCAGCTCTTTTTAGATTTATTGGCTGCTTTTATTACATTATCAGTAATCATTAAGTATATTATTTTATCATTAATATTTATGTTTTCCATCATTCTTATTATACATATTTTCTGTAATTTCCTGTCCTACTAATGAACATTTCCAAGAATTATTGTGAACTGCAATTTTTAACAGTTCTTTCATACAGCATGTGCCTTTAATGAATGGCTCAATAAACCCTTGTCAAAAAAATTACAACGAGCCCTCTTCATTTAAGACAAAACACTATTTCGTCTGTATTTTTGGAACAATACACTTTGATCAACAGAACAACTATAATTGAATCAGAAAAAATGCATATAAATTACCCACTGTCTGCACTGTGTTTCAGCTGCAATCAGACATCAGAGAGTTAAGTTGCACTGAACTTTGCTTTTCACACGTAGCTGGAACTTAAAGTATCTTCAAATGTGTATAAATTCTCAACCACTAAGCCCACATTGCATCCTGCTCCTCATTACAATGATTGGGCGGATGAAATCTGGTGTAGGTTGGGCTTCACTAGTCAGTTCCATCATCCTGGTTCCTTATGAAAACCTTTATGTCCCCTTGCTCTTTTAAGCAAAGATCAATGTAGAAAATATTCAGAGACACAAAGATAATTTGGGAGGATCATCGAGTGGAACGTAGTGTTCAACAGAGTGGAGACTCTTATAGGAGCATCTCCGATTAAATTTTGATGAATATCAGATAAATGATTAAAGCCAATCAGCTTCAGAGTTGTGAGTCAGGGTTAACTCTGGTATTTGGATAAAAAAGCTTGTGAATAATAAGGTGAAAAGTCAGCCAGTGTCTCAAATACACATTTAATCAAAATTTCATATCATCTGCAGCTCAGATCATTTTCAAATTGAACCAAAACTGTTTCTGACTTTCTAGATAACAAAAGCAGATTAAAGATCTTTTAGATTTAGTTGTTCAGAAATTAAGTTATTTGCAAATGCAATTTGCTTTCATTATCCATACTGCATGTATCTGACTCAATGACTGAACAAAGTAAAACTTGTCCGATAGAATACAATGTAATCAGACACACATCTTCAGCTTTATTATTGTCACAGTGAGTGTTTCCTGTTTCTCTGCTGCTGGTCACAAGTTTTCTTCCTCACACTTCACACCACATTGCAGCCATTAGTGAGCCACCATAGGGTCAGACAGAGACCTGTTTCAACAAGTTATTAACCAGTCGAGCATCAGTAAAAGCAGTGCTGTTTGCAGTAATGGCAGTAAAATTTATTAATTTACAAGTATCAGTAGCACCCGACACCCTTTAGACCAGAATGATGGGAGGTTTACCTGTAGATAGGAACCTGTCCTCCACAGAAAATGACCATAAAGGTTGTTTTAGTCACACAAAATTACGACTCATTTACTGTGGCCATACAACGCAAAGACGTGACAGAGACAGTGACATATTATAAAATAAAAGAAAGTGGAGTTTCAGGGTGTGGGTAGGTTGGAAAGATGGAAAGTTTGCTGGCCATTACCAAGGAGACTGGCGTTTGGTTCCTGTAATAAAACAGATTTACTTATTTAATTAAGTTATGTTATGCTAAGCATTGGCTCAATAGTATTAGCTACATTAGCAATGTTAGCTTCGTAGGGGTGAGTGCCTAAACCTAAGTCAGTGTTTTTATGCATGTCAACCTGTTAACCCAACAGCTGTGCAGGGTTTAGCTTCTTTGTGTCTCTGCGGTCTCCGCGTGTTTATGCCATGTGACGTAGATGATGTGATTTCCAAAATCTAGGTCTGACGCTATTTTAAGATACGTTCACATGACTTGTGTTTTTTAAGGCTGGATAATACAACCTATGTTGTCGTTTAGGTTGGAGGACTTGTTGGTGGATAGTGAAGTTATAAACTGCCTGCAGAAATAGATCCACACTTTAAATGAACTTTTCACCGCAACATTTAAATATCTGACCCCCAACAAGAAGAAGTAAGAAAACCCATTCATATTTATAACTATGCAATGACTCATCGACTCAACTAAACTTCTGTTGTCTGTTTTACAGACTTGCTGCCCCCCACACTTGCTTTATGCCGAAGAATACTGAAGAGACCAACTAGGAGCTTCGGGCTACTGTCATGATGCAACATACACACAGCACGCAACACCCAATCCTCAAAAAACTAAATAGTTGATATATTTAGAGGTCTGGACTCAAAATATATATAAAACCTGATATCACCAGCAGTCAGTTTGAGTAAACGGGTTTGTAATGTAATGTAGTTAGTTCAGTTAGAAGGGACAGCTAGTTTGGTAACATAGAAAACAGAGAGATGTTGACAGAAACTCAGCTTCTAATGATACAAATCTTTACTGAAGCGCCTGCATGCAGCTGTCTGTTCTTTTATTCTGAGGTGTCAGAACATGAGGCCACTTTTAATGAGAAATATGTATATATATATTCACTCTACTGTTAATTGTTCTCACACGCCCCTTCCGATCTACACCTCCCTGTGGTTGATTCAAGAGGATGTTGCCAACCCAGTTGCTACCAGATGGTCAGTGAAGCTTCAGCCTGCAGGAACTATGAAGGTGACTCAGCTTTTCTTCTGTAAGTAGAGAAAACAGAAACACAACACAACACTCAAGTCCAACCAGCAGTTAATACAGATGTGTTTTCGTCAAGCTTTGGTGGATCCCATTATCAAATCAATTTATGAAGCTGAATCTTTAAGAGTGTAATTCAGTGTGTAATGTATGTGTTGTTTCAGTGTTGTTGAGCGTCTGCCGGACGTCTGCCAGCACCCGTGGTGAGTTTCAAACCTGACGTATGTGTGTGTGAAAGAATATTTAAAGTTTAATCCAAGTATTTTGCTCCTTATCACCTTTAAAAGATTCCATTTTAGACCTTGTAATCGTTTTATTTATATTGTGTATATGCTGTAAAATCTCAGGTAATCTTTCATGTGTGTTTTCTGCCCACTACCTGTCCGTCTGAAGACTCCTCGCTTGTTGCAAAGAGAGACATAGAGGCATCAGTTGTTTCAGAAAGTGCCCCAAGACAACATCTGTTATTTTTCATCTGATAGTCTTGGTGCTGTAGGAATTTTCCAGACACAAAGGAGGAAGTCGTGTGACGATGTTATAGACAGGGTTGGGACGATTACTTTGCAAATTTCTTGTTAAAAAATGTAATATGTAACGTAATCTGAGTACCACAATACAAAAGTAATGTAATCTTATTACTTTTAGTTGTTTTAGATTAATTTATGCCAAATAGTCAGAGCTATTAGCTCAGAGTATTTCTCATTGCCATGCTCCCAAAATCAACATTTAAATCTTTTATTACGATACGTTTTGCACTGTACATCACCAATATGGCAGTTTATAATATTATTTGTAAATTTATTTTAAAATGTTGATGACTCTCCCTGCACTCAGAGGCCTGTATTGATTTAGCATCCAATGAAAATCTTTCTCACTTTTAATGAAGCTGCTGAAGCGTAATGTTTCTGGGGGCCGACTGGGACCCAGTGATGGACTGATGCACAAAAAACATCAGATTTGGATCATATTTGTTGGAGAAAATATTGTTTTTCTCTCTGATGTCCTCCTGCTGCTCTGCCTCAACTCTGTGCTTTACGGTTTCCTTATTGACATGTTGCTTTACTTGTTGCTTAAGTAGGTTAACGGATAACTGTTGGTAAGCTGCTATTATCTAATTAGCTCAGTTAGCTGTGCAACTACTGGTCAAATTAGCTCAGGCTGCTTTCACACCTGGATCAATTTGTTTTGTTCCGGAACAGATACTTTGTTCCGAATCAATTAATTACGTCACTTGTGTTCACACCACACTGTGGTAAAGCGTCCAAATCGCTCACCCTTCCAGGGCTTTCCTTACGCCGTTATGTCACTACCTCATGTGTGCAGGTTGCACATTCCATTGGGGGACATCTCCATGACAACAGTAACACAAAATGAATCGCGGGTGGACTTCGCGTTGCAAAAAAGGTGAAATAGATGTTTGGTCGGAGCAACACATCTCTCGGATGTTGCACACCACACATAAGAACACTGAAGTCTACAAGCGGGTCAGTGATAAAATTAAAGAGAGGGGTTGTGAACGTTCCGTCGAGCAGCGCTGCACAAAAAAAACTCCGACAGCAGTAGGCAATACAACCACAACAACATACCGCGACAAATTAGCAAAATACGCTGCCAAAGCCAAAGCAACATCGGTTGCCAGGCAACTCATTGATTTGTTCCGGTTCATGGGTCGGTTGTGTTCTCACTGCAAACGAACCGCTCCAGGGTTCGTATGGAATCGAGCTGAGACCACCTCCTCTAGGAGGTCTCGGCTCGGTTGTTTTGTTCCGGTTCAGAGTGCGATTGTTGTGTTCACATATCACCAAACGAACCGAGCCAAAAGGGAAACGCCCACTTGTTTCGGAACAACCTCTCCAATCGATCCAGGTGTGAAAGCATGCCTTAGGGTGCTTTCACACCTGGATCGATTTGTTTTGTTCCGGATCAGATCCGAAACAGAATACTTTGTTCGAATCAATTAATTACGCCACTCTGTTCACACCACACTGTTCTAAAGCGGTCCAAATCGCTCACCCTTCCAGGGCTTTCCTTACGCCGTTACGTGACTACCTCATGCGTGCAGGTCGCGCAGTCCATCAGGGGACATTTCCATGACAACAGTAACACAAAATGAATCGCGGGTGGACTTGGCGTTACAAAGAGGTGAAATAGATGTTTGATCGGAACATTTCCGGGATGTTGCACACCACACATAAAAACACTGGTCTTCAAGTGGGTCAGTGATAAAATGAAAGAGAGGGGTTGTGGACGCTCGTCGAACGGCGCCGCACGAAGTTAAAAAAAACTCCGACAGCAGCAGGCCTACATAATACAACCACAACAACATACCGCAACAAATTAGCAAAATACGCTGCCGAAGCTGGTGAAAAGCGATCTGTTAGCGTCGGTTGCCAGGCAACTCATTGATTTGTTCCGGTTCGTGGGTCGGTTGTGTTCACACTGCAAACGAACCGCTCCAGGGTTCGTATGGAATCGAGCCGAGACCACCTCTTCTAGGAGGTCTCGGCTCGGTTGTTTTGTTCCGGTTCAGAGTGCGATTGTTGTGTTCACATATCACCAAACGAACCGAGCCAAAAGGGAAACGCCCACTTGTTTCGGAACAACCTCTCCAATCGATCCAGGTGTGAAAGCATGCCTTAGGGTGCTTTCACACCTGGATCGATTTGTTTTGTTCCGGATCAGATCCGAAACAGAATACTTTGTTCGAATCAATTAATTACGCCACTCTGTTCACACCACACTGTTCTAAAGCGGTCCAAATCGCTCACCCTTCCAGGGCTTTCCTTACGCCGCTACGTGGACTACCTCATGCGTGCAGGTCGCGCAGTCCATCGGGGACATTTCCATGACAACAGTAACACAAAATGAATCGCGGGTGGACTTGGCGTTACAAAGAGGTGAAATAGATGTTTGATCGGAACATTTCCGGGATGTTGCACACCACACATAAAAACACTGGTCTTCAAGTGGGTCAGTGATAAAATGAAAGAGAGGGGTTGTGGACGCTCGTCGAGCGGCGCCGCACGAAGTTAAAAAAACTCCGACAGCAGCAGGCCTACATAATACAACCACAACAACATACCGCAACAAATTAGCAAAATACGCCGCGAGCTGGTGAAAAGCGATCTGTTAGCGTCGGTTGCCAGGCAACTCATTGATTTGTTCCGGTTCGTGGGTCGGTTGTGTTCACACTGCAAACGAACCGCTCCAGGGTTCGTATGGAATCGAGCCGAGACCACCTCTTCTAGGAGGTCTCGGCTCGGTTGTTTTGTTCGGTTCAGAGTGCGCATTGTTGTGTTCACATATCACCAATCGAACCGAGCCAAAGGGAAACGCCACTTGTTTCGAAACGTCGCCAATCGATCCAGGTGTGAAAGCACCCTTAGTGTTTCAGGACAGGGGCAGGGGACTTTGCAGGTACCAGCCTGATTGTGAACCACAGCCGCTAAAGCGTGCAACGAAAACCTCACTCAGCAGTTTTCTAGTGAACACGGCATCAACAGGACCCAAAACAGCCTCAAAGAGCAACAGGGAATCCAGGACTGAGCTGATTTACAAAGAGCTTCTTGATGGACTTAAGAACTTCATGGATAGTTTTACTTTCTACTAAACCGCTAACTGTAGTCTATCTGTGGCTGGTTAGCTCGGTCAGTTAGCCGTGCTGCTAGCGGTCCTATTAACTTACTCAGCTCCGGGGGTGCCAAGAGCCAAACCTGGCAAGAAAACCACTGCGGTACTCCATTCCCAGTGGTCAAACTGGCCTCTGTTGGTCTCGGTTTCATGGAAACTTTGTCCTTAGTGTAATCCCTGTGAGTAATCCCAGATTTTAAATGTGCCTGTAATCTGATTATGTCTTTATTTTCTGTATTTCTGGAACAGAATACAGTTACTTTTTTATGTTTCTGATTATGTAACACCGTTAGATGTAATCCGTTACTCCTCACTGCTGACCAAAACCGCCCAGTATCACTAGTGATTCAAGTGTGCAACCGTAACAATCTAGAAAACAGCCCATCCAAAAATAATTATGCCATTTTTTCTGTTTCTCTCTCCCAGCCTCTGTGATGGTCACTCCCATCTGGTCACAGTATTTTGAGTATGACGAGATCTCTGTGAAGTGTGAGAACTTCAGCTCCGGTCAATGGACGGTGTGGAGATACACAACAACAAGGTAACTTTAACATCAGAAACATCACAACACACATCACAATTTTGTTTTTTCCCCCCATTCACACACAATCCGGTGTAATTCCATCCCTGATGATCATTGTGCAAATGATCTATTGTTTTTTATTTTTGTTTGTTTTCTTCCAGACGGCTGCTTGTTTCATGCTGCACATTGAAAACACATCACGGACATTTGCTTTCCTTTACTCTCTTTACATTAGATTAGATTTACACATTTGAGGAACAACATACAAGCATCAATCCAGTAAGAAATCAAGTTTCAATAGACACTAAGAGCAGCAATCAATACTAGTAAGAGCTAATAGCATGTATGGCATCAAAGGGGAAAAACTAAGAGTTAACAAAAGTGCAATCAATGCAAGAATAAAAGGAGAAGAGCACAAGAATAGCATGTTAGAGGTTAGGGGTTAGGGGTGTTATAAGAGGAAGTGTTCTCAGAAGTTAGAGAGGGACGCCCCTGCTCTGATGGGGCGTGGTGGCTCGTTCCACCATCGTGGTGTCACAGATGAGAAAAGGGTCCGGGATCGCTTTGTGTGAAGGGATGGCAGAGCCAGGCGGCGGTCGTTGGAGGAGCGTAGTGGCTGATAAGGGACGTAAACTTATGGAGTTTGGGTAGATGGGTGCAGACCCAGCAGTCAAGCATTAGTGACTTGAATCTGATTCTGGCCATAGGTAGCCAGCAGAGGTCACTGAGTAATGGAGTGACAAGGAATCGAACCCACGCATCACCTGTACCAAAGTCAGATAGAGATAGAGAGAGATAGATATATGTAGATATACAGACATGTTAACCACAGCTGACCTGTAGACCACTACAGACCTGTAGACCACTACAGACCTGTAGACCACTACAGACCTGTAGACTAGTGACCTCAGAATCGCCTGCTCTGCCATTCTCCTGCTTCTCTCTTTAATTTCCATTTGGTTAATGAATGGAAGAATGTACAATAACAATAACAGGACCACTATGACATTTAGTTTTCACTCACAACAACGTTCTATGGGAGCTTTTTCATTGTGTTGTTTTGAAATAGGCTACAAGAAATAAATATTAATGGCTTCACACGCACACTAGTGTTTTCCATAGCCTAACTAAAGCCATAACTAAATATCCCCTTTCCTCTACCTCAGGTTAACATACATTAAGTTCAGCATGTAAGTCATTTACAACAACTATCAGTTTCACTCTGTATCACTACACTGTATATAAATCGTCCTTCACCATGTCTGTGTCTCTCTGTGTGTATTAACCTCAGCAGGGCAGCGAGGCAGACTCCCTCAAGGTCCTAGTGCCCAATTACAACAGGGATTTAAATTATGAAGCAGAGGAAATAACCACATCATTTTTGTTTTATTTTATAGTGTGTGAACTGTAGTTCTAGTAAATATTCTTATTCTTATTATTTGTGGGGGCTTAGGATCATGTTAGGGTGGCTTTAGCCCCCCTAAAAAAGGCCTAACGACGTCCATGACTCGGGGATTCTTACTATTTTTTACCATTTTCTAGCGTGTTTCCGTCAGTCCTTAACTGCCATAACGTCCCTGTCTGGATTGTGATGTGTGAGATTTGCATTAGCTGTGTGGGCAATGATTTATTAACAATGTCACCTTTTCTGAACAGCAAGAGGAAACAAAGTCTGATGCCGTGCGGGTCGGACTGGGGCAGTGCCAAGTACTCTGCCTGTGACATGAAGATAGCCAAAGAAGTCGACAGCGGAGTTTACTGGTGTCAATCTAAAAGTGGAGAGAGCAGCAACACCGTCAACATCAACATTACTAGTAAGATTCGTACAACTACAGTGTGCCGGCTTGACAGTCCACACAAATACTTCCTCCTCTTCATCCTGTTTCTTCCAGATTTGACAGCAACATAATATAAGTGAGACTCATATCTTTGACACATAGAGAAGTTTGCCCTCAGAGAGTAGTGAGACTTGGTTTGTTTTAGGCAGCAAAACTACTTTAAGGCAACGCAAACTTTACTGCGTTAGTAAAAACAAACTCTTACAACATGTGGAGTCAACATTGGAGGAGTGTGAAACAAAGCTGTCTCTGTCTGTGACTGGCTACACTTCTGAGTCACATTAATTTTTTTAAAAAGGATGTATTTATAATAAAGAGAAGTGAATGAGGCAAAGCTACTGAGAAACTGTTTATGGAAATATCAGACACATTGACTGTTTTTGTAGAGTCTTATGAAATGGGGACACCATTTACTTTTCACACTGCTACTGCAATTATACTATTATACTATTATACTACTGTGCTACCTGTCTAACTGTTATAAGAAAATACATTCTAGTAACCCAGAACACAATTGTAATCAACCACCTGGTAATATTCTACCAGCTAACAGTTAACTCTGTTCACACCAGCATTTCGGCTGTGAATCAGAGCTGATCTCCATCTTCATCAAAACGACTGAAAATGCACATCTAGTGGCCGTTCAGGCTGTTGTAAACATGAAGCAGATGGTTTCTTCCGTAGTTTCAGAAGATTTGGTGAAAGAATAAAGAAATGCAGACGAAGAATCAGACCAGATTTTTTTTGTTTGTTTTTTTTTTGCATGCACCCATAACGAGCTGGGACTGTTACTGAATGTAACAGGACTGTGGTGGCAGAAAACAGACCGGGAGTCATTCCAAAGTAAACAGCGACATGCAGACAAGTGTTATTTGCATGGTACATCCATCCATCTTCATCGGCTTATCCGGGTCGGGATCGGTGGGGCAGCAGCTCCAGCAGGGGACCCCAAACTTCCCTTTCCCCGAGCCACATTAGCCAGCTCTGACTGGGGGATCTCGAGGCGTTCCCAGGCCAGCGTGGAGATATAATCTCTCCACCTTGTCCTGGGTCTTCCCGAGGCCTCCTCCCAGCTGGACGCGCCTGGAACACCTCCCTAGGGAGGCGTCCAGGAGGCATCCTACCAGATGCCCAAACCACCTCAACTGGCTCCTTTCAGTGCAAAGGAGCAGCGGCTCTACTCTGAGCTCCTCGTGAATGGCCGAACTTCTCACCCTATCTCTAAGGGAGACACCAGCCACCCGCCTGAGGAAACCCAGTTCGGCCTCTTGTACCGCAGCGATCTCGTTCTTTTCGGTCATGACCCAGCTTTCATGACCATAGGTGAGGGTAGGAACGAAAATTGACCGTTAGATCGAGAGCTTTGCCTTTCTTTTCGTCACAACAGTATGGTAAAGCGAGTGCAATACCGCCCCCGCTGCTCCGATTCTCCGGCCAATCTCCTGCTCCAGTCTCCCCCCACTCGTGAACAAGACCCCGAGGTACTTGAACTCCTTCACTTGGGGCAAGGACTCATTCCCTACCTGGAGGTAGGGTGCAGAATGGTACAGAATATTTAAAAAAAATACCACCTCAAACACTTTTTTCTCCTTTGCATGACTTATAAGACCCAATCAGAGAGCCGAGCGTGAGCGTTAGCGTCATTGTTTCTAAAGACTGTTTTTGCCCGTCTTCACTAAAACGCCCTCTGGAGTTTTGAAACGCAAAACGAAGTCTGAAGCGTTCCAAACTTCTCAGTTTTAGGTCTCAATAATCAACTTAAAGGACATTTTTGAAATAATGTCTTGAAAGTCTAACTGGACGTTGCATATTTATTGCTAACTTGACCGGACATTGCATAGTTATTCTTACCAACTCGACCGCAGAGTGCTACATGTACCCATATACCAATGGCATTAGAAAGTGACCCCAAAGTGTCTTTACAAAGCGTCCAAATATGACGCCCTAAGATGAGAGTGGGTTGCGATCTAACTAGAACTTTGTTTGAAGCATTCTGATTCCTCATGAACCCTGCAAAACACCTCGCAACACCCTTGCAATAACCTTAAACCGCAACAGAGATTTATTTGATTTACAAGTGTATCCTTGAAAAGTCTTTGTCCGTTTCCTGTTTTTTTCTTGTTATATTTATCCTTATTTATCCTAGATTCCTGACAGTGGTGCTGGATGCCAGGGCAAAGCCATCCATTACTATATCTTTAGATAATGCATCTCGGGGTGTTTGGGGTCAAGTTAGATTCATATAATCTTCAGTTTCTGTCTGGCTACAAAGGTCCTTGTCAACTAAAGGCCTAAACCTTCACGTTTGTCTTGTCTGTGTTGAGATGGACCAGTGACCCTGCAGATCCCTGTCCTCCCTGTGACGGAGGGAGACAATGTCACTCTGCACTGTAGGGATACTACTTCCTCCAACCTCCAAGCTGATTTCTATAAAGATGGCTCCCTCATCAGGACTGACCCTACAGGTCACATGACCATCCACCATGTTTCCAAGTCTGATGAAGGTGTCTACAAATGTATCAACGCTAAAGGAGAGTCACCGTCCAGCTGGCTGCTGATAAAAGGTGAATATCTGGATTCCAACAGTATTTTACTTACTTTATGTCTGAAATTCTCGCTTGTATATTTCTACAATCACAACATGTTCAGACTGCTAGTTTTAATGTATGGCTGCATGGTCAAGACACATAAAACAGCTACGTAACATAAATGTATAAATATTAAAATAGTATGCGTTAAAAACAAGTAAAGCAAGCAAAACAAAACTGAGGGAGACGGAGGACTACGGAAGCTTTCAGGAGGTACAGAAGAGATGTTGTGCAGCTAAGGTCATTTCCACAGGAAACATTCATAAACATAACAATAAATAAAATAACTAATTCACAATTATTCAATAAAATCATTAAATGATACATAAAACATACAAATTGAAAATAAGAATGCATTTTTAAGTCTGTTTAAGTTTGAATCTGTTGAGTGCATCAATTAATATTTTCTCTACTGGAACCAATTTCTGTGAACATTTGCATATACGTCTAATATTTATTCTGTTGAACATGTGACTGACACTATAAGACAAACATATTGAAATCTTCATTAAAATTATGTTCTGAGAGCTGTACTTGGAAACACTGTGTTGACTATAGAGAGTTGGGGATTTCCCATTTACCTCAATACAGTCAGGGTTTTCTTGGAGCAGCATCTAGTGGACATTAGAGGAACTGCAGCTGAACAGACTTTGACTTTAACACTGAGTGAAAGTCTGTGTGTGTCCCCAGGTGATTCTGAACCGGCCTCTCTCACAGTGTCTCCTGACTTGTCTCAGCTGTTTGAGTATGAGATTCTGACTGTGAGCTGTGGTGACAACAGCAGGGAATGGAAGGTCATGAGGAACACAACCCAAGAAGGTGACAGGTTTTCCAGCTGCGGAGTTCGATGGGGAGTTCCGACCTCCTTTGGCTGCAGGGTTCCAACAGCCAAGAACCATGACAGCGCTGTTTACTGGTGTGAGTCTCCTGCAAGACAGCGGAGCAACTCTGTCAAAATATCTATATACGGTAGGAACATTAAAAAAAATAATTTAACTGGAACTGAATTAATAAAAACAAGAATCCTCATTTTGGTTTCACTTATTGATTCCTGAAAACACATGTTGCAAACTTTGCTCGTTCAGCTTCACACATGTACAGGATACAGCCTTGACCATGATGGCAACAAGAGCTAATGGCTTAAAGTGTGCCTAAATCCATGCAGAACTCCATTCAGAGCAGGTCTAGACCATAGTCTTTTGATATTGTTAAAGGAGAGCCAACAATTCCCACTGTGAGCAAGCACTTTGTTACAGAGGTGTAGGAAGGTTTCGCTTGATCTAGCCCGCTGTATCCGCTCCAGGGTAGGTACCTGGACGCAATTAAGAGTTTTGATCAATGTGAGGTGTGGCCCTGTGCTAATGTGTGGCAGTGGGGAATCACTCACTGAGCTCAGGAGGAGGAAGAAACAAGGAAACGACTTTATCTCTGTAACTTCAAGCAACAGGCCCAAAATAAAAATTTTCTTTAGTAAACTTAGTGTTACAGAAAAGCAAACAAACAGAGGAGGAAAGTCTACTATAATACCAAACACTACAATTTACATAGAGAGACGTACAGGATGTGACAGTTCTTTGCATGATTCGCACTTGCTGGGATTGGTTGATCTCTAGTGTCCATGCAAACATGTCATGTTTTGTGATTGTATGTCCTAAGGTGTCCACTCAGGCAAAAATGCTCCGTACTTGTATAGCGCCTTTCTAGTCTTTTCGACCATTCAAAGGACTTTTACACTACTTCTGCATTCACCATTCACACACATTCACACACTGGTGGAGCAGCCGCCAGGGGCAATTCGGGGTTCAGTATCTTGCCTAAGGACACTTTGACACGCAGCCTGGGGGAGCCGGGGATTGAACCGCAAACCTTCCATTTAACGGCCAAACCGCTGTACCTCCTGAGCCACAGCCGCCTCACATGTGCAGTCAGTCCATGCATGATCAGGTCTCTTTTACAGCCAGCACTTAACACATGCATGTCCGTCTTCCTGCCTTTTCTCATTCAGCCCCATGTATGGCTTCCTTTTGACATTTAAGAGTAGCTCACATCTCACCCATATACCTGCAACCTACTTTCTATTTAGTCTAAACCAGGTTTTACAGTGAGCTTAGCAGTAAATCATTATAAACTGATTAACACTTTGATACTTTAACTTTCTTCATACTCAATAAATCAATCAGTATATTAAATCAGGAATGATTATTCAGTTAATCAATCATGATTACTTACTGAGATCTCAAAGTTATGTTTTAGTAAATCAGTAAAAGCGTGATGAGATGTCAAAGTCATTCACATTTCTACTGTTAAAACTGAACACTGAACATTTTTACATCCTCAGTCATACAGTGTCATAATAGGATCAAACAATACCGTAACATTAAAGCAATGCAAATCACTTCAAACTATATAAACCAAATAATTTCATACCAATTAATACCAGTAATACACTTTATATACACTGATACTCTTTGTCATGTAAACACATATGTCTTATATATATAGCACGTGATTCTCGTCCCTCGATCGTTTATGTATCATCCTTCATACATTCTTAAAATCATCACGTTCATTACTTGTTAACACGTCTCTCACATTTTATCATGAGCAAAAAACATCACTCTATGGTATGTGCAGTTTGGTCGCTCACTTCCTGTGAGTCCTCGAATGCAGGGTTTTGCGGTTAAGAAGCAGGTATTTTGCATCACGCCACTTAAGTGTTATAAGTAGATAAACGTTTTTCACAAACAGTACATAAAGCATATTATATTTCTAATCAATTTCAATATACTTCCTTTCAGAGTAAAGAGTAAGAGTAAGAGTAAAATACATTTCTGTTGTCAGTTATATCAACTTGAAATATATATGTTGTGATACATCTTTGAAGCATATTTACACATTAGGATCCTTGATTAATGAACTTGTTTTTAACTAACACATATTTGTGGATTCACAACAGAGGCAAGGAACCATTACTATTAAAGAGGTGGTATTATGCTCATTCATCAGGTTTAAAATCTTATTTAGGGGTTGTACAACAAGAACAGGTTTACATGGTTTCATTTTCAAAACACTATATTTTTTGTCATACTGCACATTGCTGCAGCTCCTCTTTTCACCCAGTGTTGAAGGCTTTGTTTTAGCTATGGAGTGATACATCTTTTCTCTAAATGATCTTTGTTGGGAGTTGCATATGTGCAGTTCCTAGTTAAGGACAATTAGCCAATCAGAAGCAGAGTAGAGTGGGTCAGCGAGAAGCTTTGGTTCAGCTGTACATGTTGCCGACCAGCTTGGCAACATGGACTGGAGCAAGAGTTTCAGAGTGATGAGTTATTAATCTGTAACAAAAGGATCTTTCATCCACGAAGTTTTAACCGAGCTCTGTCTCTACATCACAGTAACAACTTTGGCTGTGCTCAAAACTGCTGTCTCAGAAGGTGTCTAACCGGACAGCGAGGCATCGAGTGCTGTTGAAATGACTCGACCAATCTCTTCCTGTCTCCTGAGATGCCTTCAAGCTGCCTTAGTAGCGGCCAGTTTGAAGGCAGCATCGATGCTGACTAGATGCTAGATTACCCATAAAGTGCGGCTCGCGGCGCTACAGCTTTCGAAAACTGGTCAAGATGAGCGAACAAACAGGCTGAATTTGTACACAGTTATACGTTTTTTAAAAGTTTTAGCGGTTTCTCGCTTTGATTTTTTAAAATCTGGCGAGAACTAAACGATGAACTATAATATCAGCCCGTGACTGAAACTAACCAAGTTTGTTCAGTATGATTTCTGAGGTGTCTGTTAGCCGTTTGTCTTTTCAATAGCTAGTTAGCTTATGCTAAGGCCAGAAGAGACGCAAGATGGTGTACTAATGTCACGCGTTGCCATAAGTGCTACCCAGAAAGCTGTTTAAAACTAATGTTAACAGAGCTGCCTTCACTTGAAAGTGATTTCTTCTGAGGCAGCTGTCTGTTACAGTATCGAGGCAGCGAGGCAGCTGCCTTTCGTTTCGAACACAGCCTTTATGTCCAAGTGTTTGGAAGGGAGAGAGAGGTGTGTGCTGCAGCTCAGTGTTTTTCCACCTGTGTGTCGGAGTAGCAGCTTGGTGAGCTATATGAGCGCATTTAGCTTTCATCCCTGGGATGCCTTTCATCACAGGGATGAAAGGCAAAATAACTGGACTACAAGCGAGCTGTTTTTAGTTCAGAGCAGAGTTTTCTGTGGGGAGATGGGAACTGCCTTTGGGCTGGACTTTTCACTTTGCGAAACCTATTACATGCACAAAAAAGGTATAGAACTCAATAAAGGAGAGGAAAAAAGCCAAAAAGCATAACCACCTCTTTATAGATTAAACTAACGTGTATACAAACATATGTAGGACTGTCCAATCAAGAGCATAGCTTGAAATATTACAGTTTAAAAGTGCAAAATATTTTTTGTAAATTATTTTTTCTCTGCAATACGTTTTTTGGTTCAGTTTTAGATTTAATACAGTTATAATTTAACAGGTGAATTATTTACAAATGAACCCCTGTACACTTGTCATGAAGGGGAAGTTAGCCAAAACAATTTTCAACATGTTTATCGGGCATTTTGACAAGGAGGTCTGTGGAGACTGACACGCTTTTGGAGCCAGCCTCAAGTGGACATTTGAGGAACTGCAGTTTGTGGCACTTGCTGCCTCTTGCTCCTAAACCTGGTTGTTTATTCATGCCTCCCAAAATTATGACTGTTTCATCTTTCTCCATGTTCAGATAAACAACCAGTGATCCTGCAGAGTCCTGTCACTCCCTGTGATGGAGGGACATAATGTCACTCTGCACGTGTAAAACAAAGACCCTCTGACTCCAACCTCCCAGCTGGTTTCTATAAAGATGGCTCCCTCATCGGGACTGAGCCTACAGGTCACATGACCATCCACCATGTTAACAAGTCTGATGAAGGCCTCTACAAGTGTGACATCCAGCGGTCATGGAGAGTCTCCATCCAGCTGGATCTCTGTCAGAGGTGAGGAAGCTCCTCGGTTGATATTTTGGTCAGATGTAAATTTGACTTTTATGAGGAGCTCAGAAGCTCAGATGATTCAGAATGTAGTTTTATGCACAGAGAGTTTACTGTTACAGATTTCAGGGAGAGCATCAATGTGCAGTTGTAATGTTCACACTAACCAACCATCACTTGCTGGTGAGCGTCTGTCATTTTCGCCACTTCACTGCAGCGCTTTTCTCCTTTAATGCCGCCCTTTTCTTTTCTCCCACACTGCTACAGCTGACACAAATGATCAAATTCTTCTGACTCTTTCATGAGTTCGATCCGGTACTCAGGTCTGCACCGGTACCTCCTACCTGCAGGTTATAATTGCACTATAACTTCTGGCCTTTTCCTGCCTACTTGATTTTACCCTACATGTTACCAAACTAACTGCCCACCACTTGACTGTAAGAATATACAACCATAATCAGATTTATAAAACATAGCTAGTAGGGGACACCGGGCATTGTTTTAACACATGGCGTGTCTGTCTGTATCTTGGAGCGCTTTTAAACCAGCGCGTTCAAAATGTGGTACAAAGTGTTTAAATGTGTCTGCTAACTCTAACTGTTATCTCTGCAACTCTGTCAGAAAAAAGAATTTACCGAATAACTTCAATTAATAGCCGAGTCCCAAATACTACTGTGGCAACACATTTTGACCA